>VZTN01004839.1:43048-53702 GCA_013400515.1 Erpornis zantholeuca | reverse complement strand
AGCGCGGGGCCCGCGCCCTGCCCGAGGAGCTGCGGCAGGGGTGGGTGCCGGGGAGGCGCGGGCACCTCCGTGTCCCCAGTGGGGGTTAAGAGCAGGTGCGTCGGTAGCGCAGCCTAAGAGGTGGACGGGCGCTCGCTGGGAACTGGTTTTGCCCTTTTTCTTTCCCTTCCTTGAGCACCTTAACTTTGTGGAAACTTGTAGTCTTAATGCTACATTTAATACCGCTTCCCTCAGAAAAGATCTGAAGGCTCGGTGTGTTTGAGGAAGAAGCGGTAAAGCCGTGAGTAGTCGTTAAAGCATTGCAGGTTGTACGTGTTGGTATTTATTGTAGCGACAGAAACCAGCGTTGTTGTATGACTGGTGGTGTCGGGTTTGGGGATCGTTTCCTCCCAAAGAGCAGCGTTGGCTATTGGAATGTAAGGCTGGAAGCGAATTCTGTGTTCGTCGTGTTTGTTCTGCCTTCCTGAAGGTGTCATCAGGTTGAAGTATTGTGTACTTTGTCTTGTACTTTTAAAGCTTTGGAAACTGGAGGTTCTGGGAGATTTTTACCTTGGCTGGTTCAATGCTGTGTATTAAAAAGCTGCTTTGATTTTTTCTTTTTCCCTGATATGAATCTTTCATATCAGCTTCTTAAGAGTTGGTATGTTCAAATGGCACTGTGTTCCTTGCTTTCTCTCCCTCTTCCCAGAGTTTACTGCCCCTCTAGCTTTCCTTTTCCCCTGGCAAATTTTCCAGTTTCTGGGCTTTCTGATAGCAGGGGATCAGCTGGAAACTGCTGCTCCAAATTGGAATTCTCTAACTAAAGCCATTTCAGACTAAACAGAACAGAAAAAAACACCTCCTGCTTCTCTATGGAAAATGGTCATGGTAATATGTTCCAGAAGGAGCTGCATGTTGTTGTTTTTTTCAAACACTGCATCGCACTGTTAATTCATTTGGTTTGAGGTCTGTCACAATCCCAGATGGCTTTCTGTAGGATTGCTGCCAACTCCTCCTTCCATATTTTGTCCTTCAGCTTTTTATTTCTCTCTTCTTCCTCTGCTTTCACTCTTAGTAAATTATTCATCTGACTTACTGAAAAACATATTCTAATTCTAGCCTTTCTGGTGGCTGCAGCTCTCCCCAGTTTGGTGCCACCTGCAAACTTTGTGTATTTTTAAGTCCTTGTGGAGGCTGAGTGTAGCCTCAGGTCAAACTGTTGGCTGCTGGCATTTTATAATCAGACTGGTAAATGAGTAATAGTTCAGTGGTTTCACTGGGGGAGGGAAGAAGCATTGGCTCACGGAAGTGGCATTGGGTGCACAGAGCTGAGGTCTCCGCTGGAGCCGAGGTGGCACAGGGCTGTCTGGTGGGATAAGTGTCGGGTGAGTGGCGTCTCAAGAGAATCCATGGACTTGTGAGCGGTGTGCTAAGCACTAATGTCAGGTAGCTCGTGTGTAAGCACAGTCCTGTCGGAAACAAGGTTCTGATGTGTCTCTTCATCCCTGCTTCCATCTTCCCTGCCCAGCTGTGTTGCTGTTAGTGTTAGTGGAGAACGGGGGAGTTACGAGTACATACAGCTGGTTTGTGGCTGTGGGACCTGTGTGCTTAGGAGTGGTTCTGCAGGGGTGACCATTAGATGACCGAGGGACACACAAAAGGATAAAGTGAGAGGCTGAAAAAACAGGAACTCCTGGTTGCAAAGCTTTAGGCTGGTCTAGCGAGAGGAACCGCCAAAGAGAGGGAGGGAGACAGTGGTACAGAGCAGACAGACTTGCTAAGGAAGTAACAAAGTGTTAATGCCTGAGCAATCCAAGCCAAAGTGGAAGTCTCAAAGATTTTTAAATCCTTACGAGGTTCATGAAAGCTAGAAGCCAGAAAGGGGCTGTTCTCTGTGACTGCATCATGAATTCAGTCTTTGTCTCTGTCCTCAGGCTTTAGCTTGGCGCAGAAGCCGTTCGGAGCGACGTTTGTCTGGAGCAGCATTATCAGCGCTCTTCAAACTCAAGTGGAAGTGAAAAAGCGCCGCCAGAACCTGAAGTGTTACCATGACTGTTTCATTGGTTCGGATGCAGTGGATGTTGTCTTTGCCCATCTCCTGCAGAACAAGTATTTTGGGGACGTGGATATTTCCCGGGCTAAGGTGGTGCGCGTGTGCCAAGCGCTGATGGATTGCAAAGTGTTTGAGGCTGTGTCAACCAGAGTCTTCGGGAAAGACAAACGCTCCGTGTTTGAAGACAGCAGCAGCAGCCTCTACAGATTCACAAATGCCTCGAACCAACCAGAACTTGAGAAAGATTACCAGCAGTGTACCCCACAGAGGTTAGTACATGAAGTGAAGAGAGGAAATTTTTTACAAGAGGAAAATATTATGTATTCTGGAGGAAAGAAAAGAAAACTTTTACGTTTATGGGGTAAAAATAGGTACTGCATAGATGTTTGTGGGTGGAAGACAGGTAGGAAAGAGCAATTTGAAGAGAGTAAATGACTCAGCCTACATGGTTACTTGTTTTCTCTGCCTGTTATCACGTCGCCTTAGGGGAGGGAGGTGAGAGGGTAGAAATTAAGTGCATTTACATACTGATCTAAATCAATATAACAGGCTAATGCAACAGAGCAATCTTTAGTCACTGCCCATCTAGCTCTGGCATAAACCAGTAATCCATGCAACTTCTAAGAAAAAATTGTTTTTTCCTTTCATCATCTTTGCTTTGCTATGCTTCAAATTTAGCTCTTTTTTTAGCTGTTTCTTTATGCATGTATGACTTGTTCCCAGACAGGGTAGCAGGCTGTTCTGCAGTTCTGCTACTGCACACCATCTTAGAACCAGAGAGAAGTGCAATGGTGAGGTTTAGCTTCCCTGTCTCTTTAGGAGTGGGCAAAGAAAACCCTGGTACTAACTGAACCCTCCCAAGGCAGAACATGTAGATGCCACTTTGCCAGATAACTCCTCTTAAACGGTTTTTGTTGAGTGTTCATCTCTGCACCTATCCTGACATATTCTTACAAGAAACTACATGGGTATGTTTAATGCAGTAGTTTTAGCAAAGTGCACTTTTGAAAATTGTAAATAGTATTGACCCAAGAAGGAAATGCCCTATTCAATTGCCATGTTCACTTGAGTAGCAAATGTGAACTTGAGTGCATCAACCCTGATGAAAAATGTAGGGGGACAGAGATTAAAAATATTTGTCCTGCTTCTCCCCACTAGCTCGTTCTATCCTAAAGCAAACTGTCCCAAGTCTTTATTTAAAAAGAGAATTCATGAGAAATTAAAACCACTTTAATCATGTGTGGTATGTAAAAATATTTTCATCACAAGAGCTGTTAAAGTAAGACTTATATTGAACAAACAGTCATTAAACAGGATTATTCCTGTTTTATTAGTGTAGAATGAAGGTGTTTTTCTTCTGGGCAGGGCACAGATCCATCAGGCTACATTTCTTCATTTAGTGAAAGGAACAGATGTATTGATACAAGCAGCTTGTCACATCCATGTCAGAGATAGTGGACATCAAAGAGGTTTTGCAGTGCCCTAAAACAAAGATGCAGTAGGAATTGAAATTACACAGCCATGCTTGGAGGAGCAGTAATTTTGTGGCTGGAGTGATTGTTACATGCAAACAATTTTTGAAGGCATCATACATTTTTCTGGGTGACTTGGACAGAGGAAGTGTCAGGCAGGGGAAAAGAGGGGGATGATTGTGTAAATATCTATATAGGAGAAAATTTTTAATCTTGTGACAGTTAGCTAAATCTGTATATGGTATGATATGTTTGGTTATCCGTATATATGGTTATATATATATATATATAAACTGGTTTTAATCTCAGATATGAGAAGAGCATGTCGTTCCACTCTACTCCATTCAAACCAGAAAGCTTGGAGGATCTTTGGGAAAACCTGAGTTTAACGCCTGCAAACAGCCCTCAAGTAAACATCTCGGATAGCTTGTCCCGTCGAGGTAAGCCAAGTAATGTCACAGGCATTTGTGGGAGAAGAAAGGTTCATCTGTAGGACTGGGAAGATTTATGCCCCTCAGGTTGGAGAGGGAGGCAAATTGGCGCTCACAGTATTTTGGTTTGAACACCAGGTCGTGAAAAGGCAAATTACATTTGTTGCAGGCCTGCCTTTTGCGTTTTTATTTAATTATACAAGAGGCATTATCTCTTGATGGAAATATATCAGCGTTGAATTTTGTGGAGAAGAATACCCAGTGTATAGAGCTTGATTTGAGTTAGAAATATTCATAATATTCAGTTACCTGCACTACTTGTGTGCTTGTTTTAGTCAGGGCAAATAGTCAGCTGTTAGCTAGAAGTGAATTGTGTATCTGCACATCCAGCACTCCTTCAGTATTGTGTGAAACTATTCCTGACAATTCATGTCTTTCTTTGAGACCAAACTGCAGTCTAATGTGTTTTTTCCTTTGGTTAAAAGTGCTAATGCATCCTAGAAACTGTGATTTCATCATACAGAAATACTCAAGGAAGCTGTGATAAGGAGAGTGTCACTGTTGCACTTTTTTCCCCATCCATTATCTAGAACAAAGATTGTTTGCAAATTAGGGCACAAAGAGTGTAAGGCACTTCAGACTTATCCAAAATGAAGTTCTCCCACACTCATAGTTAACTAAACAAATGGATAACTCTTGCCTTTTGTGGTGATAAAAGGCACTTCAATCTGATAAAAGCCATATGCTTTGCTACTTCAAGTCTCTATTTTGGTAAAATTGCTCTGTTAGATTAGGCCCGATGGGAGGAAGGGGAGTTATCTCTCTTGTGATCAGTTTTTGCACCTGCTGAGTCTCCATGTGCTTTGTGTCCCCACCCTTCCCAGTTATTAATGAAGTGTGGCAAGAACAAACAATTGCTCGCCTGCTGCAGCTGGTCGACCTCCCTCTCCTGGAGTGTCTGCTTGAGCACCAGGAGATCAGACCTCAGCCTCCACAGCCCAGGAAGGCAACTGGGTATGTCATCACGAGTAACTACCTGGACAGAGAGATTCTCAAGGCTTTCAGTGACTCACAGTAAGTATTCATTGCTCCTCTCTGCAGCTCTAAAAACTTTCTGCTTTCAGGGGAATGTAAAGCAGTTACTCTTTGGGGAGAAATGGCATCATCTCAGTCCTGCAGAAAGGATGTGAGCAGGCACTTTTTTCCCTGTCGAACTTGACTGGAATAACTGGAAAATAACAATTGCTCAGTGAGAATTTCTGCTGAATGCTGGCATGGTTTTTGAATGCAACGACAGTAGCTGATGGTATTCCGAGGAGAAACTCCTTGCTGTATTGAGGGAAGAATAGAGGTTTTATAATCATCACAAAAGTTTTTCCTACAAACATCTTTTCTGAGGAACTAGTTCAGTTTCTTCTACTGTATTAAGACATCTAAGAATGCTGAGCTTGAAACTGTGCATAGAGTTAAAAACATTCTCTGAAAAATTTGTACCAGTCTGAATCAGATCAAGGTTCATGTTTCTGTTTATCTAGGCTTAATTTTGTCCTTATCTAACAGTAGAGGACATGATTGACTTTGGGTTTTACTGCTTGTGACTGTTTACTTGTGGGTTACTAATTTTTCATCTTGATTAAATACATAACAAGGAGGCATATGACATGATCTACCCCAGTGTGTCAGGTGAAGTGTCTTGTGTGTGTGAATTTCTAATGGGTTTAAGTGCCTACACATGCAGTTTTCACTGTGATGGAGGAACCAGTCTACCTGCTTTCTGTGGAAAGCATTGCAGCCAGCTCTGAAGGGCATCCACAATTAAAGCTGCAAACAAAAACCCCTCTATCTTCCAGGACAGACGAGTGGCTCTCGGCAGCAATTGATTGCTTGGAATATCTTCCTGATCATATGGTGGTAGATATCAGCAGGAACCTGCCTGATCAGCCAGACAAAGCAGATACCTGGAAACTGCTGCTGTTTGACAACATTGGTAGATACTACAGCCAAAAAAAAGAGCCACTGTTAAGCCATGCATCTGAAATTCATTTAGGAATTGCAGAACTCCTAGGTAAGTCAAATAAAGCTGTGTTCCAATGCTCATGTGAGATATGTACTGAGAAAATGAGTATTTACCTCAGGAGCCAACATTAAAGGCTCTGTGAGGGTGTTTTTTTGTTGTTTTGGTTTTGTTTGGTTGGGTTTTTTTTAATTTCTAGTCATAAAGACTGTTCTTTGACATTTTGGTTCTGACTGTATGCAGTTTAATTGTTGTTCAGGTCTAAGTAGAATGGCTGTGAAACTAGAGTGCTGTAATTTGGTACTAGCTGGTATCCATGTGATGCCTTTTCCTGGTCTTAAAATTAAATCCAAAACACGGTTTATGGGAAAAGGGGTTTTTATCTCAGCATTTATTTCAGGATCCTGGGACAGCACTTCGTCCAGGTGGAATGTCCTGAAAATGCATGCACCCTGTCACACCAAAATACACACAATTATAGGCCTTGCAAAATTAACATACTTATCAAAGATTCCCCAATGAGAGGCTGGAGTGAACCCCCTGTTCTGAGGAACCTTCCCCCTGGATGGGCCTATCTTAGTTTACAAAAATGTGTTTTAGAGAGGACCTTGGTGTCTGGGGCTCCCAGGATGTTTGCTCTCCTGGTTTAACAGTGCCGTGGGTCTGAGCTGAGTTATCAGACTTGGAAAGTTACAAGTTTGTAGGCTAAAAGCACTAAGAATTCATAAAACTATATAAAGGACTATGTAAGAGGGGTATAAAAGAAAAAGCAAAAAATCATTCTGGCATCACATGGAAGTTAGATATCCATGGGAAATGAAATAGAACTATAGCCTAATAGTAAATATTTAGGCTGTAAGAGCTAAACTGAAAGCTGTGTGGATGCTTTGTACCTCATTCACAATTTCTCTTTTTTTACCCAGAAATGTTTCTTAAATTTTGTTCAGACAGCATTTTAGAAAGCTTTTGGTGTTTTAGTTCTCAATTAATGTCTCATCTCTGATCTCCTGATTTCTCATAGTTCTCTGCCCTAATTATTCTTCTTGTTCCGTGTTCATTGGAATACTTTGCATTTATATCCCATTCTTCCTCTCTGCCTGATAAAGGATATTAGTACAACCTACATCATTTAAACAATTCACACATCTAAAATGGCTCTTCTGCACAGTAAAGCAAATTAAAACTTAGCAAAGTTCTACAGAGTGATTTGCCATTAATTCATCAAACTAACCCATGTATCTATGACATATCCCTCAGTTTTTGAGAGATCTTTATTAACACAAGTAGAGGTCATTCTTTTTTTTTTTTAATAGAGCCATTTTCCTTTTTCAGTATTTCACATCTCATTTAAGATAGCTGAACTGTAATTGAACTTAATTACAAGGGAGCTTAAATGCCAGGCTGAACGCCCTGTGTGAGGGATGTTGTCAGAGAGTCTGCAAGCAGCTCTCATCAGCCTGGGAGAAGTTTTTGTGAGAATGAATTGCTATGCTGGGCCAGTTCTGTTGAGAGAGACAGGCATCTCATCAGGGGCTAATTTAGGTGTTTGATGGTAATATTTATTTAAATGAATATGGCATTAGATACCTTTCTCTCTCCCCAGTGAATGGGAAGATGGAGCAATCTTTAGAAGCTGTTCAACTCTATTTGAAACTCCTAGACAGCCAAGTGAGGGAGGAGTTCAGGAGACTGCTGTACTTCATGGCTGTAGCAGCACATCATTCTGAGCTCAAGCTACAGAAGGAGGTAACTGTGCATTCTTAATAGCTGCTTTGCACTTATTGAAATCTAGAGGTCACAGGTGCTGGTCAGAAAATGCCTTTGTAGATTAAATTTGTGACTACAAAAAACCCCAGTGACTCAGAAGAACACAGATGATGCCCTCCTTAATGGGGGAGACTAACTCTCCCCCTTTCATCATTATTTCCCTTTGTTCTTTAGAGTGACAACAGGATGGTTGTGAAAAGAACATTCTCTAAAGCTATTATCAACAATAAAAACTTATCCAGAGGGAAAACTGACCTCCTGATCTTGTTCCTTGTGGACAACCAAAGAGATGTGTTAAAGGTAAGAGCAAGAAAATGGCCAGGTTTTGGTTATCTGGTATGCTCATGGAGAGCTGCCTTTTCTAAGCTGCTGCTGCACTGTCCTCTCTTTCTGTTCCAGATCCCAGGGGCACTGCACAAAATGGTCAGCAATAAACTGCTGGCTCTGCAGAAAGGCCAGGATCCCAGTAAGATAACAGGTAACACCTCACACTGAGCTTTTACTTCTTGCCGTGCCCCCAAATGAGAGATGGATGATGCAAAAAGCCTTGCTGTAACAATGGCTGAGGTGATTCAAAGGAGGGGTGGGTCTGTAAAATCCCGAGGGTGGGTGGAGTGTGGTGATAATCATCTGAACATCTCACGTTTCCTTTCAGGTTATACCTTTTGCCAAAAACTTGATGAAAGAGAGTATCGCTCCAACACAGAGAAGACCACAAAAGATGAGCTATTATCTCTATTGAAAGCTATTGATGAAGATTCAAAGCTCTCTGACAAAGAGAGAAAGAGGCTGCTAGGTCAGTTTCATAGTAGCAATCCAAGTATTTTTATGCAGTATTTTGGAGACAGAGTTACTAATATGTGTGTGTGAGACTTTAAATATTCGTTACTTTGTGTACCCCAGCATTAAAAACACTAATATATTTGTAAATCTTTTATATTCATGTATCTGCCTAATAAAATTATTTTGTGGAAATGGATGGAACTTATGCAATTATTACTACAGCCAACAGTTACCTGAGTTTAGATCATATTTATAGTTTAGTTTTTCTCATTCTTAAGTGTTATAGGACCAAAATAATCCTTCCTTTTCCTCCCCAAAAGCCAAGTCTGTTGACTCCCTCTATTCAAGTATCACAATCCCTGAGATGGAAGGCACCATGAATGAGATCTCTCTGCCACCTTTTATCCCAGCACTGAATTTTATGCTAAACCCTTTTTTTCCATTTTGCCTTGTATTATGCGATTGTCGCATATAGCATTGATCTTCGACTTGCTGTGTGCTGGAGAGAGCTGAAAAACATGTTCTGCTTGATATTGCACAGCTTTTCTTCAGGCTTGCCAGCTAACTAACCTATGTGTGTGTGTGTGGCAAAAATTACTGCCTTGTTTTAAGCTCGAAGGGCACCATATTGAGGAATTGGCTCTCCTGGGATGCTAAAGTGATCTGGATCTTTAAGTCTGGCTTTGGTTGCCACAGGATGTAATGTTTGTGGCTGGTTATCTTCATCCCTGCAGTGTTCACTGTCTGTACCTCTTAGTGATGGCACCAGCTGTAATTAGAAAAGTGCTGGAGCAAATGAAGGACCTTTGGCTTTTCTTGTGGCATTTCTTATCCATGTCTGATCCACAGTGGAAATCCCAAGCTTTGCAACACAAGCAACTGCAAGCACATATATATATAGCATGCTTAGAGACCTAATTTTATCTCTTGTGAAGTTATCTTTGGAATGGTATCACCCAAACTTCATTACAGCTGCTGTTGAAAGAAAACCAATCTGAACCAAATTTTGTTCCATATGAAGTGTTGAGCTCTGTTCCTTTTTTAGGCAAAAAAGCTAATTTAATTATTACAACAAAGTAGTAATAACTGTTACAGTCATATGTGGTGAGCTGTTCTTGTAGAACACAGTCCTGTGTCAGACTCTCATGTCTCACTAATGCTTCAGTCAGTAGTGGTGTCTGCTGCCAGGGGACAGAGTGTTTCTCTGAAATGGAGCTGAAGGACTTGGTGTGCCACAGGACAATGTTTTACTGTGCCCTGATGAGGGATGGAAGTAAACATGTAAAAACTTCTTCTAGTTAATTAGAAAGGACTTCTAAAAATAATCAGTTCCTGAAAACTAGTAGGGATGTATAAGCCTTTAAAGTAGTTATATTTTATAGTTCTTAGTTTTAACTGAAACGTTTTTATTATAAATTTTATTTTAAATGCACTTCCTCAGAAAAATTGGCTTAGCTCATACTTTAAAGTATGGGGGTGGAAATCCTGAGTTCAGTGGTGGTGTTGGATTGGTTTGCTCTTCAGCAGAAGTATTTTCCCTTTCTACCTCCTGCCTGCTGTAACATCACGGTTAAGAGGATGAGATTCCTATCTTGAAAATGAGCTGCAGCCTGTGGGTATTGCCTGCTGCAGTTAGAGTCCCGAATTACAAATCCCCTGCCCTGTGAGTCACTGGGCTGGCTCTGGTGCCAGGTTTGCATTCGGGCTGCAGAAAAGCCGCCCGGAGGGGGGAACGGGGCACGGGCACTCAAAGGTGGGCACCAGGCAGGGCCAGCACGGTACCCTCTCTCCATGACGTCGTCGAGGTCCTCTACGAGTACCTCAGATTCCCCTATGGAGGAACTGCCTGTCAGGCCGTGCTCTGTATAAGTTGTCTGTGGGCAGCAAGCCAGGGCTACTTTCCCTGGTTGCTGGCGGGGGCGGGGGTCGGGTTAATCTGAATCAGCGTTGTGTGATGGGGCAGACCCCGATCTATCCATCGAGGTCCGAGGCCGGGCGCGGGCTGTGGGGGGCTCTGGTTGGGGTCGGGACCTGCTCCTCGCTCGGCTGCAGCGCTGCAGCCACCGGCCCCTCGCTGCCCCAGAGTTGCGGGCACCCTAAGGGCCGTTCGGGCCCCCTCGGTGCCGGGAACAGCGGCCCCTCACCAGGCTCTGCC
>VZTN01004839.1:1482-43003 GCA_013400515.1 Erpornis zantholeuca | reverse complement strand
GGCCGGCTCAGTACCGCATCCCCCGCGGCTTCGGCTCAGGATCCCACAGCCCCCCGGGCTCGTTTTCCCCCGTAGCCCGTTGATGAACCCCGGAGCTCCCGGGCCTTGCGAAGGGGTGCAAGGAAAGTGGCCGGCGCGGGGCTGTAGCGGCGGCGCTGCTGCCGGGCCGGTGGGGATGGGGACGGTGCCCTGTGTGCTCCCCGTGGTGGTGGGACCTGGGAGAGCCTCACACAGAACAGGCGGCGGAAGGGAAACAGTGGAATTTCACAGCATCCCTTGTAATTTGGAAAGGGGGGGGACAGGCTGCAGCATGCCTGCTAGTGGGTTCCAAGGGAAAGTAGGCTGTGATGTGGCAGATGAGCAGAGGAAGAGGAGAGTTCAGCGTTGGATCGGAGCCTGAGGAAGGGCAGGCTGGTGTGTTCGGGCCGGAGGTCAGGGGAGCTGTCAGGTGCTGTCTCTTACAGTGGGACAGCTCTGGGACTGAGGAGCAGCTGCTCCAACCTTGTGCGTGCTCCAGAGAAGCACAGTGAAGTTTATTTAGTGCTTGTGTGCGTCGCGTGATTTGAGGACCTTTAATGAAAAGAAGCCGTGGAAAATGTTTTGTTTGAATTTTAATTTGTTGCATTTTTCTCTTGCGTTTCTGTTCTCATTAAAAATAAATGCAAGGAAACTGCTAAGAAGTAGACTTTGCTCTATTAAGTCAGAATTGTTTCTGTGAAAGAAGGGATGATGATCATGCTTCTGGAAGAGGTATTGTCAAGCTTATTTACCCAGTGGAAAGAGGATATGTTCTAGATGTGTTCTGGCAAATAATAGCTGTAATCCGTCAGAAAAGAGCAGACTATTGCAAACTAAACAACGAAATCAACAAGTGTGCCTGTTTACTTGATCTGCTGAGCAGTCATTTGGTAGAATGGCCCAGGAGTTCTAATACCTGCCCTCCATAGCTGGAATAGGACTTTTAAAAAACAAATGGTAATTAAATGAAACTCATTCTGGCTTTGAGACTGTAGCTCTTGAGCTGCCATTTTATGAAAAGCAACACTTTAGGGTGTAGTCTGTGTTGTAGGAATGATGGCCTGCTGGGCAAAGCTGGGGGTAGCAGTCAGACTGATAATCTTGTCCCTGTCATTTATCTTCTGTGAGTTCTCAAGCAACTTAAGTCAAGCTTCAGTTTCCCCTCTGGAAGTGAGGTGTATTATATTTGTCTGCTTTTCTCAGGGTAAGCAGGATAAAGTGCAGTGAGAGATTGCACAGCACTAGGAAGTGTGTGCACTAAAGACTTAAATGGAGCTTGGTTGAGTCATCTTTTTGGTTCAGATTTGACTTCAGGAGGATGCTTTGTGGAATAGAATGGGTAGGAAGAACAACCGTCTAGTCTGGAATGAGTGTGGAAGCCTGAATGATAATGCTTTTATCATAGCCAGCTTTTCTCTCTCTCTCTCTTTAACCAGTCCTACTGTATATTTTATATTACAATGGTTGCTATGCTCTTCTCTGTGAACAGCCCCTGTATTAAGAGAGCTCCTCATCCTCTTGCTGGTGGAGTGTTTGCAGTGACAGGCCTTTTGTCTGCTGGACAGGAGATCCAGTTCTCCTGGAGCATGTCCCACTTGCCTGCTGGTTGGGATGTTACAGCCAACTGGAGGCTCTCTGCTGTGGTTCAGGGGGTGGCACTATGACTGCAGCTGCGACAGGCTGACACTTCTTTGTCCCAGCATGTGAATGGGGAGATGACCAAGCGTCTGGAGCAGGGACATTGGGGACTCTGTTCTGTCTAGAGGTGGAATGAGTCTAACAGTACCTGTATTAACAGTTCCCTGTGTGCCAAGGGTGTTTTCCTGTGTCATTTATCCCAAGCTTTTCGTGCTGTTATTTTGTCTAAAATAGAAATGACACAGTGCTGTGGGCAAGTGTTGCATGCTGTTGTCTCTCATGCATTGAGCAAGATGATGATCCTGAGTCATTGCTGTAGAGAAAAACTGTTCCTTATATGCCCTGAGCTTTCCAGCTGTCCTGTGGATTCACATTGTGCAATCAATTTAAGCCCTGATGGAGCAGGGTTAGTTATTACAGCTGTTGTATGAAAACAAATCTCAGTGCTGCATTTTATGTTTCTACACTATTGCTTGCTTCTGCTGCATCCTCTTCAGTGGTGTTTTTGATACTGTATTTTCTCTTAGTAGCTGTGAAGTGCCTCTGGAGAGTGTATCTCTTCCTGAGAACTTGGTTTCTCTCAAAATTTGAAAGTGGAAATGGTGGGATACTAGGGGAAAGAGGAAGTAGTTCTTTTTCCAGGAGCTTTCTTTTATTTTGAAAGGCAGACTCTTCCCAACTCCCACTTCACAGAACATCTAGGTTATTTAATTTAGAGACATCATATGCTCTCAAATAGACTTCTGTAAAATTAAAGCCTGAGCAGCTTCCTGCATGATAGGTTTCAATGGTGGATGTAGAAATTACATTCTTCATAGGGAAATCTGAGAATGAAATGAGTGAAGATAAGGAACAGTGAGACTTGGTTTTCTACTGGTAGTTTTTCAGTGTAATATTGCAGGTATCTGCAATGTGATATAAACATCCTTTAATATGTAATGTCTAATAAACCAATATTTTGAATACTATGACTGTTCTTTACTGTCATAGTTAAAAAACCCCAAACAACTGTGATATTTTATGCATAAATCAGGACTCTTGAATATAATGAAAATATGGGAATAGAATTTTATATTAATTTCTCTCTAGTTCTTTTCCTGATTTCTAATGCTTTTGGATGGCTCAGAGTGAAGTTTTTAAGTTGTGAGCAGCTGGGGCAGATCCTAGTTCAGGAATATGTTATGTTCAGGAAGATTTATTGCTGTCTAGTGAGGAAACGTCATCTCATTTGGCATAATCTTTTGTAAAACATGTTTGTGATTCTGTTCTGGAGGTGTTTTTCATTGCTCTTTAGAAGCAATTCTAGGAAAGGAGGCAGTATCTTTTTCTCTCATCTGTATCATTATGGCAAATGAACAGTTTCAGATTTTTCAGGACTGACTAGGACTGCAGATTAAATAAATGGTAGCTGTGTTGAAAGCATCCCATTTTGTGGAAGATGGGAAGTGAGTCACTGAGTCCAGGTCCCCTGCCATTATGGGGATGACGTCATAGAATTCCTCATAAGAATTCTTTCATTCTTAATTTTTTTCTTAATCAAGAGGACTCCTGGTGATGTTTTCCCACTCAGCTGTGTTAGAAAATGATTATTCATTCCCTTTTTCATATATTTTATTTTTGTAAAGAACCAGCTGAAAATGTCTCAGAATCCTGACAAGCTACATTCAAGTGAAGAAAAGCTGAGTGGTTTGGAGGATGATCAGGAGGAGAGCTTGGACAACTCGGATCAGTCCGTTCGAAAAAGAATACGACAGAGTGCTCCAGGGTCACACAGAGATGACAGACCAAAGTGTAAGCAAAACTGCTTTATGAAATACAATAAAAAACTAGTAAATTCTGTAATTGTTGTGGGAGGCAATTCTAGTGTTTTATAGCATTCTGTGCAAGTTTGACTGTGTTGCAATTAAATACTGTGTGACTCTTGATGATATGCCTCGAAACTGTAACACTCTTCTTCCCATTTTCTTTTTCTTTTCCTAATTGTGCGCACAATGTGTTCATTTTCTTAATTGTACACAATGACCACGTCGCTCTGAGCCACATATGTCCTAAATATTGTGGTGTGTTTGTGCTCTTGGAAGGGATAAACACTAGCCCAGCGTGTTCCAGCTAAACTGTCTCAGCTGTTTGCCCTTTCAGCTGAACCTTCTGGGTTGCTGCAGCCCCTGTTCCTACTGCAGGGCAAGGAAGGCTGTTACCAACAATGGCATGTCCTGTCAGCCCCCTCACAATATAGATGGAAATTGTATATTTAATCCTAATACTACCAGTGTCAAGCAGGACTGCATATTTTTATATGCATATAAAAAAATATAGGCGTATTTTTCTTTGTCATTCTGCTTTTAACATGAAGGTCTGGATGCAATATGGGACCCAACATTTCTGGCACATCTGTAGATAAAACCAAGGGGAAGTTTTTGGGCTCTGGGGATTCAATTCAAAGAAGCAGAAGTGCTCAGAGCTCTAAATTTCTGTAGGGAGTGGCTCAGTAACATTTTGTTTGTTGCATTCTTTTTATTTTTTAATTGTGGTCATTATGACTTGAGGTTTAGGGTTGCGTTTAGTGTCACATTGCTCACAGGAGATGTTCTGAGGGAGTTTCTGTTCCTATGCCTTGCTGGTTGCCTGGTAGGAAATGAGGTGTGTGTATGGAGAAAGGCTCTGAACATGTGGAAGTAACATGGCACAGGCTAGCACTGCACTGTACCACAAAGAAGTGGTTTGGTCTCAAGCTCTTCCCTCTTGTAAGGGAGCAGGTAGGAGAATGAAGGAATGCGATTTGAGAGCAATGTTTGGTCAATGAAAGAGCCTTAGCTCTTAATGCACCCACTGCTGGAGTGAAGTCATTTGGCACTTGGACAAGAGCACTGTGAGCTCTGCTTTCTGCTGGTTCTCAGAATATCAGTCCTTGCTTAACCTATGCAAGATTAAGCTCCAAGCAGGAGGAAGTAAAGATTTAGGATGGCTGCATGAAAAGAGCAAGATATTAAAGAAAAACTAGCACATTGGAACCAAACTGTATGAACTCAGAAGAGCTCTGCATGGCAGACAAGTGATGGACACTTACTTTTAAAAGACCTTTTCTATGTAATTAATTAAGTCCAGTCAACATGGATTCTCAAATGGGATGGTCATAATAGCTTGCCTGAAACATTTCTCAGTGAGGCCAGCCTGAAGATCCCTGGTTGGTTTCTTTTGCTTTGGGATTAGTATCTTGCTCCTATGCCTGGACTGTAGCTGAAGTGAATGAACTACAAAATGGAATGGATCCATCAGGGCACCAACTCTATCACTAATCAAGGGCCCAGTTTGAGGCTGCTGGCCCATCCTGGTCAGTCCCGAATGCCTGCCAGGAGAAAAAGTCTTAGGCACTGGTGCTGGCACTAGGTCTTGATGTCGTCTGTTGCTTGGGTGATGGCCTCTGGGAGGGAAAAAAGTGTTGGAGGAGTGCCAGTTGCATTGGAAGTAGTGAGAATAATTAGCTACTGGTGTGCTGCTGCTTAACAGTGATGGTGATTGTTTGTTGACTGCTTTAATGATGAAATCACTTCCTTGAAAAATGTAAAGCTGAAATGGCAATATCTGCACAATACTTGTGTAAGTAATGTGGTGAAAATGCTGCTATCTGTAATTACTTCTGCCTACAGTGTGGAGAAAGATGCCAAGATGCTATTAAGCCATCCTAAAGAAGTACTGGTTTGTGTGGGGGGTTTTGTTTGGAGATGGTTTTTAAAAGAGCTTCATAGAAGCAATTGACACACTGAGCCCAGAATATCAACTGGGATCCACTCCTTTGTTTTTTGAAATACTTCAAACCCGTGTCATCCACCAGATGGGAAAGGAAGGGAAAGAAATGAGAAAAATCTTCAGCTGATGTTGTTTGACCCTCTGGACTGTCAATAAGGTGGAAAGGGTCCAAAAGACTCTTTCTGTAGGCTTTTGTTGAGAACTGTCTGACAGTGTAATTGATGTTGCAGCCAGTCCTTCTCGGCCTGTGTCAATAGAAGAGCTCATGGAGACAGCAAAGGGAGTCACCAACATGGCTCTGGCCCATGAAATTGTGGTGAATGGAGACTTCCAGATAAAACCAGCTGAATTACCAGAACACAGGTAAGGTGGTTACCAAATAGATACCTAAATAAGATGGTGTTTGTAGAACTGCAGAGCAGCCCTGGGGGATCAGGTAAAGGCTCTGGCTGGTGCCTCATCTGGCAGTGCCTGGGAGAAGGTAGGAAAGAATATAAGAAGAAGGTGGTAATTGTGCAGTTCTGCTTCCCCAGATAGGTGTGTGTGTGAAATGTGAACCTCTTGGATTAACTGGACATGTGTGGTGCAAATCCCAGAGTGCTGTGGTTTCTGTTGTGTCCCCTTGTCCCAGGACTCTGAGGCTGCAGTATTCCCAGTCTGGCTGCAGATGTGGGTAGTGCTTTTAGGAATTTTAAGCTTTCACTGCCTGTGGGAGTGAGATGAAACCGATTATTTTAGCTTTTCCTCTGTTTCTTCAGGGATATTTTGGGAAGAGATTCCTATGTTTTATTAGATTAGTCCTTGCTCCTTTCAAGTTTGAAGGCTTTCATTCTCTGTGTGAGTCTACAGTAACTGTGTGCCCTGCTGAGAGGGGAGAGGGAGAACAGAGGAAGTTTCATCTGCTGCTGTTCCTCTCTCTCACGCACAGTGAGGGGTGGCTGACAGCCTCCTGGCTTGATTTGGGAAAGGGAGGCATATTTCTTGGAAGGAACTTGGTCCCCATTGGGGCCAGTGTTGTCTGCAGGTATCCATTTGTGAGAGAGACCCCAGAGTACATTGCCTTGATAGGTGCTGCAGGAGAGAATGCTGCAGATGACTCTTGGAAGACTGGCATTGTTGTGCTCTATGGAAATTGGTCATGCTGGGACAAAAAGGAAGTGACAGTGGTTCCCCTTGGCATTAATAGTGAGAGGATCTTGCTTGGAACTAGAATTGTCCCTGACTGCAAAGGCAGGGGACTTGGTTTACATGTGGGGATTTTTTTTACATCTCAGGCTTAGAGTCCCTTGCAGCTCAGATACACCTGAAGTGGTGGGAGGAGAAAGCAGCTGTAGTGGCTGTAGCTGCAGCTGTAGACACTCAGTAGAGCTTGTATTGGCTATTCCTGGAGAGCCACAGGGCAGGAGTGCCTCCAGGCACTGCCTGAGCCCCAGCTGCACTTGGAGTCAAAGCCTTGGGAAGCTGGTGTTGGCTGTGGGATTCTGCATGCACCCGGGTATGTGCAACTGTTTTGCTTCTCCAGTGTTGAAGTTACACCTGATGTGAGCAGGAGCCTGCTGCTGAAGAGCAGGAACTGTCAGTATTTTGAATTAGGAATTGGTGCTGAAGCAGTGGAATTCATTTCTTTTTTTATACCAGCTGATCTGGGCCCTTATCCCAGAGTAGGTGCAATACTTGTGCAGTGAAACACAGAAGATTTTGTGTGAGGAAATTTAATTTCTGTTAGGTTTACTAATGAGTTTTATATAAGACAATTGATTTTACTTAGTGGGGCCTTTAAAAAGATTAATACTGGTTTTGCAGACAAACTGTAATTTCTGTAGTTTTTATTTTTTTCCACTTGTCTAGATGTAGCATGTGATAAATATGTGAAGGATTTTAATTTGCAGCCACTTTTGCCTGTGTGTAACCCTTTATTAGGACTTAAGCCATTCCAAACCCCGTGTCCAGTTTTTCTTGCTTTTCTGAGTAACTTAAAATGACAGATCTCTGTTAATCATCAATTTAGTTGTTATTACATTATATTCATATTATTACATGCTGTGCTTCAGGAGCTGCAGGTTATCTTTGTAAGGTGGTGCAGAGACAAGTGTGATTCTTTTTAACATGTTTATTCACAGCTTAGAGAAGAAAGTCAGAGATATTGTGCATAAAGCTTTCTGGGATTGTCTGGAAGCTCAGCTAAAGGAAGATCCTCCAACATATGATCATGCAATTAAGCTATTGGGAGAAATTAAAGAGGTAAGGTGATGTGATATGAAGGGAAATTATTGAATTAGACTAGCTTCACTGATATGAAGGAGAAAAAGTGGTTGGAGTTTGGCTTTTCATAAAAAAATCCTCTTGTTCTTTTTCATTACTGTATCACTGTCTGTGAACATATATAAGCTGTATAATCCTAGGGGAGAAATTTGAATGTAAAACCAAATGGAAAACCATGTAAAGTGATTAAAAGGTAAGCAGTAGTGGTTCCCTAATTCCAGGCTTCCTTCGTGTTCTGGTACTGGTACTGGTAATGGAATCAGTGAGATGCTCCAACACTGGGTTGATAAAACCAGGCACAGCAGTCTGAAGTCTGATCTGTGCCACAGAGAATTTACCACTTAGTAACTTCAGTATCACACAGCACGAGGTGAAACATTTGGAGTTGGTGAGTGGATGGTTAAAAAAAAAAAAGATAAATTCAACAATTTAGTTGTCTAGATAAGAATCTGGCCCATCCCTGGTAGTGTGGAAGGCCAGGCTGGATGGGACATTAAGCAAACTGGTTTAAGTGGGAGGTGACCCTGCCCATGGCAGGGGGTTTGGAACTAGCTGATCTTTAAATTTCTTCTGATCCAAACCTTTCTATGATTCTGTAATTCTACAAGAAGTGGTTCAGTAACTGTTTTGATCCTTGTAGTCTTTGATATGTAGAACTAATGCACTGTTACAAACTTTCCATTTCAGAGTCTTCTGTCTTTCTTGTTGCCTGGTCATACTAGACTGAGAAGCCAGATTACAGAAGTTCTTGACCTGGATTTGATAAAACAGGAGGCAGAGAATGGGGCCCTTGACATTTCTAAGTTGGTCAGATTTGTTATTGGGATGATGGGGACTCTCTGTGCTCCAGCTCGAGATGAAGACATTAAGAAACTGAAAGATATTAATGAAATAGTTCCTCTTTTCAGGTACAGAAATGTGTTTATTAGTCATGTTCAGAGTCCCTTAAATAATTTTAGAGGTGGGGGGGCAACCTGCAACTCCTAGAAAAAAAGAGTGATAGGGAAAAGGATATAGCTGTGGGTGTGAAGGGGAGAGATGCTCCAGGAGTCATTAACAAGGACCATCTCTGATCTGGTGAGTTGGAGTATTTGTCTGGCTCCTGCATGTCAGTGAAGGACATTTGCTTAAATGTCAAATGCAAATAAGCCTTAAGGTAGCAGATGAATAGTGAGTTGGTATCAGAATTGGATATCAACAGCAGAAGGTGACAAAAAAGCACACAGGAGCATAGGAAAAAAGTATCACTGGTTTTCAACCAGTCTTCTATGACCAGTTCGAGCTCTCCCTGTATAATTTACCCCACTCCCTGTATAATTCCCTGTCAGTTCTAAAGGGAGTGTGTGTTCCACATCTGGGAGCATCCAGACTTCTGCTTTGTCACCATGTTCTCTGTGGAACAGCTCAAGGTCTCCATAGTTGGGAGAAGTTTCATTAACCTTGGCTGTTTTCTGATTTGAAAAGTTTCCAGGAGTTCAGGATTGACTTGGCAGAAATATTGCCAGCAGGAATTAGGTTGCTTTGAAATTAAGGTGTTTTTCTTTGGTGTTTGTTTGTTTTTTCTTTTTTGCCCCTTGGGTCTGATAATTCACTTCCAACTGAGGTTGGCTTTCCAGGCTGCCAAGAGACATGGCATGTAAGCTTGGAAACCCAGATGTCTTTTCATACACAGTACTGCACATCCTGGGAAATAAAACCTATGGAGCTAGTTTTTTACAGGAGAGCAAGATTTATTTCCTACTTGGAAGAGGCACATGCATGCATGTACATGCTTGCTCCAGCTTTCTCTGTCTCATGCCCTGAAGTTGTTAAGCTGTTACTGTTTCCCATGCATGTTTTTGCTCTTTCCTTAGACAGTCTGTAATAAATCTTGTAAATAGCACCTCTGAAACATCTGCAGCCTTGAATAACTTTTTCTGTTTGTTTGTTTAGAGCAATTTTCTCTGTATTAGACCTAATGAAAATGGATATGGCAAACTTCGCTGTCAGTAGTATTAGGCCAAAATTAATGCAGCAGTCTGCTGAATATGAAAGAAAGAAGTTTCAGGAGTTTCTTGAGAAACAGCCAAGTATGACTTTGTTCCTTTCTTTCTTCCCCTCTGACCTCCCAGTAAACTGCGTGTCTTTGCTTGTAGATCATGAAAAGAACTCAGATATTTTTATAAGTTCTAGAATCCATATGGTAAATGACAGCTTGTGCCCCAAAACTGTAGTTAGAAAAAATCTGCCAGAATAATAGTTCTGCCCTTGGTACATTCAGTTTAATTTCAATACAGTGTAGGGCATGATTACCCAGCATCATCTCACCTCTGATTTCCTGTAGCTGTGTGGTTTTGTTTTAGATGTTCTGCTTGATGCAATAAATGAAATGCATGCCATACCTGATATCATGGGCATTAGTCATAGTAACTAATGGGATTGTTTGGAAATTATTGGTGGAAAAAACTAACTTTAAAAAGGAATTTTCTTAAGAAGATTATTTCCCCCGCTCTTCCAGATTCTTTAGACCTTGTCACAAAGTGGTTGCAAGAAGCAGCAGATGATCTTGCAAAGCTGGGACATGAAATGTTGCCTCCTCACTGTGGTGATGGTGCCACTGGTGGAGCTTCCACCTTGTGCTTCACTGCTGTACAAAACCAGGCCTATCTGAAGCTCCTGAAGTGGGATCATGTGAACAGGCCTTTTCCAGAGGTAGATATTTAACAGAAAAATGGCTTTTGTGCTTGTTCTGCTCTTCTATTCCCAGGACACAGCAGAAGCTGTTTGCATTTGTAGCCTTGCAACACATACAATATTAAACCATTGATCTCTGACTGGGAGGTCTGGCAGCTCTAATGGGCACTTGACTTTCAGTGCTGAAACCTGCTTAGCTGGAAAAGAGGAGTCAATGCTTCTCATTGTGCTCCTGGCTGCTGTTCCCTGTGCCTTTGTCTTGCCTTTGCTGCCGCATCCCAGTGTCCCTTCCCAGCCCTGCAAAGTGACTGCACTCTGCCCCGGTTTGCTCCCTCCTTGCAGACGGTGCTCATGGACCAGACGCGCTTCCTGGAGCTGCAGCTGGAGCTGGAGCAGCTGCTCTTGGTGGGGACGGTGCTGCTGGTCACGTTCAGCGCAGCAGGCCCAGCGCTCATCGACGTGCCTGGATTCGCTGAGAAAATCAAAACCATCGTCAAGGTGCTGCTGACAGGAATGCATCTTCCGTGAGTATGGCACAGTCCTGAGAGCAGGGCGGCTGTAGCTCTGGGTTCACCCTGCGAGATGATCAGCCTCTTTCTGGCTGGGCACTGCAGGAAATGCAGAGGAGGTGGTGAGGGCTTTCTGTGAGCCTGAGCTGACAGTTTTTCTTTAGCTTACTCACACCGAGCTGTCTTGTCTTGCTCTGTTCTTTCATGATTTGTACACACTGCTTTTTTCACTGTTTCTCATGGTGCCAGGCTGGCACAGGAGAGTGCCAGCAGCTGCCCCTGCTCAGAGTTTGGGCCAGGCTCCCCAAGATCCTGAGTGTGGCACAGTGAGCTGCCTGCAGATTTAGAATGACTAATCTACACCTACAGGTTCTGCTTAAGTCAGAGCTGTCCTCAGGCAGAAAGTCAGCTCTTATGTGTATGGATTGTTCAGGCTGGAAGTCTTGAATGCTCTCCTACTTCCTTGCTTTAGATCTCAGCTTTATTTTTCATATAAATATAATTGTGTTATTCTTTATAATTGGCTCTATTTCCATTATGCTTTTTCCATTATATTTGATAAATAAGGCAACTCTAATTGAATGGTTTATTTTCAGAAAGTGGGGAAAAAAGTGAGTACCTAATACAGTTGTGCTGTACCTCATATTTTCTAGCTCCTTTAACCTGAAGGAATCCCTGGCCACCGTGGGTGAGAAGGTGTGTGCTGAAGTGAACAGCTGCCTTTCCCAGCATGGCTTTACCCCATTCTCAGCTGAGAGGGAAGCTGTGCTGAAGGGACAGATCCAAGCAGTGGCCAGCCCAGATAACTCCATCTGCAAGCTCATAGGTGGGTCAGGCAGAGAGCTCTGCTCTTCCTGTCTGTGGGACTGGGGGTGGGGGGTGTGCAGGGCTTCCCTTTCCATGTTGTTTCCATGTTGTTTCCATGTTGTTTCCATGTTGTTTCCATGTTGTTTCCATGTTGTTTCCATGTTGTCTTTCCAACTTGCTGACCATGTTCAGGCTTGTTGCATTTTACATGAGGTTACACTGTTTCTAATTCACTGTCTCGCTTGGAAACAAACCAAACCCATTTTTTCCAGATTCTCGAATTCAAAAGTTTCTGGAGAATTATCTTGCATCCAGTCACCAGAAATCATTGCCTGCCATTCCTGGAGGATTAAGCCCTATTCAGAGGGAGCTGGAGGAGATTGCTGCCAAGTATATTCGTCTTGTCAACTACAACAAAATGGTCTTCAGCCCTTACTATGATGTAGTCCTTGGCAAAATATTGACTAAGGAAGAATCCCAAATTGTAGGGAAGTCAGAAGAATTATAAAACCAGTCTGTGTGCTACCAATACAGTATTGTCAGCTATCAAATAAAAATTGTACCAATATTTGTCTAGGAAAACAGCTTTCCGTGTAAATACTGGTTCCTTTTAACCCACTGATGAGGGAAATACATGAGATGCAAAAAAGGTTCTGAGGTAAAAGATGAGAGATGCATTTCTAATATAATTATGCAACCTAGGGGGATATCATGGTAGTTTTCTGGCTGCAATTTTTAGATTTTTGAGCTGATGATAGGTAGGGCAAGTTTTAGAACCAAACTTTGTATTTTAAGTGGCTCATTTTAGGGCATTTAACTCTTAATTTACAGTGAATTTAGTTTAATTTATCCAGAGCTCATTAGCAGTGGTTCTTCCCAGAAGAGGTGATTTGGTTTTTTAAAAAAATCTTACTTGAAAGAATTAATAAAGCTAAAATTCTAGAGAAGAACTTTAACAGGCAAAACACCAAGCCAAACAGCACTTTACTGTAACATTATGGTTAGTATGGTGGGCTTACTAGTTTTTTCTGCATTTTACTGCATTTTTAATAGCATTTTTTTGCTGTTTACCTGCAGATGTTACAAAACATAATATATTTTTGTAGCAAATTTTCTGGTTATTGGGTAACTGTCCTCTGCTATGTACAGTACTCACAGAGGTGGCAATCTTATAGATTGTAGCTGTATTTATATCTTGTAAAGATTTCAGAAGGGCAGAGCTAAAATGTTTTGATAAAAGTGGCATTTCTTACCTTTTTTTTTGCTAGTAGTTTACTCCTTTTTAGGTGAAATACTAATTTTAAAGTAAATTGTCATTTCCAGAAGGTGGATTTAAAGTGTGTAAAACTTTAGGTTGAAAATGTTGTTTTTTTAAAAAACTACAACAGGAGATGGTTGCATATTCAATCATGTCTTCAAAAATATCCAGGAAGTGCAGAGCACTGTGGGCACTATAAGTGATTTTAATGTACTGTGAGAGGTGAATGGTTTGATGTTAGTTTGAATATACAGGGAATATTTTAGTAGATTTTTTCACTTTGTAGAGGTGTTCTTGAAACTTAGAATATTTGTAGATCTTGAATTTAATTAGCTACGTGTTGTATAAAGGAGAAGAGCCCAGAGATCTTACATTGCAATTTCAGGCTCAGCTGGGAGGTAAGTGCATCTGAAATTTTCCTCTGGTTGAGCACAACAGTGTATTACAGTAATCAATATTTGATGGTTTTATGAAAGCAAAGTTTGTAGTTATACACAGAAAGTAGCCCCAGTATGAGGTTGTCCCAACCAGAATGTGCTGTCTTTAAAAAAAACAACCAATGAGGTATGTGAAATATATAAATAAAGGGGCCCTTTTATTGCCAACAGCCAAGTTAATTTAGGGATAAGCCAAAGTAACAGAGCTTCTAGAAGCACTTGGTTATGATCCAGTGGTGATGCTTCCTTTTCTAGTTTTCCTTTGAATGTCAGTGTGGATAAAACTGCACTGACTTTGTGTTTGGAAGGGGATGGAATAAATAGGACCTTTTTTCTATATAAGCCTATGCAACTCTAAACCAAATCTTTTCTCATTCATTATAAACCCCCTTCCCCAGGGGAAAAACCCAGCAAAACCCCATGAGAGTTCATCAGCTCAGACAAGTGATTTTTCTCTTGGCCAAATGTACTCAGCCAGCAAAATGAATGTCTGTCTTTGAATCCTTGAGAACTCAAAAATGAGGTTGGCTAGCCAGAAAAAATGGGTTCTGAGTAGGGTCTATTTCCTTGATTGGATCAGCAAAGGATTCTGCAGAGGTCTTCAAGGCTGCTGCCTCTCCTTAACTGGGCTGTGCTATCAGAGCAGGCTCCACCTCACAACACAGCCTAAGCTCTGCAGCTCCACAGCCTCCCTCAGCCTGTGCCGAATGAGCTGCCAGAGCCATTACTGCTGGCGATAGAAACAAGATAAATAACCAAGGCAAAGCTGTTTCCAGTTTTGTTAAATGAGAGCTGCATGAGTTAGGAATTGCTGCTGTTATTTCAGCAGTGCCTAGGAGCTGCCTTTAGAGGCAGTTAGGCTGACTGCACGAAGTTAGATGAGGTACAGGACGGTCTGGAGGGTGTGGGGAGGAACATCACGGTGAGACAGGCTTAGAAAAGCCCTTGGAAGGTGTGTGGCTGATGGCAGAGTGAAGGGCACTGCTCCAGCAGTGGATAAAATTGTAATTGAGATGGCTGGTCCAGGGCTGGGATTCAGGGCCCAGGGTCTGTGAGAGCCTGCTCCTGACATCCCAGCAGGGACTGTGCTGCCACCAGTGCTTGTACTGCTTGCAGGGTCCATACAGGGAATCCCATCTCTCCTCCCAGCAGGGCTTTGATCCTAAGCCTTCATGTAGAAAAAAGTCCTAGAATGAGAGGAAAGAGTGCAGTACTCACCTGTGGCTCCACTCTCACCTCTGGGACACATGCAGCAGGAACAAATGCTTCTGGCACAGGTGCTGTGGGCCTTTCAACAGGAAAGATCGAAAGGGACTGCAATAAATGCCCACAAAGCATGGCAAAGATTCTCCCAGGTTGTTTTTTTTAAGGAGAGTGTTTGACAAACAGATTCTCTTCATCCTCTCTAAAAGAAATGGGGAGATGCAAGTGAGTGGCAAAGCAAGGACATTCCAGGGTGGCTAAGGCCAGCCCCATCTCACGTGCAGGTGCTGCTTCACCTCTTGCCCTGGCAGAGAGGAGCCCTGGCTGAGGCAGCTGAGCTGGGGAGGGAATGTCTTTCATTTGCCTGAGGCTCTGACTGTCCTGTAGTCCAGGGGGTGCTTAGGATCTTATCAGAGTGCAATTCTGAACAGCCAATTCCCAGTTAAAAGCTGAAGTACACATAGAAACTGCTTGGAAAGCTCACGTAGTGTTTTTTTAGCTTGTTTGAAGATAACAAGTGCAGTGATGTAGCTGATTATTAACATTTAGCTTTGTACATTATGTGGAAGACCAGTGCAGGTATCCAGGACCAGAGTGTGTGAGCCAGTGCTCCTGGACTACCCACACTTCAAACATGAACTGAGTCGGTCTTACAATGCTGTCTTCTTCAAGCAGTCCTGGAATTAGAAGCCAAAGTGTGCTGTATCCTCTAGAAAATGGAAACCAAGCTCATTCTAATATGTATGCTCTGATCAATCTCCTGTGACGGTATAATTAGCATTGCTTTTGAAGTGGCTGAGTAATATTTAAGAAGTACCATGTTGTGTTTGAATAAACCAGAATGAGGCATGATGTTATGGATATCCTTTTATTTTAAAGGAATGGTTTTTTTGTTGTTTTTCTTTTTTTTAATTTTCAACTACAAAACAGATTCCTTACATTCTGCCATAAATAAAAACAACGATAAGGCAGGACACTACATGAACAAACTGAGAACAACTGTTTTCCAGAAAATGTGAATTAAAAATGCTTCACAAGTATAAGCCATCCAGTTTTTAAAATAAAACTGTTGAAAACCCACAAGATTTCAAGTGGTAGACGTGTACACCCTCGAAGAACAAAATACAGTTTTGACGTTTTGCACTTTTGGTTTTGAAAACCGAGTTTTGTTCAGAGCACATTCTAAGGTTGTTCAGGCTGTTTTCAGATCAAGAATCATATGGGAGAAGAGGCACCACAGTAACAAAACCATTTGCAAGGATTTTTTTGTTTGCAGCTGTCCCTTTTAAATGCTTGACTTTTAAGAGACTGATTCAATGCAAGTCTTTGTCTGTCACAGCAGAACTCCAAACTTGTTTCACCGGATTCTCTTTTGCTGTCGTGCTCTGTAAATGTCATGTACAGGGGGAACTACAGATCCTTTCTCCTCATCGTCATCAGAATCCTCATGTGATCTCTTCACAGCCTTGTTGAGAATGGTGTTGTTTTCCACAGGTCCATTGCCTTCCACAGCTATTTCAGGCAGGCCGCCCGTGATGATCCGCACGGCTTCGTCAACAGCTTCAGGAAGAGACACAGAGCCATTCAGGGGGTGAAACTCAGTCCCCTGATCAGCAACCAGCACCCAGCAGGGACACCCAGAGACACCTCGGGGACAGTTCTGGGACATAGGACACTTCTCCTACCCTGTTCTACAAATATTAAGCCTCAGCTGTCTGAAAC
Source organism: Erpornis zantholeuca (assembly GCA_013400515.1). Lineage (NCBI taxonomy): Eukaryota > Metazoa > Chordata > Aves > Passeriformes > Timaliidae > Erpornis > Erpornis zantholeuca. The sequence continues at coordinate 26,729 of VZTN01004839.1, read as the reverse complement.
TCTGAGCTGTGGTGAACACCAATTATAAAGGAAATGCTGCTGCTCCAGCTCGAGCACTCCCTTTGCACAGGATTGAGGTCATTTGTGAGCTTTGATAAAACAGGAAGGCCTTTTGGGAATCAGGGTAACTAGTTCATGATTCACCAGAAAGTCTGCAGAACAACTCAGTTTCTGCTTCTCAACAGAGGAAGCCTCAAAAATACCATGCATAATTTAAATAGATATTTTAGTTTCACTCAAAAGAAATTAAATCCTACATTTCTTTCTCTATGATATTTTTTTTTCCTTAAACTAACAAGGGAGGTGAAGAGTGGCATATTATCATCTGCTGCAGTTCAAAGCCTGGGGTATGGATCTGTGCTGTTTCTCTGTTCCAGAACTCTCCTTTACTTTGTTGCAGGAGCTCAGAAGACACTGCCTGCAGCTTCTGCCCAGGCACTGCAACAATGTGCACTCAAGAGTTATCCCCACCAATGACCTCACCATGCTGCAGCTCTCTAATTTCATGTTACAGCTGCTGGAAATGCTGCCTTTAAAGGGTATTCTCAAAACCTTCACTTCTTTCTTTCAATTGATACCACCAACATGTTAAAAGAGCAGCTGGTATATGCATTTTTTTGAATTTTTGTTATCTCCCCCCAGGTAAATGTACAAACATCTCCATGCAGATTCCAGCCCAATCTCTTCTGCTCTTAAACACTAATTACAATCTATAAATGAGGTCTGAGTTTTAGACAGCAATATCCATATGTAAACCCAAGTCTTATGCAGCACTACCACAGCCTCCAGAGAGGACAAGAAACTTACTGTCTGGCAGTTTGCATCTTCTGAATATCTCCATGAGCTCATCCACTTGAACAAAGGGACCCTGATTTGTTACAAAGAAACCCAAAACAAGTTTAGAAGGTTATTTTCAATAGAGTCATAGACACTGTGGTTCTGTCACGACAGAATATCTTCCACAGCTTTCTGAAATGTTCAGAATTCTTAAAACAAACCTGAAAGCAAATAGGAGGTGGCAGGAGCTTCATGAGAACTACAGCTGCTGGTGGAACAGGAAATACCCCGCCAGGGACAGGATGTAAACCTGGAGCTGTGGGGAGAAAAGCTGGATGAAGCTGGTGCAAGACTGCTGGACCAGAGCTGCTTTTGCACTTGCATTGTTATTTGATACAAGTAATTACTACCCTGTCCCTTTTGCCTCTACTAATTACATATTGTTCACTCAGTGATCTGCTCTATGAGCAGTGTGTGTAACAGCTTATTACAGTTTACCAGACCCCAAACTCCTTGTACTTATTTCCATGTGACCTTGGCATTAATTAAAACACACATGCCTTCAGCAACCCAGTGAAATGACAGCCTGAAAGTTAAGTACACGTTTAGATGACTGAGGAGTAGGAAAGCCTCTGATTAGGCTGGCTGAGCACACAGGTTCCTAACTCGCCACAGGTGAAACACAACCACTTCCCAACGCCTGACTTACGTGCTAAGTGCCTTGGCTGAAATGGAATCATCTGCTGAGTGTCTGGTTTGGGATATTCAGGTTTTCTGTCTACTTCATCCTTGAGAACAGGCACGATGGAAGGTGCAACCACAGGGTCTGGAATTATTGCTGCTAGCTTGGCACGGGAGACATCCTGTGAAACCAATTAGAGAGTGCTGAACTTGGCAGGATCACACTGCTTGCTTCAATTACAGAACAAAACCTCACTCCAGACCAGTCGCTTATTCTCACTTTGTCATCATTATCATTTCAGATGTCCTCTTACAAGACCATCTGGGCAAAACTTGCATGGTTTCATCAAACATTTTAATCCTACAGGGTCCCAGCTGGGAGTGGAAACTCTTCTTTCTGTTACTGAACGGGACCGTGTTTGTCATTTTCAAGCAGCTCCTATTTTAGGTTAAAAGGATTTAGGTGAACAGGTGCAGACCACTAGGCCTTCACAACTATCATTTCTCCCTCATTTCATTCCCTAGATTGCTTTAGCTGGAAAAGAAGTAAAGCATAAGGCAGTCAGCAGGCATGCAAAGCATCAGTTCAAACAGGATTATGTTTTGGCATGTTCCAAGCAATAGGAATGAGCCCCAGGGCTGCACCATCTCAGGCACACACTGCCCTGCATGCACTTAGCAAGATGAACTTGCTTGTAAGCTCACTTCTAACTTTGAAATAACTTTGCCCCCATTGCATTCAAAGAAAAGTATTCAGTGGCTCCATGTGAATCTGATTTCCACCCATCAGATTATTTTACAGCTCTGTGATGGCCAAAAATTCAGCTGCTTTGCTAACTTTGATGTCATCTTTATTTTTCATAAATTTCTTTTCTGTGTAAGAAGTAAGTGGAAGCCGAAGCACTGTTTCAGAGATATGGATGGAGGGCTCTCTTCCTGTCCATGCAAATGGCCATCAGCTGTTTCTGCTTATCTGGCAGCCTTAAAAAAATGTAAACCAACATTTTAACCTGTTCTAATGACTTCCCAAAGTGCTGAATGACAGAAATAGTAGTTAAAATACATCTGGTTAGAAACAAAACAGAAGACCACCAGGTACAGGGGTCTGGCCTAGACTTTGAACTGCAAATGGCAGCACCACAGCATTTTAGCCCTAAGAGACAACTGAAAAAAGAGGCAGCCACTGATCCCTGTCAAGAGCTTTCCTTGGCCTTTCACAGCAAACATTGGGACTGCAGCATGGGGGGTTTGATGCAGGTCCCAGTGAAGTCAGGGCAGCTTTGCCACCTCAGAGCAGAAGGACAGCCAGCCATGTTTCACACAGACTTCCCATTTATATATCCCACAAACTTCCCAAAGAATTTTGGGTTTGGAAGGAGCTCAGGCTCAGATGTGAAGTGGAGGCCTGTAGCCATGTGGTGATGGCATTAGCACATCGACTTTCCACGGGAAGATGAGAGTAACCAGGAGTAGCTGAAGCTGCAGCTGGTACCAATGGTCCTTGCTCCTTCCTGCCCTTGGCCCCTGGCAGTTTGCTGCCCAATGAGACCAGGAGGAGGAGGAGGAGGAGGAGGAGGAGGAGGCCTGTTTTACCTGCTTTTCTAGCAAGGGAAAGGACTGTAAGGCAAGTCCTAAACAAGGTTTGCTGGGACTGAAAAGAACAACAGTGAACTGAAGGGTTCTTACCCACTTACCTTATAACCAAGGGCCTTCAGCTCACTGGCAGAGCAGGGGTACAGATCCATGAACTTGTACCTGTCCACCAGCAGAGCTGTTTCTTTGCCCTCATATTCTTCCTTGAAGGCTGTAAACCTCCGTTTCTCCACTTTCAGTATGCTGGCCAGATCCCCAATGTTACTTTCAAAGGCTAAAAACCGAGCCCAGATTTCCCTGGAATAGGACAGGGACACTGAGGGTTACTGAAGGAGGAAGGACTCCTGAGCACAGCCCAATCAAAAACACCCAAGAGGACAGACCCAAAGGAGGCCATGGGAGTGCATGGCCATTTCCATTATTTACTTTAGGTGCATCTGACACAGGCATTGCCCTCCTGGTGCCTTCTGTGTTTCTGTAAGAGTTTTCAGTCTAGTGGACTGCCAAGGACTTTGTTACAGAAGGATTACTGGTGTCCAGGACTTGTGCATTTGAGGTGAGCTTTTATCAAACACTCTGCTCATCCTGTACACAGAGCTTCACTCTGATCCTGACATGTGAAGGACTTTTTATCATCATAATGCATTATGATCTAGTTCCTCTGCACAGACCTATTCTAGGACAATATGAACAAGAACACAACAGGGGTATTTCAGAATTTTATACAGCCCAAAATATATATAGTCATTGCTCATTTCTCCATGGAAAATCTCATATATAACTTAAGCAACATCTGACCATATTTCTGGACTTGATTCAACTTTTGTTTTAGCTTTGGAGTTCACCTTTGAAGAACGTTCAGCTTTTAAGTTCTTGTGTTTTCTCACTTTTAAAATGGGCATAAAAGTATTTCTCACAAAAGATCAGAACTGAAGTGCAGAAAAGAATGTGCACAGCAGTGCCATATTTGATTCCTTGGTTTTGATGCTTTTGTAACCCAGAATAAGGGCGAAGTGAGCCCTCAGACTGAAAGGATTTGGTGAGCATTTTTTTGGAGAAACTTAAAAAGTAGCAATGAAAATATGGCAGTGAGCAGTTAATCCAAGTCCTTCCTGGTTCTTTGCCTATTTTATTTTCATGGCAGGGAGATGCTCAGCATCCTCTTCCCACCTTCTCTGCTCAAACCACTGAGTCCTTACTGCACAGGAGGATTTTGCACTCAAGCCTGTATCAATGACGTTTTAAAGTCAATAAATGAATGAATTTCCCTGGAAGTGGGATAGGGACTTTCCCAAATCTGTCATGGTTGTTGCTATTTTGGACAGCATGAAGAGGGGAAGGAACATCTGTACCTAATTTTGTCCTGCTCTTCATGTTTCTGATTTCTTTGGGATATTTATGGTTGAAAGGGGTTATGTATCTTTTCCAGTGCAGTGAAACTGCTTTTGCAGACGTACCCAGATTTCTCAGGTGGAAGGCTCCCTGAAGTTAAAACACGTTCAAACAAAACTCTTGTATTGTTGTCCTCTTTAAGAACAGAAAGAAAAAAACCACACTGAGTAAAATATATTAAAGACAATTTCAAATACGTCCATTCAAAGAAATGTGTACATTGAATTAAGTATAAGGCTGACTTCTGTGGATTTGAATTTCAGTAAGTATAAAAAGAGATCTGAGTGCCCACATAAAACTTCACTGATGTAAATTCCACTGTGAATTTGTTCTTTGAAAGTCTGTTTTTATTGATAGTGACAAACTGATCCTAATATAGGTTCTTTTATAACAGCACAGCCATTGCTTGGCATCTCTTCAGGATTTCTGGGGGTTTTATCAATATTTTAAAAATATCTCAATAGCATATCTCGATAAATTTAAACTTGGCCTTTCGATTCATTACTTCCCTTTTAAATCAGGGCAATATTAATATGCTTGTATATTCCTCAGAAGTCCTCCCAAAATTATTAGGCCTGGTTCCCAACAAGCAGTCAGTCTCAGTAAGCTGCCAGCTGGGTGGATGGAGTGGTTGGTGGGTTTGTTCCTAAAACTGCCAACTGCTGCCTGTGCACTGTACCACCTCTTCCACTTACAGGAGTTCAGAGATCAGTTCTGGGTTTCAGGGGTTCTGATGGGTTATTAAATAGAGCAATAAACTAGTGAGTTTTAAGATAATTTTTTCTCATAGCAACCTACAGAAAGGCATTGCTAATATTCATGTAGACCCACAATAACTTAGTGCAAAATTAAATATACTTTAACTTGGATAAAATCTCTCAGTTTACAGCTCACAGGAGAAAAAACTCAAAATCTTTAAACTCCCAGTGCCTGAAAAAACCCAGGTACTGTAGTCTGACAGAGGATGAATGGTGCCTGGTGCTGCAGAATCCACAGAGCAGCTTGGGTTTCTTTTTTAGAAGGCTATTCAGCCCCTGCCTCAGGAAATCCCACCCAGAGACCTCCCACACAACAGGGGTATTCCTGCCCAGGCCTCCCTGTGCCTGTGCCCCTGTGCCTGTGCCCCAGTGCCTGTGCTCTGCTCTTTCCATGGCAGCTCCCCAGCATCTTCCAAGCAGGACTGATATGCACAGTGTTGATTTTATATCTTGCTCATCTCACTACTTGGGGGCAACGAGTTTAAATTAATTCTAGTCAGGACCAGCTAATCCCTCACTAGTCTCACGCTGGTTTTGAACTCCTTCTAGTCAGGACCAGCTAATCCCTCACTAGTCTCACGCTGGTTTTGAACTCCTTTAGATCTTTTTCTTCAGGATTTAGACTCATCAGTGTACTTCCCTCTGTTCACAGCAGATGCTGTAAAAGTCCTGCACTGCCAGCAAGTTACAGTTTGGAAAGTTCACTCTCCTCTCTTCAGCAAATCAAGATTTAATGTCCCTGTACTAACTGCTGAGCTTCATGAAGAGGTTTCATTGCTCTTCAAGAAGAATTTAAATACCAAGAACTTGGCCTGGACCTAAACTCACAGTGAAGGCAGAGTAATGCTTCATGAGACCTCTCAAAGCTTAAAGCTTACCATTAAGGTGGGAAAGGTAGTCGATATATGCCAGTACATATTCTGGAATGTCCCCATATTTTTTCAGCCCTAGCTCAAAAATCTTAAAGGCCACAGACTTATCCTGCAAACATTGGGGGGAAAAAAAAAAAAAGTTATTAGCTTCAGTGAGCTGTGCACCCTCCTGACACTTGTTTAGGATGAGGGTAGGCACCTGTGATTACCTTACTACAATAATACTCCATTAAAGCTGCAGTAACATAGACGTGGTGGCGGGTCCGGGCATCCTCCCTCGCTTTCTTAAATATCGTCCTTCCGGATTTAATGCCTTCTGCTCGCCTCGCAAATTTCATGTACTGGATATAAACCTAAGGTGCACATTAGTATTTAAATAGCATCAGTGCTAACAAAGAACACCAGCATATTGTTTTTTACTACATCTAAAATAATCTTGAGTCACAAAATACAGCAAATAAATCGTAATAGATTTATGAGAGAGAGGCTGTCTTGTGCCTCTCTGTGGTTTTGCTTTAAATACCAAGACAAATCTTTTCATAGATTTTTTTAAATACAGAAATGGAATACACCTAAGACTGATCCAGTGGAAAGACAGTAGTTAATACACAGATTTTTCAAGGAAGGGAAGGTAAGGAGATGAATGTAATTTACATAAGCTGCTGCCTCCAGAGAACTCAAGCTTGTTGTAAAAATGGTAACTTTCCAATAAAGTTAAGACATCCATAAAGCCAAGGAAGAGCTAAAAGGCCTGATGAAGCATTTTACTTTACATTATACAATCCAAGATACAAATCATCCTGCCTGCAAGTATTTATACCTGATCAAGGAAATAATGAATGTGCTACTTAATTCAGTGGCCAAATTGTGATTTGCATTTCTTTGGGATTCAACTTTCCTTCCTAACTCTGAATTAGATCACAAATAACAGCATTCCTCAAGCAGGAGGAACTGGTACATGGTTTCCCACAAAATGTGTCTTTGGCAACCATTATAATGTGTCTCTAAAGAATGGAAAGTGTCAGTAAACAGATACCTCTGACACTGACCTGTTGTTTGGTAGACCTCACACCTTCCTTTTGCCTTCTCATGCTTTGTTGTGTTTATAATAAAATAAATAACATTTTGAGGGCAGGTTACTTCTGACACCACTTGTGCTGGCATTGGACAGTGTTTTCTGTGTCACTTCAGCAGAGGAACAGCAACGCTCTGATACTTATATGGTGCACTACAGATTTATTTGCAAACTACATGGCCACAGGATGGTTATGAAATCTTTTATATCTTTTATCTTCATTACTTGTTGTAAAAGACTGTGTAAAAGAGACAGAGGAGGAAAGTGCACAGGACTTAGTGTATTCAAATGCATTAAATTCTCAGTCTTGCCAAAATTTTAATCTAATTCTGCCATCTCAGTACTCCTCCTGCTCCATCATCCCTATGACCCAAGGAGCTCCTGTAAGTACTTCCCCATTCTCTGCATGCATTGGGTGACAATCCATGGAGCTGTGGAAACACTGAGGATGATCTTACCAGCGTGGGATCGATGTCCTCGATGGCCAGGAGCCGGTTATAGATGCTGTGCACCTTCTCATACTTCATCCGGCTCTAATGAAAGGAAACACAGACTGCTTGGTAACTCCACTCCACATCAGCTCTGACACTGCCAAACTCAGCCTGAAGGCAAAACTAGAATCTTCCTGTTTCTGTTTTTCCCTGGCTGAACACTGTGTATGTCAGTCCCTTTACTCAGATACATTTTCTGTTCTGTGCAGACCTTTTTTCCTTCCCACCTTAATTTCCCACTAACAGTTACATACATGCTTTTCAGGAGCCCTTGAAGTCTTTTTCTAATGCAGTACTACTGCAGCAGAACTGCCACTGGAGGTGTTTGGCATAAGAAGAATGTACCCTTTACTTCTGTCTACAAGTAATGTGCAGACAGGTAGGAAAACCACCTTCTTAACTCTCCAACCTGCACATTTCCAATAGTCCATTCTGTTCCCTGCCAGCTGTAGCCCTCCAGGCTTTACTGTGCAGCCTTGGAAAAGCAGGACACTTAGCATACAGGAGGCTGCACAAAAAAAAAATCATCAAGGAATGATTTTCCTTTTAAAGGCAAAGGCTTTTTCCTCCCTGTTGTCCTGAAGTTCCTCCTGTGAAAATTCTTTAACAATAAAGTAAGTGGGCAAAATATGCCCCACAGAGGACTGCACAGTCCTCATCTGACCAGTGGGAAACAGCCTTTATTTCTGGTGGAATAAACACCACTGGGGCACTGCTCCTTGTGGAGGCTGCACAGTGAGGGGGTGGTCTGGGTAAAGAGATTTCCCCAGAGAGCTGCAGCAAAGGTGGCTCCCATCTTCTGTCACAGCCGTGCCAACACAAACCTCAGCTCCCCAAGAATCAGACAGCAAAGGTGCCCTTTATGCCCATTTTAGAAGTGAAGAAGATGATGCTCTGGGAAATGGAAATTTGTAAGCATTTCACCCTTATGTTAATTTCAGAAATATAGTCACTATTTAAATGGAAAGACAGTAGATTTTCAAAACTTTTGTAACTCATGCTATGGGTTTTTCCTCTCCATTTTGTCACCTCCATCTCAGAAACACTGAATCAGAATTAATTCTACAGAATTTTGTGCACTCAGTATGTTTCAAATAAATGGTATAATTAATGGGAGATGTTGGGTTTTAATGTCAGTACATCACTATTTTTGCTCACCTCTTCATAATCTGCGTATGCAAAATAAAGAAGCATATTCTTCTTTAATAAAGTGCTGATCGCTCTTTCATAAATATTAGCAGCCTCATCACTGAAAAGTTTAGCATTGTTCATGTCCTGTTATAAAATAAGTATAATAATTGTTCAGCATCTGTGACAACGAAGGCCAATTCATGGAATATCTTCTGTTTGTGACAAGTCCCAGTGAATTTCCAAATTCAGTGCTCCAAAAAAGAGATAATAATCTCCCCCGTACTTAAGGAATCACAAAATCAGGCCTAAAAAATCCCTCAAGCCTAAAACTGGCCAAGATTGAAACAGTTTTCCACAATTCTTATCGAAAACGCAGTCATTGTTATTTCTTAAAATTTTTAATTTCCCCATTTTAAAATTGTGAACACATTACAACTTATGGTGCTAAGTATTTTTCACACCCCGCTCCTTGATTCTGAGGAAAAGTTGACAGTACATCGTGTCAAAGCAAGGAAATAAGAGAAAACCAGTGGCTGGCAGCTTACCCCTTTCTCAGCCAGCAGCTTACTGGACTGCTCGAGGTACTGAGCTGCTTCATACCAGATGTCTGGGTGATGGCCCAGCACCAGCAGACACTGCTCATAGGCAAACATCACTGTGGGCAAAACAGGCAACAAACACTCCTTGTAAATGGCACCACCTGGCACAACCCAAGGATGAAATACAAAAATCATCCAATGAATCAGACATCAACTGGCTTTGAACACAATGATCACTGCTGCACTTCCTTTATACTGCCAGGAACTTTATGAACCGTAAGCAGCAGCTAAGACCTGCCTTGTCCACAGAGGAAGAAGCACAGCTCACTCAAAATCAGCCATAAAATCAGGCTGCAATCGGCTTTTTCCTGACCTGCACTGGAGGTTCAGCAGCACACAACCATAGCACTGTCCCCCAAAATCCATTTATTACTTTCAGCTCAGCTTTAGCAAAATCTAGATTGGTTTTTTAATAAAACAAACACCCACACAATTCAAGAAACTTGATCAACTTTTACTCCAGCACAATCCCTGAACACCAAATCACATCATTACTTATGCTGGAGAAATACAGTTCTCTATGTCCTAGTGCAACACCTAATTACCTCTTTTTGTTATGAGAGTCTGATCTTCTGTTCGTAGAGGGTTGCTCTTTTCCCACTGGATGTACTTTTTCCACATGTCCACCTGCTGAGCCTCTTGGGGGGTGTTTTGTGGGGGGACAGAGGGAGCATTGCGGTCCAGGCCTTTCATCACTGTCTCATACTCCTGAAACACAAGCAATGTTTTGAAGAGCAGATTTAAACACATTGAACACTTACTTTAGGTTATGCTTTCTAAAACAAATACAAATATTTTAGCATACCAACCTTATTAGTTTGACACATTTTTACTTGAAATAAGAACCAAGTTTAATGGTGGTTTGTAGAATTAAACAGAACAAAGAAAAGTCAACAGAAGGTTGTACCTTTGCCACACGTCGTGCATTCATATAATCTCTACTCCTGTCCTCGATCATCTTCTTGGCTAAGTGAATATTGATGCCCTGAAGAAGGAAAAAAGGAATTGGGAATGTGCAATTTCACTTTGGAAATATCAAATCTTATTTTATACAGGAAAGAACTTGAAAGGGGATGCAAAAGTGAGCAAGGACAAAGTTATTTTAAAATACCAATATCAAAATATTTATTTCTCCTAATAAATGTATGGGAAAGAACTTATATCAGAGAATAAACTCACTGCTAAAATTCAACTGACCTGAAGTACCTCTATATATTTTTAATCACTTTCAAAACTGCAAGGAACTTCATATAACTGCTCTGGGTGAAAGTGGGAAGATTTGTGATTTACAATTTTGCTCTTAAATGGTGGTCAATGACAGCTCCCTGCCTTGCTGCTCACCAGGTGAAGACAGCACATTTGCAACTTGATTCTCTTGTACAAGGAGTACCAGAGATTGACCTCCAGGCTCAAAGCTCTGCCTTCTCTGTTCCTGAAGTAACTGACAGCTCTTAGAAGAGGCTCTGCTCAACACACAGGAGTACCTTTGTCAGCTGAGACCTGAGATGTGTCAGCACTGCATGACACCCCTCCAGGACTGCACACGTGTGCAGAGGGCTCTGCTGTGCTGCTGAGCAAGAGCAGCAGGGGCTGGGGGCAGCCAGGCCCTGGTTGCAGGTCCTGGTAAGAACAAAACCTAAAAGGACTGCTCTCAGGCAGGGAAAGCAGCCACCCTTTGGCTGATGACTGTGTCTGGGTGCATTTTGCTGGCAAGGCTTGCCAAGGCTTTATTGATGTGCAGAGCTTTCAGTCTGAGTGCAAAGAGGCATCCGAGCTGGGAAGCAAAGGCACTGTCTGGGATGGCAATCTGGGCCAAGTAGAACACAAGCCCAGCAATGCCGCAGTTAACTCAGGACCAGGCCAAGGATGCAGCAGGATTCTCCTGGGATGCACTCCCAGCTCAGCAGCCATGTGGCTTTGTGAGCCAGACTGTCACTTTGTCACTGAGACAGAGGTCTCCCTAAGAGTGCTACCACTTTTGACCATTTAGTTAATTAAGGACTGGTGACTGACAGGTTGGTATTGTTACTTGGTGGCCACAGCTGAGCTAAAGGGAAGCTTTGAGAGTATTTGAATTATAGCAAATGGCCAAGAACTTCCCATACTGAGACCTGCATGAGGTCTCTGTGTTGTTGGGCTACTGACGTGAGGAATCACTATCCCCTCAAAAAGCCCTTCTGGTGAGGAGCATTTCCCTGTGCCAGGACACCTGTGAGCAGCAGCCCTTTCCCTCGAGGCCAGAGTAGCCAGAACAGGAAGGGCAGAACCCCATGTCTGAGCAGAGCTCTGGTCCTCAGCTTCCAGCAGCTCAGAATAGCCTGAGGGACTGCTTGGAGTTACAGATGTCAGCCAGAGCTGCCTCAACTGCAAACTGGACAGGGTTGAGCCATTGTTTTGGCAGCCTCCCTATGGGTAATGACAGCAGCAGGAGCCAGCAGAGACAGCCTTCACTAGCTGTGTGGGAGGGTTTATGGGGAAGTTGGGTTTGGGATTTTCATACACTGGAGAAGGCATGTCCCAGGTATCCTCTCTGGTGACAGCAGGCTCTCTGTGGTGTTCCTAAACACCTATGGGACAATGAGCTGTCATGGTACACACTCGTGGCTGGGGGTGCCTGGAGCTCTCCCACCCAGAGGTTCTCCCAGCAGCTAAGCACTGTGGCCTTACTAACATGAGAGGGCACCAAGCTTCCAACTTGCATAATTAGCAACAAGGAAAGAGAAATTGGCCCTTCTTTCCTGCTCAGGGCACAGTGACCCAGAGTGACCATGCCTATGCATGACCAGTAGGACAAGCACTGCATGAGCATCCTTGTTTGGCAGTGCTGAGCACGAGGGCATCTGCATCAGCTTTGCGATCACCCTGCTGCTGATGGGGGCTGGTTGGTCACCAGCTGTCATCAAATGTGTTTAAAAATACACTCTAAAGGTGTATTACACAGGCTGAAGACAGTGTGGGAGCAGACTCACCTGAAGGGGTGCTGGAATGGCTTCAGGTGAGGATGGTGAGGAGCATTTTTAAGCACTGAGACCATGTAACGTAGTGCTGTGGAGAAGCCCAAACCATCCCAGCTGAATGCCATTTGACCCCGTTTGACTCTAAGTGAGAGGAGGGGAGTGCCTCCTTGGCAGCTGATGAGCTCCAGCTCCATCACTCTGTGCAGTGATGTCTCACTCACTCACTCACCAGCAATTCCACTGGGCCAGCTGGGAAACAGGACAGTCAAATATATCTCATGGAGAGTCTTTGAAATACATTTAAAAATCACTCAGGTACCTGTAGAGTTTTGCCACAGGAGTTGGTACATACTACACACCCAAAATATGTTTATACTGCTGGTCATCTCTTTTATACTCATTTGTTTAGTGGATACAGTTTGGGCACCATATTAGATTACATGATAATTATTTATTTCTTAATGTCACAAAGAATCATGGTGTTGATTACCTCTTCGTATTTGTTATAATCTCTCCAGAGCTGCTCTATGTTTATCATGGGGTTCACACAACCACGCTGGTAAACCCTACGGACAGCTGTGATCCTCTGGTTTTCTGCATAAGATCCTACTGCTTCTCTAAACAGTGGGGAGAGAGATAGTGTCAGCTATTACAGGTCACAACTGGCAGGAACATCAGCATTACATTGACTGAGCTTAAAAAAAGTTATTTTAAGGTACTTACACGCCTTTCAAAAAATTGATGTAATCCACCCAGATCTAGGTGAGAAAAAATATTACATAGTGAAACCAATGTTTAGCTGTACTTGTCATAAAGTTAGAAATAAACTGTGTTCTGATTAAAAAAACATACCTGGTATGACATGATTTCCATGCCAATCTTATCCAGAGCAAAATCATATGCCTGAGCCATTTTTTCTCTAAGGAAAAGAACCACAAAGACCATAAAGCAAGTGTTTAGTATTTTAAAAATTCTTTATTTAAGAGCATTCTTTCGTGCAGCAAATTCTAACCAAACATCAAGGAATGAGAAATATCATTCAACAGCTGACAGCAAAAATTGGTATTCAGACAGCTTTAATTTCTGTATTTGGGTTCTGTTGGGGTTTTGGTTGTTTGTTTTATTCAAGAAAATTATTTAAATGCACTGGTGGCAATCCAGCATTTTACCAGTTCCTGCCCCCCNNNNCCCCCCAGTCAGCAGAATCCATGAATACAACATGAAGTTGAGAAGAAAACAACTGCTCTCCACATCTTCTTAGCTGACAGATGCACCCATGGTTTCTTATTTTTTCCCCTCAGATTTCCCCAAACCTTTCTGCAATTCTCCAGGAACCCCAAAAGGCAATTAGGAGTAGCTCCCTTGTGTGAATCCTTCACATAATCTTATTCCCCCAAATTCAAAGTATTTTCCCTCAAATTTAAGATGTTTACAGAATTTCCTTGGTTAAGTTTCAGTGAAAGATGTTTTTTCTCTCTCACACTTTTCTCCTAGTTTCCTTTGCCCAAACATACTCTGTGACCACATTAACAAGAAAAACAGAGGAAAGGCAAACTGAATAAACTGACACTTCTAAAATTGTTTCAAAACAGTCTTCTAAAAATAAATTAAAACCTGTTGCTTTATTTATCATGCCAATTATAGGGCAAAGAAATTATGGTGGGCTGGGGAAGAAACAGTTTATAGGTGCTGGAAGTTACTTGTATTTTTTGAAACTCAATCCACAGGAATATAAACAAGCAAAATGTAGTAAATGAAAAGGGATGAAGATTAACATATCCCAAAATTTTGACAGCCTAAATTATATGACTTTTTTATGCATTCCAAAACTTCCTCTAACTTTCTAACTCTTTACTGCTGCTGGTCTCAGCTGGAACCAGTGCTGAATTTTGTGGAGACTCTAAAGAGAACACTGAGGGCAAGGACAAAGAGGAGGAAGTGTGTTTCAGGTTGGCTCAAGCACCAATCCCATCTGCAAGGAACTGGCATGGATACACCAGCTCCTCCACTGCTCTTATCCCACCCTGTTACAGCAATCCAAACTAAGGAACCAATTTTACCCAGCAAGCTCAATTAAAGAGAGCTGAATTAAAAATTTAATGTTTTCTAAATGCAGATTATATATTAACTCCCCAACACTCCAGCAGAAAAACCCCAGACAGATTTGCCACCCAGCATCCTCCCCATCCCCTGGTCAAAATCAAGAAGAGATTCACTATTAAACTAGAATAATTCAGAGCAACTCTGTGAACTTACTTGTAACTAGGTAGCTTCCCCTTGGTTTCTCGTACATAGGAAAGGTAACATTTCCATAAATCAATGTGTAAAACCTTCATAAGGCAGCGCTGAAATAACTGTTTAATACATCAAGAAGATGTGATCAGGATTCCAGATATAGAAAGTAGTTTCTACTTTTAAAGCTATACAAAATGAATTTAAATAATCCTTGTAATTATGACTGAGATTTATAAGAAAGAATAATTTAAACTACTCGTTCTTTTGACTAAAGCATCTCCACACTATGCGAGGGAACTGGAGAGAATTAAGCAGAGAAATTCCCTTGCACACTTCACTGATTAGAGTTTGGTAGCAACAACAAATCAGCTTTAGTGATACTTGTTACTTGTGTTTCACATTCAATGACAGTTACAGGGTTTTTTCAATCTAATTTAGCCCAATCACAAGGTACTTGTTCTTGCTATAGAGATATATTACATATATTAATATGACTCACCTTTTCCACTTTGTCATAATTTTTTGCTTTAATCTATAGGGAAGCAGAAAAAAAACAAATCACTTAAGAAACTATTTTAGAATAGTAGGAATATATTTTTCATACAGTACTATAGCATTCCAGTTTGTATTTTGGCTACCCAAACTCATTACACCAAAACACCACATAACGTTGCAAAAATATAATTAAACATACAAAAATCATGTGCTCTGTTGCATAATTAGCAGATGTTTTATTTTTAATCCTTCAATTCCAAAATGTAGATATCAGAAGGCAAATTTGCTTTCCTGGCTTGAACACCCAGACTTTGCCTTTTATTTCAAGGCACTCTGTTGCCTTCAGTGCATATATTGATTTACGTACCAGAGCTTCTAGATCAAGATTTAGTAAATTAAGGGTAAAATATCGTATTTAGAAAACTACTAGGCTAATGAATGTATTATACTTGCATATTTATTTCTCAAAGTGCACTTTGCTCCAAGATGCTGATGCTGAATTAGAGAATAATAACCATGGAGAACCTGTTTCTCCACAGCTGCCCCAGCCGTGGTGCTCCCTCCGAGGAGGGACCAGACCACACTCGCACGTCAGCAGCAGCTCCATTCAGACAGACACACACCGCGAGGGCAGGGGGTGAAACCCTCCAGCTAGCAGGCTGCCTTTCGGACAGGACAAAGGAAAGCACGAGGCTGATGAGGGGGGCAGGCTGGCATCCTGCATGTATTTGTTAGCTCCAGCTACGGTAACATGCCAGGAAATCTCTACAGACACACCCCGATGACACAAGGAAAACCAACAACGCCCTTAAAAGACGCTTATCTGCCTTTAAATAAAGTGCCTTTAATGAACTAAGGATTTGTTATGCCGTGTTGCTTTTTTGTAAATCATCAAACTCCCCTTTTAAATCTCACTGCTCTTCGTTTACTTAAAGGATTCCCAGCCTTTATTGTGGTGTGAAACACAAGCACTTCTCCATTTCCCCGAGGAGCACCGTGCAGGCAGACAACAGCACCCTTTGCACCAGGGATTCATTATTTCATTTTATATCATTCCTCCTCTAAAGCATAGCAGAATTTTTAATGGATGCATCAGGAGACACGGACTGTAGGACATCGAAAATAAGCATGCCCTGCCTCCTGTTTCCCAAGTGCCTCTACTCCTGCAACATCCCAGTCCTGAGAGACTTAAAAGAGCCATCCCCAGGTCTCTCACTCCTGAAGAAGATCTGTTAAAAATGAGAGAATTCAAATAATATTGAAAAAAAAAAAACTTTATTGGCACACAAGGCAGACTGGACCCTTGTGTCTGTACCATACTTGAACTGGAGCATTATCCCACTCAGATTGAAAGAATTCCACACAATCCAGGATGGCAGGAAGGTAAACCTAATTGTGTCTTGCAAAGCGTCCAAAAAAAAAAAAGACATTTTTACTTCATCCTTTTTGACAGTAACTTTACATGTTCCTCAGCACCTCTCAAAATATAAAGAGCTAAAGAGACAAGAGCTCTCAGTCTATACCTCCCACTCCCTGAAATCTCCTGCTATCCTTGGCTGAGTGAAAAAGAACAAATGAATCTTGGTTTCTATGTCTTAGCACACAGGACAGCTGCCTGCACCTACTTTCCCTTGTACTTAACTCAAGTAAAGCCTTCAATAAGATATGCAGGATTAATTTTCTTTTAAACAGAGTGAGACAGGAGATAGTATGAATTCTTTTGTGAAAATTAAATAATTAATTCATGGCTTTGCCACTGACAAAAGGCATCACCTTCTAGTTATTCAGTAACAAGATGAAAAATAATTTTTAAAAGCTCAGAACGAAAAGTTGTAAGCAGACAGGGCAAAAAATGAGTTTGCCTCCCAGGTGTAGACATGTAAACAGAGTCAGCAAGTTTAGTAGCTCCTGGCAGCACTGTCACCAGGAAACATCAAAGCATGGAGCATAAGGAATATGTATCAATTAGACTGCATGCACTTCCCAGAACCAAAGACCTTGAAAAGAAAAATACTTTGCTAAGGAAAGAAGGTATATTCTTTATTTGCATGTGTTATGACTCAAAGCAAAATATTGTCTATGTGATTATCATATATATGAAAAGCTGCTGACCACATCTGGGCTTCAAGTCAGTGTTACATATTTGTTAAATCCACACAAGTGGTTTGGTATCTTAAAATTTAGAATTCTTGGTACCAGTAAAGTTAGGAGGTTGGCACACAGAAGGATTTGTTAAAAAAGAAAAGCAAAGCAATACTGGCCAGTGCTTACTGGGTCTCTCAATGCAAAGCAACTATTTCTCCTGCAGGAATCTGTTTGCATTTCTTGGCTCACTCCTCCCAAGCAAACACCCTGGCAGCCCTGGCTCAGGGAAAGCCTCCCTCAGCAAGGGCAGGTGCTGCCTCCAGGACCCACCATCACACATTCCTTGGTTTTCCTGTTACAGACACTGCAATAGGCAGTGATGAGACATGGGAAAGCATTAAAGAACTGACTTTAATACTGTAATTTTGTCCTTAAAAGACAAACAAAGTCAACTGTGTTTACAGCAGCTTATCCTCCAATTTCTAAGGCTGCCAGCATTGCTGGCAATATTCTGATTCCTTTAATTAAAGAGGCAGGTGTTACCCTCCCAGGCTGATACATAGGAGTGGCTCCACCACGAATCCTGCTCCTATTCAACGAGCTGAGCAATAGCCTCACTCCAAGGTAAAATCTATGCAATGAGTGTCTCCATCCATCCTTGAACGCTACACAAAGACCACCCAGTCTGACCAGCTATGCTTGGACATTCCTGTATCAAAACACACCTAAACCTTCTTTCCTCTGCCCATGACAAGGAGAAATTCCACCTGTTTTGCTGAAAGAGTAACTTTAGATTTGGTGCTCCAGTAAGAAATTCAGGTCACTTCTGTACCAGCTTTGTACAAGATGAATTTGTAATACGAGTCAAATTTCTTCCCAGAATACACAGGGTAATTCTCTATAAGCTTCACAAACACTGAAAGGCAAAACTTAATCCATAAATTACATAGCACTTCACCCTTTAAAAAAAAAGACACATGAATCATTTATGATTATGCAAGGCAAGTGATTTTACTAATCTAGGGACTTAACACTGGTTCTAGTTGTCTGGCAACATGCAATACAAACATAAAAAGCATCCGTTTTATTTTAACCTTTTCAGTGTTTCTTGCATTCCATCAAGCTCCTAAGGAAGCATGCTTAGTATGTGGTAATTAAGGACTTGCATGGCTTGTTCTGTCATTTATTTCTATATCCCAACTCAATTTTCTTCCTTTCAATTGTTATTATCCAGGGGAAAAAATATTTTCTCTGGCAGAAAATCTGATGTTCCCTTACTCACTGCCTCCAGCTCTCCCCCTGGTGAGGTAGAGACCTCCCTCTGGTCTTGCTCTCTTTACTGTACCCACTGCCCCTGCACTACTCTCCAAGGTTTCTTAGAGTTTCTTTGCAAGAGGGACCTGAAGAGAAACACTCTGCACTCCTGAGACTGCATCAGCTGGTGAGGGACAAACTGGGAGGGAAAGAAACACCACAGCTGCATGGGTGTCACCTTTCTGAGGATTTTCCTGAAATCTGGTTTTGTTACAAATACTAAAAGGCATGCACCATCCCTCATGTTTGGGTTTGAAGTTTTTTTAAAAAACAACATCTGTTTCACAGTACAAAATTACAACCAGAGTCTAAACATATGTATTTGGAAGTATTGCTTTTGTTTGTTAACTGAAGAGAACTAACTGTGAAAGACCTATATTCATTGACAGTTAGATGACTAGGGATTAGATAAATAAAAGTTAACACTTTAAAAATAAACTCAGACTACACAAAAATTATCATCACTGAATCCATTTGTATTGACCATTTGCCTTTTTTTTTTTTTTTTTTTACATCTTGATTGTTAGGGTGAAACAATCCACTCTCCATTGTCAAGCACAGTGGGGTGTAATTTGGGTATCTAACAGTATAGAGCTGCGGGTGTAACAAAATACATTCACATTTCTCTGTTTCCAAAATACAGGCTAGGGATCACAGCAGTTCAAACTGTTCAGAGCACCACACAGGAATGTCATCTCTGAGAGGATGGAGATGCTAATTCTCTATCTTCAGCACATTCAGCCTTTTGCTGTTTGCTGAGGCTCCTGGTCAGTGACTAACTGTGTGAGCACTTCACATGACAAACTCGTTCTCCTGCAGGTAAGGGAACAGCAATTGCCTTTGCAAATAGCAACCCAAGCTCTGCTCAAGTACATGAACTGCAGGTAAAAGCCAGGGCTAGCACTGCACTTCCCAGTGGTCATTAAGCCAAAGAGGCTGGACTACTGCTGTCTAAATAACTGGATGCAAAACTTATCTTATGTATGCTGAACAGAGCATATATTTCATCTGTGCCAGATATTCCGAATCCTTTATTTAAAAACATCAGCATGTGATTGCAGATGCAATTTCTGTAATATATTGTTTTGCTACAATTTCTACCAGATAAGGATTGAATGATTTGGTATTTCTGCTGTCTTCATTTGGAATTTTTAATATTCCCTGTGAAAATACATTTTTTATCTTGCTATTAGTAAAGGCTGCAAGGAAGAGATAGAGTACACTGACCATGGCAAAACTCATTTTCTCAAAAGGCAGCAAGATGAGATTCTACATATTTTCATTCAGAACTGTAATTTTTCACATTCACCTGGTTAAGTGTTTCAATTTCAAAGTCTGCCATAAAATGGGATTCCAAAACTTGCTTAAAATTATTCTAAATGAAATGCCTCCACCTATTATTACAAGTGTTATTTCTAGAGCTTCCAGAAACATGGCATCAACATTTGAAAATCATGTTGTTTCCACTAGATGTATCACGTGAAAAACAGGATTCAGTCACAGCTGCCATAAAAATAGGTATAATGTAGAGGGGGAAAACCTCCACTATTTTGCAATCAGCTTCCGAGAAAACCTAACAATAGATTATTTCAGTTGGAACAAACCTACTCTGATCACCCAGTCCCACTTCAGGGCTGACCAAAGGCACAAGGATGTTCTTAAGGGCACCATCCAAAGGCCACTTAAACACCAAAAGGCTCTGGGCATTGACCATCTCTTTGGGAAGACTGTCTGAGTGTTCCACCAGCCAAGCTTTCTCATCCCCATCATCTGTTAGGTGTCCCACTGGTTTCCTGACTACCAAGAGTGGTCTATCACATATGCTGCAATTATAGTTAGATACACTTTCAATTTGCTCACAGTATTTAAAGAATAAAAAACTTTACAGTAACTAAGAATATTGGCTCTGCTAATGAACCAAGCTGCAGTTCTGTAAATCCAATTGCCAGTTAATATCCTTCACTCAACAACAGTTGAACAGGCACTTGCTGAACAGACAGTGAGAAAGCTGACTTTTTATAGCAAAATTCTGAGCCACATTACCATTTTCAACAGAAAAGGAAAAATAATAATTAGGGAACGAAGGACAGCAATTTTCATACGGAGGTAAGTGGCAGCAGGAAATAGGGACAGGGCAGTGGCAGAGATAGAGACAGCCATTGCATGAATGGCCAGTAACATTGCATGAATGGAAGCAAGACTGCTCCTCACTCTCTTGGCCTCTTGAAAATTGTCATTACAGCTTCATCACCCAAGCCTTTAATAAAACCTGCAACAGCCTTCAGAAACAATTAACCAAAGCATATCAAGTTAACACATTCTACCAACATTTCTCCTCTCAGAGGCAGCAGCCTAGAGAATCTCTGCCTGAACATCTCCCTCACTGACTAACTGCAAAAAAGACTTGAAAAGGCTATTTCTGAAACTGCAAGTATGCAAATAGATTTATCTGGGAGTCTGGGACAGAAAGGAACCCAGCTGCACCAGCCTGAGGGTGGTGAGCAAGCAGCTCAGAGTAACATTCCCAGTTAAAACCGTGTTAAGAGTCATTCTTAATTGGGAAAACTATGTAAACAAGTAGTTACCAAAAAAATCTGCAAGTGGAAGATGCCTTTCTGTTTAATCTATTAGACTGAAAGACTTACTACCTTTGATTTTCAGATGCATAAGGGAAGAAATCAACCCATACAAATACTTGAATAGAAAATGCTTAGGTAGGAGCAAACTGCATTCCAAAAGTGCAGTAATACAAGGTCTGAGAATATAGACAACCTCACTGTTACTTACAGTAAACATTGATCTAGAAGTGATGAAGGATTAATGCACTGCAGTAAATAAACTTTGCTACTAGTAATACAGTTTGGAATATAAAAGAACTACCTACCCCATTTAATTCCTAATAAGATCTGAGAGACAGAGCTACTAAAAATAGCAACTGTGCTTCTGTTTCCACCTTAGTGCACCTGCCTCTACCTTACAAAAAATGCTGGCATCTTGATCCTGCAGGGAGGGCCTTCCTTTATGTTAATACTTTGAAAAGCCTGCATAATTTTCAGGCACTACTATCAAGAGACTAGACAGAGGGTGTACAGAGAAATATTTATTTACAGGCAGCCTAAAAAAAAAACCAAACTTGTGGTGACAAAACTCTTCAGTGATTTTTCTAGTTGGAGAACGATTCTGAATTGCAACCACTGATTTGCTCCCTTCATTTATTTCTGACATCAAATACATGTGTTTTATTTGGTTTTAATCTGATTATAAAAAATAAGCAATTTCTCATGTGTCTTTTCTCTTCCTTCTTATCTTTAGTATCCTACTGCTGTATCTTCTCATTTTGCTTGAGAGTTTTACTTTCTTTCCAGAAGACACTTTCATTAAAAAAAACAAACCTCAAACACATCCCCCATCCCAATTTGCAGTTATGTTTAAACACCAAACCCACCTGTTACTGCTTGCACTGCTATTCTTCCTGACAAACTGAGCCCCAATATTGCAAACATCACTTGTGGATTAGCAGTGAAGTGAAGCTGCAAAACCAGCCCTTTTTAAGTTATGATGAAAAGCACACTCTATGCTCTTCAAAATAAAAAGACAGAGAGCTTCACTTATCTGTTACTTTACCACCCTACAGCTCTGACACTCAAAATTTGCCCGGAAACTGGGGGAGAAGAAGAGAACTGCTCCATGTCTAAGTTCTCTTTTCCTGTGAGTACTGGCCTGTCTACTGAACTGGCTGCTCTTTGATGGTGCTCCCAGATATACAGCTCACATTAGCACTGCCAGCTTTTCTTCCTTGCTCCATTTCTACCCATTCTGTAATATGTTCTCCAAGTCAGGAAAACCATTACCTTTTTTATTTAGGCAATTTGCCCATTATGAAATGTAATGCAATACTAGCTGTAAGAAGTAATTTACAAATGCTAAGCACCCACTACTTTCTAGCCAGATTCTACTTCATAACCAGATTCTCAATCTCATTTTAATGAAAAGTCAATTTTCAACATGCCCTGTGGCTTGTAATTTCCTCTTCAATTTCACACTCCCTTTAAGCCACAGCAGAAAGCACCACCCCACATTCACACCCCTGCAAACTTGCTTCCTTCCCAACTTATGCATTTTGGTTTTTCCTGTGTACTTTAGTTCACTTCTCATTCCTGTTTCTCACCCTCTTTTGTACTTTACAGAAGCAGTGGGATGTTCTAAGATGTATTTTTTGATAGCTAACATTCACCAATCTACTGGGATCCTTTGCAGTTCTTAGGAAGTATGCAAAGCAGCCATGATTTTCCTCCTAGAATTAATTTTTTATAATTTAACTCTCAGATTCTAGGACTCAAAAGCACATATAGCACCCACGGATTGAATGATAATCTCTAACGTGACAAAATGCAATGAGATAAATTGAAGATTTGCAGTCTTATCTGTTGGCCAGATCATTAAAGTTAAAAAGTTATATTAAAAGGAAAACCTAAAGCAAAGGTATTTGGCCCATCTCATTGGGCTAAAGATCCCTAATCTGTAAAATCAGACAAATCACACCATTTGTCTACTTCAACTGCTTTTCCTAAGAGAACAGTCCTTCAGCAGGGCCAATGGAATTGGACACACGTACTCCTCTAATGCTTTTTTCAGCTGCTTTAATAAGATAATAGGCACCAGTGCCTGTTATCAGAGGAGCACAGATACACTGCAGTCCACCAGCACCACCAGACAGGCACTACCCCATAACCCAAGCTGGAAATTCCTTGCAACACTCAGACCTTAAAAACAAGGCAGGGATCAGACCACTGCAAGAGATTACATGGCATAAAGGGAACATCAGGCATCACCACCTAGGGAAAAAAGTGCCAATGGTTCCACTACACAGACCTCACACCTTATAAGGCTCTAACCTAAGATTTAATTTATTAAGACTCTTATTTTGAAATCATTGTATTTTTTCACTCCTATCAGAAATCAGTGTCCATTACAGTAACACACAGCTGTTAAAAAATCATTCCTGCCTTCATTTTGCTATCCACAAAATTCTTAAGAAAGTGGCAGTTTACTGTGTCATTTCAGGTTATAGCTGGGTATTTTAGAGGGCATTAAGTTCCCCATTAGATTTACAGTTTTATCATTTCTCACTATACTCATCACATGCCTACAGTTTTGACACATTCTTTTTAGAAGAAAAGGGCTTGCATAAAAGGGCAGAAAAGAGTAAGTTTGATACACATATTTTTCCCAAACTGTCAATTATAGCATTTCAGAGCATTTTAGTAAAATATGGCTATCAAATAATAAAAAATTTTATGGAAGAAATCTCTATTCATTCATCAAGCATATGTTAAAAGTACACCTGAGCAATTTACAATTTCAAAGAGATATTATTTCTTAAAGAGATCCTTGAATATCAAATTTGAAACAAGCAACACATCTGTTAGGCAGTCTCTAACACTGACTTAGCAAAAAGGGCTGATAGCCCAAATGAAGACATCTTACAACAAGAAAGGGCTGCTGCCCTTTTGAGTGGTCAAATTCTTTCAGAGACCATGCATTAAGGGCTCCCATTTTCTAGCATGGAACTGGTCTCATAAAGGCTCTCCCCAATATAGGCAGCCAAACAAGCAATCCTCCTAAGGAAAAGGAATACAGGTTATTCAAAGAGTAAAAATGGTATTAGAAGATGTAATTATATCATACAGCATAATCTTCTTACTCTTGTAATACCACAAGACTAGCCTGGCCCATTAGCAGAGAACAAATTGTTCTTAGTATTTTGCCTCTGTTCAAAGGACACAAAATTTTCCAATAATTTGTAGCAGAAATGGCCCAGAGAATGGTTCTCAAAACCATTAGACTGATCCTCAGCCTCCAAAAGTGCCTAAGGGCTCTCATGTCTGACCACACAAGGCAGCTGTCTCATCACAGGAAACCATAAATCAGAAATCTCAATGTTAATAGTGCAGAATAATGCTCAGGTCCAAGTAATTCTCTGCAACTGCATCTCAGCATTGATTTGCAGCTGATGAGATGTTGGATATTGTATGCTGCATTATAAAATGAACCCTACTAAAGGTAACCCACTAAACCCAAACAAAGCACACTTCAGATGAAGTGCTTTGAAAAGAATCTTTAAAGGAAGGGATGTGGTTCCTGGCTTTGCCATGGATTTCCTATGAAATCATTAAGAAACATTATGATATCAATCATTTACCTGACCAGGATAATAATCTGCCTTGGATGATGACTGAGCTGCTTTTGGTTTACATTAATGAGGTATTCAGCTGAAGTTCAGGAAATAACCCCATTTTTCTAATACAGGCAGCTGCCCTCATCAAAAATCCTTCACATGAGTGTCAGAAATCAAGGAAATCCACTTTTTCAAGAATGCATATTCTTAATCATAGCTACCGAGAAATCTCATCTATAATATTAAATTAATATTAAAAAAGGAAAGAATGTATTTGAAGATTCAATTACAAAATTAAACATCCAGATTTCTGTCTTTTGGCCATGAAGAGAAAAGAGAATTCACTAAAAAAATAGCATTCAGCAGTAAAATAGCTCCCTTCAAGATAAGAGTTTTACTATACAGTATCCTCAATATCTAGTTACCAAGTGTGGATTGATCACCAACAACCTAATCCAAAACCACACAAACAATGTAAATCTTTTGCTTAAACACTTGATACAACAAATTTTCATGGATAGTATTTGCATAACTACTCTGGATCTTCTTTCCAGAATAGCTGAATTTAAGTGTACTTACTATCCTAGCTAATGGGACTGTTTATATTACAAAAT
>VZTN01004836.1:0-35027 GCA_013400515.1 Erpornis zantholeuca | reverse complement strand
AATCTGAGATGTACTCTTCCAATATGGTTTTTGCCACAGAATCCCTTCAAATAAGGTGAGGAGAACTGAAAAAGCCTGAGTTTCTTGGTGGATGGAAACTGCTTGCGATTATAGTTGCAAAAATTCATTTTATAGCTGGCTGGCCAAAAGTAAACATGAAAGTGATTGGTTTGCATTAGGCATCCCCTTTTCAGAGCATACTTAATCTTGTGAGCTCATAGGTCACTTCTGTGATGACTTTTGGTAGCTGGCCATCACTTTGCCCAGTGATTTCAAGTATAGGTGTTATTTTTGTTATTTAAAAGTACGATTGAGAGCACTGTTGAAGAACAGAATGGAATCAGAATGAAGGGGGAAAACCCTCTTTCCTTTATTGTTGTCTGATACCATTATTTTTTTGCATCATGGGATATGCTACAGCTTGGGGTTGTTTGGACTTGCTGGGTGTTTACTCTTGTCCTTCCCTTAGTTTCTTCCTCTTACAGGCCTAATTATTTTCAAATAATAAGCAATTTTTGTCTGTGCTTAGGAGCAAAATAAGATTTTGTAATCTCTTCCTGAAATTGACATTGTGGTTGTACTGTGGGATCCAAAACAGCACAAAATACACTTCAACATAGGAACTTTGTACTATATCTGAGTTACAATTTATGGTAATTTTCCTATATATTTATCTGATAACTGCTGAATATAATTTCTTTCACAGAGTACCATTTTCTTCTGCTCTTTAGTCAGTTATTAATGTAACATTGAATCTTTTCTGTGTTTGACAATACAAAAAAATTAAAACCAAAACCTGATAAATATCCCGGTATGTTTTGGAAGGCTCTTGTTGGTCTGACTTTTTATTAATTTTTGGGTGAAAGGAGAGAGTTTGTAAAGAACTCAAGTGTTGTTCTGGACAGCTTATATATGCTGCATTGTGTCCCTAGGTAAAATTTCATAATATGTGGTGACCTAGTTTTTTGGTTGTTTTTTTTTTCCCCCCTTCTCCTTACATCCCTGTGAAAAGTGAGGTCCGGGAGTGTCTGAAACTGGACCAAGACCATAAGCAATGCTTCTCTCTCTATAAGCAAGTAAAGAAACTCAAT
This sequence comes from Erpornis zantholeuca, assembly GCA_013400515.1. Classification (NCBI taxonomy): domain Eukaryota; kingdom Metazoa; phylum Chordata; class Aves; order Passeriformes; family Timaliidae; genus Erpornis; species Erpornis zantholeuca. The sequence goes on along the minus strand of VZTN01004836.1, from coordinate 33,936 downwards.
AAACAGATTGAGTCAGCAGAGGAATTCATCAGAGAAGGCAGGTAAGTATTCACTGCTGTATTTAAAAAAAAAATAAAAAGAAAACCCCACAAATCAGGCACCAACTTACTGATTGAGGAACTGATTAAAGTGATGCTTTTTGCATGTGTCAGTTGAAGTGGATAACTGAGCACAGCTCTCAAATTACAATTAAAATAAATATTGACTCACATAGCAACAATTCTATTCTGATTCCTTCCGATGCCACTGTCTCCCCTTTGCATACTTAACTTCTTTCTGCAGCAGGTAGTAAGACTAACATGGGGATGGGAGTTTTCAGCTGTCATATTATTGGTCAGCACTGATGAGGCCACACCTGAGCACTGGGCTACCCAGTGCAGGAGAGATGAAGCTACCGAGAAAGTCCAGCAAAGTTCCACTGAGATGACAGAGGGACTGGAACATCTCTCTCCTGCAAGGAACAGCTGGGGTGGCTGAGAGTATTTGCCCTGAGACTTCTCTGCTACAGGGTGATTTCTTCAGTGTACCTGAAGGGAGGTTCCAAAGAGAACAGAGCCAGGCTTTGCTCAGGCTTCGTTCTGTGATGAGATCAGGCTGGTGGGTGCAAACTGGAACAGGAAATTCCCTTGGAGCATAAGGAAATGTTTTTTACACTGCCTCATTTCCACTTGAGCAGGTTGTCCAGGGAGGTTATGGAGTCTCTCCACTTTGGAGTTAGACAAAAGCATTTTGGACACAGTTATGGGCAGATTTTTAGAGGTGGCCCTGCATGGGCAGTGGGGTTGGACCAGATGATTTTCAGAAGTTCCTTCCCACTTCAGCTATTCTGTGATCAAAGGACTGTATCTTAAGACTAAAACCACCTACTAACTTCGCAGTGCCTTGATGGCAGAAGTGGTTCTGACTAATAAGCTTTTTTTTTCTTTTATGCACCCTGTTAAGTGATAGACAATGCTTCTGTATTTTTGTAGTTCTTGGTTACTTCAGTTTTGTGTTCCTAAGCACATGACACCTAGCTGTAAGGACCCCTAACAAATAATTTAGAAATTGTCAAGGTGGCTTTTTTAAAGGAAGTACATCAGGAATGTGAATAAGGACAACTGATGGCAGTTCTATTAAGCCAGAAGTCTGTTTGGACTCTTTTCACTTAGCGAGCCTCAGCACAGTTTCAAGGAGTCTTGAGAGCTTGCATTTCTGTAGCTTGTAGCAGCCCATGGGTTTAACCTCACTCTTGGATTTTTAGGTAAATGTTGTAACCTGTTTCTCACTCAAACCATGTATCTTTAGCATTTTGAGATCTTCACAGGAAAATTACACTTTGTGGTATGACTTGTGAAGAAGAAAAGGAGAAGACATATGCCTGAATAAAGATGGCATAAGGAGCTTTTTCGTACCTCTGTGAATAGGTACTTTTTGTAGTGTGCAGATAGTGCAGTGCTCACAGCAAGACTCCAGACTGGGTCCATCTCAGGTATCAGAGGGGGAAATGCTTATTTTGAAGTGCAGATTAATGCTGGACAGGAGGCAAATCTGGAGACTCTTGGCTGTGCACGGTGAGGGATGGCAGTCGTTGCCTTCTGCGTAAGCCTGACACGCCTAATGCCTGCTCTTCTGTCTCATAGCACAGGAAAGGGAATGGGGATGTAATTCTTTAAGTGCCTGCAAGTTTTCTTAATGAAAAGGCTTTTAAGGCTATTAAAGTGAAGGTCATTTGCTAGAAGGATGTGGGAATTTGTGAATTTTAAGAATTTTTAAATAAATCGCAACACCCTGAGATAGTGATTACATTTCATGATATTATACTTTATGATTTAAACAGGTATGAAGATGCTATCAGTAAATACGAGTCTGTTATGAAAACTGAACCAGAAGTCACAGTTTATTCTACTCGTGCCAAAGAAAGGATCTGTCACTGCTTATCAAAGGTAATTCTGCTTATCTCCCTCTGTAAATGTCTTCAAGACAAACACAAAACCCACACAACTACATGAGTTTTATTTTACTTTTGCCTCTCTAGAATCAGCAGGCTACAGAAGCCATCAAACTTTGTACTGAAGTTCTGCAGCTGGAACCAACCAATGTGAATGCCCTGAAAGATAGAGCAGAAGCTTATTTGCTGGAAGACATGTATGAAGAAGGTACAGATGTATGCCACTGGCACATGTTCGTGGACATGTAAAATGTAGACAGTGTTTCAAAGGCTTTTCTTTAACATGCACTTTGATTCTACATTATGTTATCCTTAATTACCACTGGTAGTTGCAGATTTACAAAAAGACTTGGTGGTAATTTTGTCTTGATTAGTGTAAATGGAATGTACTTGTTTTATCTACAACAGAGTTGTCTTTTCAACAGTGGACTGTGTTCAGGATGTTTTATGAGGCTGTGCAGCTTATTCAACTCAGACACATTTTTTATAATCAGCAATGTCAGAGAATTGCATTTAGAGGTAAAAGGCAATTAAAGTTAGGGTGATGTAAATCCATTTTAGGAGCTCCATTTTCATGTCTTGAAATGGTAGAATGAAATAATACTGTCCTATTTCCTAGCATGTGCTGAGGGCAGTGGAAGTTAGCAGCCATTGCTTCTCCTCTGTGGATCTCTGTAGTGTGGCACAGAGAGTAAACTGATTCCATTTATTCTATTTCTGAGGCTGCATTTTATCAAGTCCAGCCATTAATGCAGCGCTGCCAAGTTCACCACTAAACCATGTCCCCAAGTGCCATATCTGCATCACTTTTAAATACCTCCAGGGAGGCTGATGCAACTCTTGCAAATTAGAGGAAAGAAAAGGTTTCTAACAAAGTTCTGCACCAATGCAGAGAGCCACCCTTACCTTGTGCTGGGGCAAATGCCTCTCTGTTATGGGATATAAGGAAACAGAGAGGACATACCTGGAATCTGTGAGAGCTTATTTCCTGTGCTGGTGCTGGCTGGGCTTGGCCTAGCCTGGTTCCAAGTTCTGTTAAAGTAGAACTTCTTCAGGTTCTGTAGCATCTCCTGTGCTTTCCTCTTGCCCTTGACAGTAGTAGTGGGTTGGTTGAAGATACACTCTGCCTTCCAGCAGAGCCCCCATCACAGCAGCATTAGCAGCCCATTAATGTTCATCTGCCTGAAGGTGTCTTCATTTATCCTTCAGGTTTAACTGTACTAAAATGATGGCTGATTTCTCTTCACTGTGGAGAACACTAGAGCAATTAAAATTGTAGTCTTATATTTAGAGGGGCAAACTGATTCTCACTGTTCCCTCAAAAAAAATTTCAAGCTGGAGGCACCTAATTTCCTGTTAAAGGTAGGAAAATTTCAAAGTACTTGTAATTCAGAACTTTGAAGGCGATTATTGTTAAGTGTTCAAGATGCAGTTCACGATGTATAGGCTGAGTTCATCAAATGGTTTTAATTACTTCATAATCACATGAGATCCAGGGCTTGTCTGCAGAGACAGATGTTTAATGACTCCATTTCTGGCATACCTCATAAGTACAGGAGTCTATCTGCCTAGAGCACAAGTTTTGTCAAAGAAGGAAAAAAACCACCTTGCTGTTTCAGAATTGGTCAGAAGATACTAATTTTTTCTGTTTCCTTTTTTTTCTTCCCCTCCTCACTCTACTACTGTAGAGGTTTCAGTAAGAGCATAAACTGGTTCTGTTACTTCTCTAACAGTCTTGGCATGGATGTAGGTTGTCTGCAGTTACTCAGGATTTTTTGATGGGAAATTGGCCATCATTCCACATGCAGAATTAATCTGTCTCTGTTTTAAACATGCAGGCAAGATACCAAAGCCAGCAAAGTTGTTTAGAGATACAATGTGATTACCTTTTGAGAGATCATGAAGATTCTTGTATTGAAATAATGAGTTAGATTTGACCGAAGCGTTTAAATTGAAAATGTCACTAGGAAGTAGTTGTTTTCATGTTGTGGAGCAGGATGGAAGGAAGATTTCTGAAATAGCAGGCCAGTAAGAAGCAACAGAGACTCTTCTGTTTGTTTGTGAGGTTTGTTTGCGCTTTTAGAAATAGTGACTCAAAAGAATTTACTAAATATCTCACTTGACTTACTAGGAATTAGTAATAACTATCCTGGCTTCATAGCAAATTTATTGTGGTCTTGAAACTGCCGTCCTGTTCCACCTGCTTCCAACCCTCACCCCTCAGATGGAGAGAGCAATTAGCTCTCTGAAAGAGGAAAATCCCTACACTGTAGTGTACATCAAAATTGGAGAGGCAAAGTGCAATGTGTACTTGCTGAGTGTGCTCTATGCATTCCCTCTGCAGTGTGCAGCACTGAAACACCTTCCCTTGTGCTTAATGCTTGCAGTCCTTTAAATAAAGAAGCTGATTTAGAAAAAATGAAGAGAAATCCGATATTGTCGTGGCAAGTAGTTGACCCCTGAGCAGGTTTCCCACGATGGTGATGTAAGTGATGAGGTGCTCAGTGAGGCTGAGCAATCTGACCTGCAAGTGGCAGGATGTTGTGCTGGCACCTCCCAGTATTACTGAAGCAGATTAAGTTCAGTGGAGCTTAAAATTACTGGAGCAATAAAGCAGCATAATGAAATCCCTGCATTTTCACTGCTTTTATTAGTTTTGATAGCATACATTGGGCACGCCTATTAGTGCACACTCCTGTTTAGGGATTTTTTTTTAATGACTGGACAAATTATTAAAAATACCAGTAGAAGCCAAAATGCTTTAAGCAGCAAAGGCAATGCCCTGTGATGTGAAAATGAATAGAAATTTTATTTGGTTTATAGTGGACTAGGAAATTGGGCTCTGGCAATACTTTTTGGAATATTTTTTTTTTTAGTTACTGAAACAAGATTGCAGTGGTATCAGATGTCTGGGTAATACAAATTCATTAGTGCTTCCTGCTGTCTTGCTCAGAAACAGTGAAAAACAAATGTAACACCTGCTGAGAAATAGCATCTGCTTGGAAATAATCTGATGCAAGTACTTTGTCTAACTTGAGAAACCTAAGAGACTTGGATTTGCAAATGAGACCTTGAGGATTATAACAGTGAAAGAAGTGCAGTCTCGTTAATGACTTCAACTTGCTTCCCTTGACAAATTTTGACATTAAAGAATATATAAACTTGGTGTCTTGAGCACTTGCAATAATAATAGAATTTACTTAAAGATGTGTAGACCTCAAATTTCTTAAAAATGTCTTCTCTTGCTTTCATTACTGAGAAATGCAACCCTTGAAATAAAAGTGAGGGCATGCCTTGGGAAAAAAATCCATAAGATATAACTGCATATTATGCATGCAGAGTTGTAAAAAAGTCAATATTTGCCTTTTGCTAGCAATATGAACTTAGTGGTAGTCTGAAATCTGTCTTTATAATCATTAAAGGGGAAGAGACTTTCTATTGTGTTGATTGAGTGCAGACTGGAGGAGAAGAACGAATATTAATTTAAAGACTGGTTAATTCATCCTTCAGTTGAACAACAATGTGGGACTAATGTGCAGTGTGCTTTTCAAATACTAATTGCTGAATTTTTCTTCTTGGTTTCTGTTTCCTCCTCCCAGTCCTAGATGCTCATTATGTTCATCCTCGTGACTGTAGTAACATCTAGAGAATGTCATGACCTACATTGGTATCCACCCTTCTCTTTCATTTCCCAAAAGTGGGATGAACCTAAAGAAAGAAAATCACCTAATTCATATGTGAATGTGAATTTCCTCTATTCCAAGGTTTTCTGATTTAGAAAAAAAAAAACCCAAAACATGTCAAGTTGAAAATAAAGTTTTGCTGTTTGTATATGGTAATAACAAAGCTTCAGTTTTGTTGAGTGGTTGAGTTCTTTAAATGGAAATTTGTGGAGTTGTGTAACCTTTTTTCATTGACTTTTTTTTTAAAAGCTATTAAAGACTATGAGACTGCTCAAGCCAACAGTGAAAATGACCAGCAGGTTCGGGAAGGGCTGGAACGTGCCCAGAAAATGCTGAAGCAATCACAGAAGAGGGATTACTATAAAATCCTGGGAGTAAAAAGGTGAGATATTAATTCCAGAGATGATGATGTGAAAGGTGGTTATTTAAACCAGTACTTCTAGGGCTGATCACTTGAATTTGTTCTGCTGAGTGTTGCTTTTTGTTCTGTATCTTGCTATATTCACTCTTCTGCTGTACTAATTTTTAGTGTTCAGCTGGTAAAGTAGCATTTGTTTACAATTCCGTTAGAAAGAATGGAAAAACAACAGCAGGAAGAGATGAAATAAATTCTTGGGGAAGAAATTCGTAGTATAGATGAACCCAAGTCATGTGAATGAGTTGGGGAAGAAATGAAGACTGGCAAAAATTTCTGAAAGTAAGAAAGAATTGTGTCAGATAGTGTGATAGATTGGAAGAGTCTGGAAGGACTGACTGAAAGGTATCAAAAACCCTTTTGCCATTAACCTTAAGAAACTAACAACTTCCCTTGCTAAAGAAGAACAAAGGAAGTTCTGAACTAGTATTGGTTGTCCTTCCAGTTGTGAACTAATTTGATCTCTGTTTTTTGTTATTCACCTGGTGGTAAATTTCTCAGACTGAGAACTGAATTCGACAGAGTCACTGGCAGTAGCATCTTTCCAAGGGAAGTAAATGGGTGGTGAAGGAGAGAGTAAGGAATCTTTATGGTTGCAACTTGCTTCCTTTGTTCTGTATAGAGTCTTCAATACCACTTGTAGAAGGTTAACAGCACCTCAGAACTTTCCTGATGCCCTTAATTACTGTCTCAGTGTTTAAAATAGACTTCATTAGTGTGGCATGCGAGCAATCAGAAAATGAAGTTCTCTGTAATTTTATCCATCCAGAAATGCTCGAAAGCAAGAAATCATAAAAGCTTACAGAAAGCTGGCATCCCAGTGGCACCCTGATAATTTCCAGAGTGAGGAAGAAAAGAAGAAAGCAGAGAAAAAGTTCATCGATATCGCAGCTGCTAAAGAAGTCCTCACTGACCCAGGTAATGATGCAGTGCCTTCTTTTTTTAGTTAGTTTTATACAGCAAGGTCAAACACAAGTGTAAGTCATAAGAAGCATTACATCTTCCCTTTTTCCCTTTCTGTCCTTACCCATCTTGAGAAAGCAGTGCATTAATACTTTTATCCAAGCTGTTGCATGAAGTCAGAGGTTAATCTGGAATTACTGTGTTTCAGTGACTTTTGTTAAAAGTCAAATAAAAATGACATTTTGAAGGTCTCTTCTCGGGATATCATCTTGTAGAGATTTCCAGGGTTGACTAACTCTGGATATGCTTTATCAAGGATATGTGTGTCTCCTTCTGCCTCAAGTGCTATTGCAAACTGCATTTAGATTGTAACAGCAGCTGAAGTATGCCAGAGAAACCCTGTTATTACTGTGCCATGATTCCACCTTGGTTTTGTTTCCTCCAGAAATGAGGCGGAAGTTTGATGCGGGAGAGGACCCACTGGATGCTGAGAGTCAGCAGGGCGGCAACAACCCTTTCCACAGGAACTGGAACACATGGCAAGGATTCAACCCCTTTGGTTCTGGAGGAGGACCATTTACATTCAAATTTCACTTCAGTTAGAGCCAAGACTGTTTCTGGTGGCTGCTGCTGTTTTTTACTTAATTCATTGAAAAATAAAAAGTCTCTCAGTTCAAGACCTAAAATCTTAATTTCTATAATGTTGTCCTTAACCCAGAGTCTTACTGCACTAGAAGAAAACTCCTTTCTTTCATTGGGTTTGCTTTCTGGTGAGCTCGACAAGCTCACACTTATGGGGGTTTTACTGCCTATGTATTTGCTGTGGATATGCAGGACATGTTTATTCCCATGGATGGAAAAACCAGTAAGATGCTACTTAGGACAACACTTAAATTTAGAACTCAAGTATATGCTTAAAGATAAAAATGCATGTAAATATTTTTCTGGATTGGGGCCTAATAAACATGGCAAAGGTAGTTACAGTAGTCTCTACGTTAACAAACTGTTGGTCGTGCTCAGCAGAATGATCCATCTCCCAGTATTTTTAAGAGCAAACCCAAGTGACCACCTGCTGGATTGGTGTTGGCAGTGACAGAGGTGGGGAAGAGGCTGTGCGCTGAACCAGTCCCAACAATTGCTCTGGAAAAAGAGTGCTTGGGAGTAACTGTATATGAAATATCTGCTTACTTTGTTGTTCACTAACCTGAAATTATTGGGGTGATTTCCTTGGTGGAATTGTCAGCAGTGAGGTGGGGGTGGGGGGAAAGACTTGTTTTTCAAAACACTTCTTTTCTGAATGTGATTTGGGGTGTTTGTTTAGGTATGATTTTTGAGTAGTTTGCACTTTAACAAAATACCTGCTTGAGATTTGAGCAGAAGATTTGATGTGACATCTCCCTGACTCTGCGGCAGTTTGTTAGTTCTGTACATAAACTCAGAACTGAGACAGGTTGTGAGGTGAGTGTACTGCAGGAATGTGATATTAACTGCAGCCTTACCTTGTAATACAACTTCATTTCTGCTGGGTGATGCAACAGGGAGTTAGTACATGAAATTGTAGTAATTTTATTTTTCATGTAACAGCCACGGTACTGCAGAGACAGCTGTGTGCAAAAAGAGGGTCTCACTTCCTGCTAGCCAAAAGTCTGTTTTTATTTTTCTATATGCACGTACTTAAAATGGGTTTGGTGTAGCTGGTGGAACTGTGTGAATGCTCTGTGTGGTGTTACCAGGGCTGTAGCTGGTAGGAGTGAGGAGTTTTCTCGTTCTGTAACTGCATCTGTCATAATTACTGACATAATTACTGAGTTTCATCAGCAGCCATTTTCTTGGAACACAAGAATTACAGTTCGTCAGTGTTCTTCTCATGATTGGATTTTAACTGGAAAACAATAATCAGTTGATAGGAATCTTCTCTCACTTCAACTCCTGGCACTTGAAAACCTAAGCAGCCTCAGTAAAACAAATGAAATTAGTAAATAAGGCCTTCAGTCTGAAAAGGCAGGTTTTCTTACAGTAGATGAAGTTGCTGTTGAAGCTGAAGCCTTGGCTCCTGCCTCAGCTACTTTGCCACCATAATTGCGAGGCCATGTGGCTTTGTAAAATGTTTTTCAACAGAAGTTTAAAGGTCAGTGTTCACAAATTTATCTTCAAACTGAGGAGCATGTGTGGTGATTTCTAACTGTTTATGGAACAAAACCACCCCAGCAGCCTGTTAAACTCCAGTGTTGGATGTTCCCCAAGTTGAATTACTTTCTACAAGTTCAACTTCTGCTTTTGACCTGCTAGAAACATTTTTGCTTAAACTGTTAAAGATGCTCAGGGCTGTTCAGAGCACTTGAAGCTGTCATGGGTCTGAGGGGGGCTGGGGCTCAGCCAGAGGAGCTCACTGCAAAGTGAGGAATCTGCTGCCTTGTGGACTTGGCCTCTGTGCACCTGCTGCTTGCTGGCAGTACCTAAGGTTGGGCAGGTACCTGTGGGTGGGTGGCTGGCTGTTCCATGTCCTCCTGCAGCCCTTGTCAGCCCTGTGCCCCCAGGGGCTGCTTTGAATGAGTATTGAATGAGCAGTGAGAGCAATGTGTCCGATCTAGAACATGCAGGAGTGGCTGGGCTGTGGGAAGTTACAGTAAAGACTGCAGAGAGCTTTGCTTGTGTGGCAGGGGACTGCTGGGAATAAGTCTTCTTTCAAAGGATTGCCCTTCTGCAGCTTTAAAAGCTTGAGCTGAGAGAATTGTTTCCTGGAGTTTAATTTTTTTCTTCTAGAGAAGGAATAAGATGTTCTCTTGGGAGTAAATTCTTCATACAAGGCACTGATGTTGGAGCAGTGTGGGTTTGTTTCTCGGAGGCAGCAGGACAGTTCTGCTGAAGGCCGGGAGCATTCAGGAACAAAGAAAGGACCACAGGCATTTTGAAAATGAATGAATGGGAATGGGAAAATTACATTTTAAGAACAAAAAGGCTTGACTGTAGTGAGTAGAAGGAAAATGCTTAATGTATGATCACTGCTCATAGATCCCTTCTGTGGAAGACAGGTTCTTGGAAAGAATAGCAAAAAGCGACAATGGGGAACAAAGCTTTTGTAGAATTGAGCAGCTGCTGTTTACAAGAAGTGTTACCACTCCAGTGCTGTTTTGAAGGGCTCTGATGTGCTTTGAAAATACAGAAAGACAGAGTTGTGTTGAAAAGAAACCATTTCCATTGCAAGGCTCCCCAGCTCCGGCGCTGCATTTCCTGACATGCCTCTGGAAAATGAAGCCCCGGTACCACGCTGAGTGTTAATGGTGCAGGCGCCACGCAAGGAAGCTGCACTCGCCTTTTTATTTATTCGTGGGTGTCTAGTGCAATAATGTTCAGTAACTGAGCATTGAAGTGAATGTCTCGGTAGTTTGTCAGCCTTGGGACGTGCACAAAGCAGCATTACCATACTTGGCCTGTATGTAGATGCAGACTTTCTCTGTGGAATTCTTTCCCTTTTAATAAACCAGTTTCCAACTTGTTTTCAAATGAAGGTGGGGGGAAGTGTAGTTTACTTGGTACATGCTTATTACTGATACAGTAATCGATCAGTATTAAAAGACATTCAAAGTGAATTACAAACTGAAGAGCTCAAACTTGTGGCATGCAGAAAATGTGTCAGCCTAAAGAAAAACCCTTAAAGCTTGTTAGCATTTCAGTTTTCAGACCAGCGTTTGGAACAAGAATTATTCTTCTGTTTAGGGCTGTGATTTATAGGAGCTTTGCTGGAAACTAGCCAGGATAGCATAGCAGGTTAGTTGTATTTAAAAGTGCCTTATTGTAAGGTATTGTTTGCTCTGTAATACACACTTTTATCCATAAAGCTGTAATAAAATAAATGGGACAATAAATTTTTTTTCCCCTCAGCAAATCACTAAGTAGCAGTTTCATGTTTTAAGACGGATAAGTGAAGCTAGCCAGAGATTTTAGCCAGAGATTTACCAAATGTTTCAAATTATAAAATGTCTTTATATGGAATCATAAATCTAAAAAAGCAAGAACTGTTTTTTCTAGAACTGTGGGAATTATTTTATGGTATTTTTCACAATAAAGATATTTATGATGACAAGAAAGCACTGCTGTATATTTGTCTTCCCTTCTTTCCTCACCCTGCTCTCCAGGTTTGCAGTTGGAGCTGTGCAGAAACGCAGAGGGCAGTTCTGCAGGCAGGGGAGGAGAGGGGGCAGCAGCCATGTTCTCTGTGGAAGAGAACCTCGCTGTGTAGAAGTAAGGTACAGCAGTTGTAGAAGCCCTCTTGAATGCTGATTTCACAGTGAGAACAACAACCAGCCCCTGGAATATCCCCAGGAAGTGGTGGATGCTCCTCTGTTGGACACTGAGATTTGCCTGGCTGGGCCATCCTGTCTGGACGGTGCTTTTGCCAAAGAAGGCTGGACCAGGTGATCCTTGAGGCCCCTTCTGACCCTGTATCCTAGCCTGACCCTGGTACCATGAAGTCTCAGTCTGAAGGCAAGTACTTGGATTCAGGGAACAGGTTAAAAGGAACCTTACTGAGAAATATTTTTAATACTAAAGCTCTGTCTCATCAACAATACTGCACTAATACCTGGTTGGTTCATTTTTTGTTAAACTTAGTGGCTGATATAAAAAAGATCAAGACATAGAAAAGACACTGTAATAGTAATAGGAGTGTAAATTGTAAAAACCCTTCATTTGAATAGTTCAAATATTCCTTTGCTTATTTACTGAATTGTCTCGTGCTTTGGCAACACTTTTAACCAGGATGTGTTTTCTTCCCTTTCACAGGGCAGAGCACACAGACTGGAAATAAAAAATAAGCTCTCTCTGCACCTCTACACTTCACCCTAAAGAGATGCCTTGTTTTCAACATTGCTCTTGCTTCCCTTTATAGATTAAAGACATTGGAGGACTTTTGCTGCCATTTTTTTTTGCTTCGGATCTGTTAACCAAGTCAGGAATGGTTATTGTGTTGTACAAAAAGGGAGAACAGAAAATAATTATCTTTTTCTCCAGTGGTACCTTTTAATGTTTTGTTCAACATATACAATCCATGGATTTAGTATTAAAAATATAATGATACGCTAATGACTCAAAGTGCTCCTTTAAAGAGATCTTCAAAAAGTAGTGAATATAAGCTGTGGGACCTTTCTTATTTTATAAACCATTGTATATCTCAAAAAAAATAGCTTTCTTTGAAAGAAGTATTATGCAGAAAAAAAAAGAAATACTGTAGAACATTTTGTACAAATATATAAAACGCTGTAGAAAAATTGCATGAAACCTTTTACATCTTCAAAATTCCAGCAACTTACATTTATAAAATTATATTCTAATCATTTAAGTAATCTTAAGGAAATAGTATTTAAAGAGCTATTTCTTTTTTTAAAGCCAGTAGAGGTAATCCAATTTAAAAAAGAACAGGATGCTACAGAGAAAATGAACATGAAATCAGTGCATGAATTATCCACTTTTTATACTGCATAACATTCTCACACAGAAATTCGTAATTCAAGAGAACTAAGATTTCTGAAAGAACCTTTAACTTCTGTCCTAAAGCAAGCTTTCCAATGTACTCTTCAAGCATAGAATACCAAGGCAGATCAATGTGAAATGCTGCTGCAGAGTCAGGCAGCAGGATGGAAGTATCAGCTTAGAAAAATACTTTGAAAACAAAATAAAATATACAATTGAATAATGGTTTGGGGTTTTCGTCCTCTGATAGGGAGAATCAGTTATTTCCTTGTTATGCATGGAATTTATGGTAACACATACGTATCTGCTAAGTCAATTACAAGTCCATCTCTATGGTATATATTTATGGTATAAAAATAACATGGCATATTTTTATGGTATAAAAATACCAACTTAAAGTTTATGTTCAAATATATTTGCCTTGCTGCATGATACCCTGAAGTAATAAAGAGAACAAGCATAACAAAACATTTCCTGCACTGAAATGGGACAGACATGAAGAGAACTGACAATAGGCTTTACTGACTTTTGCTACTGGGTTACACAGGAAATACTCCATTGTATTTCATACAAAGGAAATCCCTCAACAGACATCTAAAAATCTGTATGTGACATGTTAAAACTTTTCAAAATACATAAAGGTAGAACAAAAAATACAAAAAGCTGTAAAAAAACCTGCCTGTCTTATATTCCTTAGTAAAAGGGCTTGAAAAACATGATTTTAAATACTCGCTCTAATGGTAAGAAATTGTAAATAACCAACACCTGAGGACAATGACACTGGATACAAAATATGCTTCATTTCTCTTACTGTTTATTCAATTATTTGCTGTTATGGAAATAATGTGCAACTCACTGCTGATTCACCCACTTAGTGCAAATTACCTGGTCTTTTATAATTTCAAGCATTTAAACTGGAAGACTGCATGAAGTCGTCCTCATCCAATCCTGGTTTGAAACCAGCACAGCCTGAAAAACAGGGTGTGTGTATTTAAGGCACTAGATTTCAGTTTAAGACACACATTCCCCTTTTCCAAATACATGTATTGCAAGAACTCCTCCCTGCAATTTTTCTGGGATCAAAACATCACTATCCCATTAAAGCAAGGGGTTTGTGAGTACAGGTTTAGAAAATTACAGAAGACACCACTGATAGTCAAAAAATACTCACGTATTTTATTATTTTACTTTCAGGTATAAACAGGATGATGATAATCAAAAGTGAGTAGAAGCAGCTTTCAGGTACTGACCTCCTGATGCAATGTATGCTGGTTGGAAAATCACCTCCACCAAAACCATAATGGAATTTTATCACACACTATTTAAGTGGCCAAAAGGAGCCTAAGAATCAAAAATGAGTTTTTAAAATCTCTTAAGAGTGCAGCAATCCTGCATAACAAATGAAAAGTGTCAATCCTTGCTTTAGCTTCCATGTGGACTTATCTTTGTGTGGTCTAAATTACATGCTATTTTTTATAAGATTCTTTCTTGTGACCACAGCATTTCTCTAGGGACAAAACTGAGCATATAACTAAAATTCTTGATATTTAAATACAGTAGCCTAATGCATGTAATATGCACAAAACAGTTTTCAAGTACATATTCAATGTGTGTGTCCTCCCCCAGAGACTGACAATGCTGAATACATCTTTCTTCATGTTCCAAAATCCTCTGGGCAAACTGTGCTTTAAAGAAGGAAGAGAAAAGCAAAGCAATTGGGAAAACTGCTCCATACTGGTTAAAAAACCCCAAACCCCAAGTACCTGTGGATTTCCCATTTTTGTATTGCATTTAAAATGTTTTAAATAACACTTTAAGTTACAAAATATTTGACTTCACATTAAAGAATGCTGCAAATAGTGCCAATATAACAGCTGTAAATTCCATTCAGTCCTTCCCAGAAGACTGGAGCTGTCACCAGTGCTGGTCATGTGCTGTGCTAAAGTTCATCGTGCTTGAGACCTGTAACCAAAGGGAAAAAAACACACCAAGGAGTTACATAAAGACAATGCCTGGGTTTGTAAAATGTGGAGAAAGCCCTTTACTTTCCATTTTTTGTAAATCAGTCAGTTCAGCAACATGAACTTCATTTCTGGAGCCTTGCTACAAGCTGACCATAAGCTTTCACAAAGAATAAAACCCACTAAGAATTCTTTATAAGGAAAAGTGAATTTGTTCCTCCACTCAAGACTTTTAAATATTTATCTGCTAGGGTTTTTTTTTCAACCCTGGGAGTTGAGATCATCTTTTCATTTTGTTTCACATTACTCCAAGAAGTCAAGTCTTATTGGGAGTCCTGTAAGTGTGTTTGGTTTTTTGGTTTTGGGTTTTGTTTGCCTGAGTTTTTCATGTTATTTAACTAATTCACTTTAAAACAATTTTAGTTAAAAAAACCCCAAAACATAACAAAACAAAAAAAACCACAAACAAAAGAAACCAAAACCCCCTCAAACTAACTCAAATAGAATTTAGTCTAGTGCAGAAAGGCTTGGTAGATAAGCATGCACTGAGAGATGCACAGGCAAATTAATAATCAGTTCCCTAGTGCTTAATAAACATGAGCTTTAGATTATCTAAGTGAAGTTTAATATGCTTTATTTAACATTTGTGGCTAAAATAATGTGTGACCGTTGGTTGTGTTTGAGGTCCAGGAACAAGACTCCACCGAACTTTCTCTTAGATTCTGACATGAAACAAGAGGTTTTGTCCTCTCAGTGTAACTCCTGTGTAAAGAAGCATCACACAACTGTCAAACCCCACAGCATTTTTCTAAGAACAAAAGAAATTGCACAAACACAAGATCTGTGCCTACTGACCCCAATCTTAATTTCAACTATACTAATATTGAATTTTTAAAAGCTAACAGCTGAATATGCATGTAAATTACCTTTTTGAAATAATGATGTTAGATTTTTCTTCTCTCTTTCAATTTGCTGTATTAAGTTTCGGATCTCCAAGTCATAATCAACCCATTCAGGAACTATCCGGGCAGCAGCCTTTAGCTTTGGTTCTTTGGTTTGGGGGTTGTTGCACTGGAAGTTTAAAACATATTAGATGTAAACAAAGCAAATGTGAAAATAACACCTTTTCAGAGAATTCAGCTCAAATGAATTGTAAATACTTTTCCTGACTATATGTATAGCACATGACTACTGAGATTTAGACAAAGTTACCCAGGGAGATACAAGACTGACATTAGCACATTGAAACTGAACCTGATGTGGGTTTTGAACAGAAAGCACCAGTCTTCAGAGCACAAACAAAGCTCATTTTACCAACTATAAAGACACAAAGAAAACAAAACTATTTACATACTGAAAAATCACACCAAGTTCCAACTGTCTGTTTTTCTTCCAAATTACATCTAAAGCATCACAAACTGTGTATGTGTGTTGTCAAAAAATCAAAATGGGGGGAAAATGGAATGGAGTTCATAATGATAGGAAGATTTTTCTCTCTGTTTCTATTTCCAGACAAATAAACTTTCTTCTTCCTAAACATGGACAGTCTCCTGAGCATTACATTTTTTAAGCTTTGCTTTATCTCCTGTTTATAGCAATGAAATAGACCAAGAAAACCATGATAATATTAAGTCAGTGGGTTCTGGAGGAACCTTCTATGTGGGGAGCAGTAGAGCTCACAATACAGCCCACAATGCCCAGACAGGTAAGAGCACTTCCTCACAAGTTCCAGTAACTTGGCTGACTGTGGGAAAATTATAAGGAGAATATGTATATGGGCATGAAAAGCCTCAATCCTGTCCAGTTAAGAGACAGCAGTACTTAATTTTTTGGTAGTTTTCAGCTTTAATGTAAGCAAACTTGGTACAGAGCAAGTGGGAGAGGTCTCAGAGGAGAAAATATTTCAGGGTACTGGATGAAGTGTTGCAGTGCCTTCCAGCAAGGCTGCCTTTATCACATCACACACACTTAATCTCAAAAGCCCCAGAAATCACAGCAAAATTGTTAACCTACAGAACTCATTTAAGTCAGGATCAACTCACCAGGTCTATTGTTTTTGCCTTTTTCTTGGATTTATCATCACACCAGGTTTCACACCAAAGCCATTCCTGAGGGAGAGACTTAATGGCTACTTGATGAATCATATTATTGGGAAGATCCTGTACAAATTTCATAAAATCATAAATTAGCCTTGAAGGTAATGTAACTGATTATTAAGCTGCTATTTAAAAGTATTTTTGCTATTACCATTTCTGCAAATTGTTCTCACATTTCCTTCTAAGTGCTCCCCCAGTTCCTTTCCAAGCAGATTCAATACTTAGTCATGCTCATCTTGATGGCCAATTCCACCTCTCACTTGTCAAGCAATTCTTTCTGGTCCTTACGTCTGACCTCCCTTAGCTTGACATAAGCAATACTTCTATTGGATACTCCTGGTTCTGATACTGCCTGTCATATTATAAATACTAGTAAAAAGCAAAACTCAAACCAGCTTTCCATTCCTTAAATTTGAATTTAAAAAAAAAACAACTCAAAAAACATATAATACAGGATTATGCCACCACTTTAAATTCAGACGACTTCTAGGAAAATGGATTCCAGAAACATGAGCTTGGGAAGGAAAAGCTTTAAACTGCTACTCTAGCTATGCTCCTTACTTCACTTCTGGGTTTTTTTGACCTTTATTACATAGCCAGGTGGTCTCATCATGAAACCTCTGAACCAAGATCTGGCTGAATGCAGGGAACAGCATCTATAAAAGAGAAACACCTCAGGCAGTTGCTTGCTGCACATACTCTGGCCAGAGTTACAAACAACAGGGGTAGTGACTGCTACATCCATTTGTAAGCTCCCTCACGTGTGCAACCCTTACATTATATTTTAGAATAAATGTCAGTACTCAACTATTAGTCACAGCTTGTTTTGCCAATTCACACTGCTAAACGTGACAGAATAAAATAGCACATATTGCTGCATTATGGAAGAGGTATCATTTAATTCAAATATAGACATTAGTACAGAAAGATTACATCAAATGTAACTATACTGAGAGCCAAGACATTCGACATTAATTGAAATGCTTTATTTTTTTGGAAAACTTATCATTTTTGGAATATTAAAAAATGGTTTATCACCATTTCAATTGCAGAAGAAGACAGACTGGTTTTATGTTGTGCCTCTTTGACTTTCTAAATTAAATCACAATTCCTGATTTGCTACAGTAATTTTAGAAGCTGTGAATTTAAAAATTGTTATATGGAGTAAAAAGTAGAAAGTCAGCTGTTAGTTCCAGGATTTAAAGTAAGAAAAAAAAAGAATAAATACAAAAAACCCTCTGAACAAAATTACTGTATTGGAAGTCTAGTTTTTATGATGTGTAACTTTTTCTCCCTAGGAGTTCTATACTTATTTCCCTTGGCATTTAAAATCACCATTTTCCCTTCTATCTACTTCTCTTTTGTGGTTTAAGAACCTTAACTACCGCCCATGAAGATGGCACTGCTGGCAGATTAGCAGAGAGCTGAGATTGCTGCTTCTTTGAGAAGGGGGAGAGCACTCCAGACAGGTCTTTAACATGAAAATAGTAATAGAAGAGTCATAATGCATCCTTAGCACTAGATGAAAGCTCTCCAGGTCTTAAATACATTGCACTGTGGGTTTGTATTTCCAGGAATATTGCTGTATTTTGTGAAGAAGTAGCAATGAAGACAGCAAGTAATTCCCATCAATACAGTCAAATAACAGATTATTATGAAAATATTACTTTGAAACATTCACTTTCCAAAGTAATTCCAATTCCATTCTGCCAAGATTTAGCTACCTTAACTTCTGGTCCTGAAGTGGCTTTTGATTTGACCCAATAGACTCCTAAGAGATATATGCTATCACATATTAATGCTGTAATTGGAAATGTAACAATTTTAGTATGAGAAGTTTCACTATTTTGAGAACATTAGTCAAAACCAATTTTCTGAAAACCAGCATTATGGTGGAAGCCCTGTAACCTGTGAATCTTAAAAGGTCTTACTGAAAGACACCTTGTGCATGTGGGCAAGACTGTGTTTGAGAATGTACAGCTCTATCACATCAGGACTCTGCGTGGGTGATCAGGGCCAGTAATTCATTCTGTCCTCCAGAAAGAGGTGAACTCTGAATATTGCTGTTCTATCAGTTTTTTGCTCTTAACATGCAGCTAAAGGCTGCTCCAGCTCCAGGTGTCCAGCCTAGTCTCAGTTTTTATTGTGCCTGTATTTCCACTTTTCTTTGTCCAGTATCATAAGAACTGCTATTTTCAATTTTTACTTTTATTTCTGGGGAAAAAACCATGAGTGGCAATAATGTCCTTAATAAGAGAAACTTGCTCTTATATAAGGGGCATGGAAAAGCACTGAGAGATGTGGGCTTTGCTACTGTGGGATCCTGTTGCTGCTGGAGGCAGGTAAAAATCTTCTGTGCTTTAGTAATTCCACAAAGAATACACCAAAAGCAGGGACAGTCTCACTTATGAAGCTTTCTGAAGTTCACCCAAAGTGAGAGAAGCTCCAGCCACCCCAGGGTGACCATGTACAGCAACCACCAGAGTGCATTTGCTTACAAAAGAAAATGAAATTCACAATAATGGAAAGAAAGAAGAAAAGGAAACAAACTCTTGCTAAATGAGAATACAATTATCATTATCAGAATATAGGGTTATCACCAGAAAAACACAAATGCACACAGAACAGCTACAAATTAAGGTGAAAAGTCCTGTATATTGGGGCTTTTCCCTTACTTTTTAAATTTAAAAAAAATATCAGTATTCAGTTTTCTGAACTGTCCTCATATGTACATCTGAATATAGGTTAAAACCGCAGTAAATGGCAAATAGTTTTGGAATTATGTAACATTTATGTTGAGATACAAGATATTCCATGCATACTGAGAAATATAAAGAAAATGAACCCAAAAATACTTAAATCCATATATACCTGATCTAGATTTGACAGACTGTTTGGATCTTGACTAAGAGCCTGGTACTGGCCCCGGAGCCTGTCTCCAGCTGCAATCTTCCTGAACTTCTTCAGATCCACAACATACAAGGCACTAAAAGGATCAAAAAAAAAAAAGAACTAAGATTTCTGGGGTTTCATCTTTTTTTTTGTAACAGTAATAAAAGTAACAGGAAAGTAAAACACGTTCCCATCCTGAAGGGATATTTTTCTTTATTAAGTGGCTGAAGCTACCTTAAGATAGTGAAATCAATATGTCATCAGAATTCATCTCTTACTGAGAATGGCTCTTGAATGCCTCAGTGATCAACACCAACACCCAGCTTTCAATCAAATTCACAAAGTGCACAGGAAGTGTGTAAGGGGTTATCCTACCTAATGTGGTATTTCCTCTTGCCGAGGTGTGATGCCCAGTATCCTGACTTCCAGAAGCGGTACCCATCCATCTCTCTGCGGCTGTCACAGAAAGGAGTGTACCCATAGGGAGCTCCATTTAGGTCTAGGTCTCTAAGTTCTTTCAGGTCACTTCTCACAATCTAAATAAGAACATTTTTATAATTTAATAGTGTTTCTGAGGTATGCATATGAGGGTATGTATTGCAGCAGGCTTCACAAAGTTTAAATTTAATTTAAAAAAAACCCTGAGACACTATAACAGTGGGGTACAGATAAAGTATTCCACTGGGAGATATTTACTAAATTTTTGTTCAAGAAAAAGCAAGTGTTTATTATATCATTAACAGTGGTCACCTGTGCAACACATTTACTGAATAAACTAAATAAATAATTACAGGAATATTTTTTTTAATTCATAGACCAGCCTTTCTCGTTGCCCAATATTAAATTCCTTAATTAAGAAGCATAACTTTTGAAATATCCCAATCATGTCCCTTCTAAAGAATGCTTCCTATTTGTTACCCAACTATGGGCACTCCAAAATTATTGCATCATTTGAAAAATCCTTGTATCTAATGGTAAAGTACTTTCAAAAAGAGGTTATAATGACATTTTACAAATGCCCTTTATTTGCTAGTCAATCCTTTTTCCATCAAACCCCACTTACCTAATTTATCAGTGGTAAAAAAAAGTTTTAGCTATTTGGGAGCACAGAGAAGTCCTTTCAGTAGTTAGGACAGACAACTGGTGTTCCCAGATGGTGTATCCAGATGAAATTGCAGAAAGTTGCAGTCTGAATTGCTACAGCTAAATTTAATTTATTCTCAAGCTTTGGGGAAGGACCAAAATACATTAGAATTTGTCCCAAGGTTTTTAATAACCTTATGATAAACTCTTCAGTGCCTCATCTGAGACAGGACTTAGCCTTTCAGTACATTATATAATGTTCATTCCTGAATGAAGGACTGCATACAAATTTAAAATAGAGACAGGATTAATCTTGAAGAATTTCAGCTATCTAGAAGTTATTCAAATGGTCCAACCTCAGACTCTGGCCATAGTGCAGAATTTCTCTCACAGTCAACCCAGAGCTGGAATCACTCCAATATGCCTTCAGTGAAATGTACCTTTAAGAACACACACATCTCTCCAGGTGCCTTTCTCTCTCCACTGACAATTCAGGACAACTCAGCATAGTGAAACTCTGAATGTCCAATGACTGAAGACAAGTGAAATTCTTGCATTTACATTCTGCAACACCACTGCTTCTGTTTGTACAACTGCAACAGTCTTATCAGACCAACATCCAAATACAATGGCCACAGAGAAAGAAACTCAAGCCCAAATTAATTCCTCATGCAGTTAATATACTATTATTTTTTCTTACCTGGTCAGCATCGACAAATATTATTTTATCCACAGCCAAAGGGAAAAGAACATCCAAGAAAAGAATTTTGTAGCCCCATATAATTCTTTGTTTTTCTGTCTGTTGATAAAGCCAGCGGGGCCACTTGTACTGAACCAACTCATACTTGAACCCATACTTTTTAGCCATGTGAGGAATTACATCCTAGAAGAAGAACAAAAAGCTATCAGGTGCACACATGAGATACACAAGGACCCAAAAGGAGAACGAGTGAATGCTACAATGCAGCTGCAGCCATGTTGGCCAACTGACTACATCATTTATTATTCAGAAATGTTCCCTCAGTTTCAGCAGTATCCTCAGCTACACCAACAGAAAAAGCATTTAATCCGAAGAGAATAAATTATTATAGTTTATCACTGGGCTTCATATTCCAGAAGAGAAGAACCTTATACCTAACACTTTTAAAATTATTGGTATTTAATAGATTCAGGGGTTGTTTTACACTGTGAAAATTTAATTTGAATTATATAATTAGTCAATTGTAAAATAAAAGAAAATTACTTAAATTTTTGAAGGAAAAAAGAGGAAGACTCTTTTCCTACCTTAAATGTTGGGGAGAGATAGTTTTTCAGAAACCAAAATTTAACTGGTGTTTTTGTATGACGTAGGACAGAAAGCATCATAATTCTGTGGAAACATAAGTCTACAATAAACAAACAAATACACACAGGTCATTAAATTTCAACTGCACTTAAAAAGTACTAAAACTCTCTAAGTATAAATTTCTTTAACTGAATTTAAGTAGAAATTTTTATCTATTTCTTATTAAAAGCTTTAAAGAGCATGTGTTCAAGGGCACTTTGAGATGGCCTTAATTGATCCAGATTGGCTAAGCAATAGTAGAAGGAACAATTTCAAAAGTGGATCTATTAACATGTTTTATTCTAAGAGAGGTGCCTGACAAAATTAGAATAATGGTTAGTACCTTATATTAACTTGGCTACCGAAATAACTGAAATTACTTTAGAATATATTGGTTAAGTTTAACAGGTAGCTGAAAAGAAAAAAGCAGAGTACAAGTCAGATCCTGTTCAGAAAACCCTTAACAAGAATTACACTAAGAATTGCTATTTTGGGTTCAATTATTTTTCCCTATCGTGGCCTTTGTTTGGTGTAACCAAACAGATAATGTAAAGCAATGCCTTACAACCTTACAAGGGGTCAAGTCTGCCTTAGAAATTAAGACAATGAACTCAAAAATAAGACAAAGCAGCAAGCAGGATGTTTTAAGATTCCTTTTTCTTCTTTAGAGTGAATGTGTCATTCCCTTTATGAAGGTGGTTGAATGAAAGAAACCCAATTCTCAAACTTCAGATAATTCAGCAATCTAATCACTAAACCTGTGCTCAAATCACAAAAGTAACAGAGATGGTTGTGAACAGATTAAGCAACACTGTACAGATTCCTTAAAAGCACACTGCTCATTGAAAGAACCCTGAGATAAGTAAGGCCATATGTGCAGGCAGTACATCCACAGCTTGGACTAAACACAAATGGATACAACTCTAATGAAGCCACTTCTGTTTTGTCTTTATACAGAGAGGCTGAACTTCGTCCTTTATGTTTGCACTCCACACACCAAAGACATTTTTCCGTCTTCAAAGAATAATGGTATTTTTGAACATCTATATGTTGAATCACTTTGTTCTTATAAAGATAATTTAGTCCTCACTGTATATAACTTTTCTATATTTTGAAAATTTACCACTTAGATGGTGTTTAAAATGTCAGTTTCTTTAGGTTGCTTAGTTTTACTAAGAAAATTTAGACTATTGCTATTAAATTCTCGTTTCCCTTTTTACCTTTCCTTACCTTAAAAAACGTTCATATAAATGGCCTGAAGCAACAGAAAATATGTTAAGAATATCATTTTTCTTTTCCTTCTCATCTGTTGGAATTTCTTCTGAAAATCTAGGAATTATTATGAATAATTATAAAATGTAAACATTCAACATAAAAAAATCCTACTAAATTATCATTAAGCTCATAGAGAATCAAAAAAAAGAAAATACACAAAATAAATACATATTCCATATAAATGTACATTCTACTTGCACTGCACATGCCTATGATACCAAAATCTTTCGGGAGCAACATACTCAGGACAAACAACGGCACTACAGCAGTTTCCAGTATTTTCATTCAAACAAAACCCAAATTTGACAAGAATTCCATGTTTTATCAAAGTAAAAAAAACCCAAACAAAACAAACCATCCCAGAAATACCCACAGCTGGAATATCTTGAAAACTGGTAATTTTAAAAATCAGACAGAGTTGTTCTCTAAGCTTCACCCACACGCAATCTACATCCATGTGCATTCTACAGCAGAACAACCAACGCATATGGAAGTAAAGGAAGTGTGCACAGCCCCATAAATGGTTAAACTGAATAAATCCTCTAAGACTGAGCATAAGAAAAAGATGGCCAACGAGGCCAAATCACTTATTCAGCCCAGCGCCGCCCCAGCAGCAAATGACAAGGCTGAGGAGTTGAAGCCATTCCCAGAACACTCTTGTAACATTCAGTGGTCTCTGGTGATGCAATTTCCCAAGTGTTTCAAGAAAAACACTTGCTGAATTCTTCTTCAAATAAATCAAATTCCTCTCCCTCTAAGATAACCTCTGTATTCGAGGTATGTTGTACAGAGGTTTCTGCTTCTGCTGCACAGCATTCTTTGCTTGTTTTGAATACCAGGACTGCCTTCCAGCACACAGAGCCAGGGGATGGTGGCTGCAGAATCCCTCAGGCACTGCTTCACAGATCTCAGGACTGCAGAGCCAGATTGGTTACAGTATGGTGTGATACTGTTGGAAATCCACCTCAATAGTCTTTTTTGTGAAGTGAGTCATTCCTCACACACTTAGATTGCATGAGTCACTCCTATTATTTTTCCTTCTGGTTATATCCCTTTTAAAAGTATCCTTTAGGAAGTGTAAAAATAAGAATCCTCATAATCTTTAAGAGCAAATGAGACAAGCCTCAGATCTCCAGGTATTCAAAAGAATTCAGATCACTCTACTAATACAAAGCTGAAACCTCAGAAATAGCTAAGAGGCTGCAATGTGTTTAAGCAGTGTGAATAATCTTTTGAGAAGGATTGTTCTTTTCACTCAGGCATGGTGAAAGAGAGAAACATGAGTGGAGTGGCATTGTCTGCATTGTGTGGCATCTTCAAAGAAGACAGAAAACCTCCCAACCAGCACTGAACTCTCACAGGTTGAACAGACCCAGTTCACAGGTCCAAGCAAACTGTCTCCTTTCTTCCTGACTTTTTGTCCCATGTCTTGTATTCAGTGATAGCAGGACTGAAAGAACATCAAGCTCTTTATAAGGCAGCCATCACATGTGAAAAAAAAAAAAATCAAGGCTTGGTGCAAGGATCTGGAAAACATTGATTGTGCAAAGCTTTACAGAAAGCAGAAATCTTCCAAAGCTGCTGGGCTGACCTGTAAGGTCACGTGGGAAAAGCAGTCAGTAGGAGAAGGGCAGCTCAGTTTTGAAAAGGCTTGGGCAATGTGTGCACAGCTCCCATGCTAGTGCACACGTGGATTCCTGTAATCAACAGTGTGCTGGTGGACACTGTTTTCATTCTGGGATAACAAAAAGGAAGGGTATTTGACAAGTTCCTAGATGGCAAGAGGCTGACAGACAGCCTCAAGTCATGCCCTTGAGCCACAACCCTGAATCACTGGGAAGGCCAAATAAACTTCACTGGGTGAGGGGCTTCCCTGGCCCAGCCAAGCTCAGAGCCTGATGAATGCCTCTGTGATAAAAGACAAGACCTGGAAGATTGAAAGGTCTCTGGCCTTGTAACCTTCTTAGAGGGAGAAAAGATTTTGATCACTTTGATACAGCCAATTAGAAGTGGGAAGCTTGAAGTCAATGAAAAATTCCTTCAACTAACATCATTCTGCAAAGCAGGCACCTTTGTGCAGCAATGTGGTCCACAGCAAGAGATTTTTGGGAGTTGTAGCATAGTTGTCTGGGAGGATTTCTGAATCTAGTCAATACGAGTACAAATTGAAAGGGGGGAAATTTAGGTTAGATATTAGGGAGATATTCTTTACTGTAGGGGTGGTTAGACAGGTTGCCCTGGGAAGTTGTGGCTGCCCCATCCCTGGCAGTGTTCAAGGCCAGGCTGGATGTGGCTCTGAGCAACCTGGTCTAGTGGAAGGTGTCCCTGCCCATGGTGGGCAGGTTTGAGACCGGATGATCTTTAAGGGCCCTCCCAACCCTTAACATTCTGTGATTCTATCATATTGTAACAGTAAAATCATCTGTGGATAAATGGTGATAAACATAAGATCAGCAACAGACTCTCAACATAATCTCAGGTCTGTAGGTACTTGTGGTACTAGAGGCCATGTAACTCTAACTACATGAGAGATTTCAAGTCCTGGATCTAGCAAGAGATGCATGTGTACAGGACTGACTAGAGCCAAATGATTACTAGATAAAGTAAAACTGCTACTCAAAAAAAAAAAAAAAAAGAACCTTTTCTTTATTTTCTTTAGCAGTCTGTGACTCATAACCATTGCCCAAGCCACTGCAAACTGAAGAAAACCTTTTCTAAGTCTTGTTCAAAATGGCAAATTAGAAATACTATGAAGTAATAGCCCCAAATGTAATGCTCAAGATGCTTATAACAAATACTTACAGAACTCAAACTTCAAAGTAAATGGTAAAAACACTACTTAAGATTTCGTAAATTACGTCTAGTAGACAAGCAGCATTGGCCTGCTTTTTGATGTTCAGTTTGATATTTCTGAGCATGACATAACCAGCTGATAGTTTCACATTGCCCTGCCACAGCAAAATGGAAAAAAAATGCAAAGAAGAAAATGAGGAGGAACTGGAAATGCAAAGGAGGGATTAAAAAGGGAGTAAAAATGGAGATGTACATTATAAATCCCTTGGAGAACCTTTTTACACATTTGTATCACTATCAAGTAAGAAAATTTACTTGCTATGAGTAATAATAAACATGTTGAACATGAACAGTTGAATTAGAGGCAAATTATGCATTACCTTGTAACTGATTCCATATTTCCTTTTTTTTCTGTTGTTACATCTGTAAGAAGCTCCTCATTCACTTTATCAGGCTTTTTCTGTACCTAGTCAGTAAAACAAATGCATTTGTGCAACTTGGGAAGGTAGCTGATAGAAATTTACTACTTGCATTGTGATATCTAACTACAGTGTACCAACTGGCTAGAGCCACTAACTCTGGTGGTGATTAATAAATCAGCCAGCATGTTCAAGCCCTCTGTTCATCTTTATGCAAACAGTAACAACAAGTGTGGTGAACTTTATCTCATTTTCCTCCCTCACAAGTTTGTGATCCAACCATTAGCTGGCAGAAGTGCAGCACCTCACAGTGGAACTTACCTGAGAGGAAATTCTCATATTCTCATATGCCATTCTCATAAGCCCTTCCCAAGGAGAAAGTGACAAATTTGTCACTGAAACAGCTCTCCCATCCAACTTGAGCAATTTCTGCTGTCTTATCCAGATGCTTATAAAGGCTCAAGATTAATTTCATTTACCACCTCAATTTCCTTGATTAAAAGAAATCTAATTGCTTTTGAAAACCAAATAGCTTCTTACACCCTGAATGTCTGAACACTCTCTAATCATATTAATTTCACATGTGTATATTGTCAAGCTAAGGCAGATTTCTGTTGACACTAAATCATGAGTCTTTTTAGCCAGTGCTCCTGAAGCCCCATCCTACAGATCACTGGAGTGTTTCTAGAGTTCAACTGAATGGCAGAGCTTATGTATTCTAGTTATAAGCTTAATACATACCACCTTTGACATAGAACAATATTCCTATTTTGGCTCAGAATAGGGAAATTAGGCACCCTTTTACCCATTCTCTGTGGTTTAAAGACAGGCTTATCATCCTTCAGAGTTTTACACATTTTCTCTCTGGTTCTGGAAACTTTCAGTTACAGGACTGGGGAAGAGACTCCTATCTGGTGTTTTAAAATATTTACAAAATAGTGGAAAACATATAGTATTATGAGGATCTTTCTTCTCAACATAAGTGGTGCTTCATTAGATGTTTTTGATACATCTAATAAAAGTAACGTAATTTCCTTTGCACAAATTTGGCAGCTTAGGGTAAAATTCAACACACCTAATTTTGACTTTCACTCTGGTATCTGGACTTTGTGTAAAATCTCTCCTCAGTCACTGGAGAGAAATGGATGTCTCAAGAGGTCATTCTCTTGGTTTAAATCCATATATGAGCTGGGATGAGCAGCCCTTTGGACTCTCTCCTACTAAGCAGAGAGGGAATTAAAGTCACTAAAACTACATGCTTGGGCACCTCGAGCTAGATGAGATAAATGTTAGCTATGTTTAACAGCTATTTAACAAATCTCCTACACAATTAGTATAACCTGATTGGATCAAATTAACTACATTAATTTGCACATCCTTCTCTTTAATTATACAAAATCTAAATTATATATTTCAGTACACATATTTCAATTAAATATAGCCTGAGACACGTAAGCATAAGTCATATTTCATATAAAGAAACACTGCATACATACTTGAACTTTGATAATTTTGCTTCTGAAGTTGTTTAATACCATAATAACGTCTGTCAGGTCAGCTACAGAATCTGTTCCTTCATGCCTGCAAGGAGAAATAAACCCATACAAATATATTGTCTCATTAAAATATGCATTGTTACTTGGGTTTAATCAGAGAATAAGGTTTAGAATTACTGATATTTATAGAAAAAAAAATACTTCACTTGCAGCTAATTCTATTTTAACTTTAAAAACTTTGAGTTTTATTCATCACTGGACATTGTCCATAGTAGTAGCCCTTACTTTTTAGTTTGAATTTTCACAGTAAATTTACCAATCAATGAAAAATTGCAGTAACCTAGAGCCAAACGTATTATTACATATCAGAGATATAGAATACATTCAAATATTAAAATGGAAAACATCTTAGAAATTGCCATGTGATGGCATTAAATGTATTTTTAAAATAGATCTGCTTAAAAAAGTATAGGGAAGGCTTCATCACAGTGCTGAGATATTTAAGACTGGCTTTCAGATGGCAGGTTTTGGAAACTGTACCCCTGAAGACACGGCTGTGCAAGCACCACAAGAACCTCTGCCCTACTGAACATCACTGAAAAGCCATTCAGGTGTCTCCAAACTGTACTGCAGTCCACAGAGTAGCTAATATGAAAAATGTTACTGTCCCTATTGCTGTTAATGTGATACAGTATAATAACAACGTAATTTTCAAATTTTCTAACTTTTACACCTTAATAGCCCATATAGTTCCCCTTCAAGCCCTTATGCCTTTCATCAGCATTATGTGGGTATCAGTATTATTACTCCTCTTTCTAAAGCCACCCATACAAAAAATGGGTTTAAGAAAGCAATCTGCTACCCCTTAGGCTTCATTTTTCGCCCCTAGAAAACAGATATATTTAAATCTGGTTTCAGTGTGTATCGTGCCACTTACCTAAACACTGCAAGATTTTACACACTCATCTGACTTCTATATTTAATACATTTTTTGTAAAACATGCCTCTAATCACTAAGTCTCATAGAGATATCTCATAGAGATATCCTTGCACAAAACAATGTTCAGGATTATCTGAACTTTTCTACTCTCTATTGTAGTTTTATTTTCACACTTATCATACATATGCACACCCAGCCAACAATGGTCTTTTTATCACAGGGATGTATAGTGCTCAGATTTGAATTCCATTTTAAATAAAGTGTGTCACTAAAAAGTTCTAAAATGGTAAAATTAGATCCAAACACAAACTGCTGAGAGCAGCAGCTGGCCTGCTGTTCCCATTTTTGCCCCCAGTGTTTACACAACCAACATTTTCTGTTATTCATTCAGTTACCTCAAAATCCCTATGCTATGAATTTTGCAGGTAGATAAAGAGGATTCTGCTGATAAAGAGGATTTTCCAAAGTCTTTAGAATAATCTCAGAGTGTTTGGTTTGGGTGTAAATTCAACAACATTGCTTTGTCTCCCTAAATCTCTTTCATGGATGCCTCCCTGTGGGCTCCCTCTTTACTGAGCACCAACTGTTTTACTCTGCACAGAACTCAGTTTGATGAATTTGTGTCCTACTATGAAAAACCTCTTTAAATCCAAGCAAAACATCTTGCATACTGACAACACCATTAAATATGGAATAACAACTACCTTATTGTTATGTAATTGTTGTCAAAAGCTAAACATGTCTAGCAGACTGTTTATGTCACAACTTTAACAGGTTTCAGAACACTTTTAATATAAACACAAGTACCAATAGAACACAAATTACAATTTTCCATATGGGGAACAAAAGAATTTGGGTTCAGCAAATGGAGATCCTTTAAGACCTCAAGTCCAAGAAACAAACATACAACTCCTTGCCCAAATTATAGAAGATGTAACTTTCAGCTAAGCAGTCTGTGTGACATCAAAATATAATTAATTGTATCTACCTGCCTTTTTAAAAACATAAAATATTAATCAGGATTTTATATATATCATTAGCTATAAATTATTTTCTGCAGTCTTATCTTACAATACCTACTTGTTTTCCTACCAACATCAAAGTTCCAATAATAGGCAGTGCTCAGATTATTGCTGAGTATAACAATTTTCATTTTCCTAGTATTCATAGTCATTTATTAATAACAAATTGATTTTAAAGTGTAACTGCATGAAAATAATGATCCTTATTAGAAGCAGTCTTCAAGAAGAAAGAGGCAGCTTATTTCAAATGTTGAGTATTTACATAAAGTAAAAATAAGTTACTTGCAACTATGAGAGAAGCAAATAAGGTAAGTACTGAGATGCAGAACATGCTGTAACTTCAAAGTCCTGTATTTCTCCTAAAACCCTATTTATAAGTAGAGGACTGTGCCTCAAAGAAAACAGGTTCATCTCACAGTTCAACAGGAGAGGGTATGACTCATACATATGGATGGAGAATATACTGCAATAGCTCTTGGCAAAATTCCATCCTATCAAACAGTTGCCTGAGTTCTGATAGCAACTTCATACTATTAATACTGTAAAAGAAATATCAAAGATCCTGGTGTAGCACCCCAAACATACTTTTCCTGCTGTACTTTAAGTCCACAGCGTGTAATAATGAAATTGAATAAACTGTACTGTTAAGATTCCTCATGAGGTATTAGTTTTTCTAACTTAGCTGAGTTCAATTAAACCCATTTATGTTGCATAGGGAAAATGGGACAAAGCCCAGCAGATCACATAAATTTCCTTTGATCCAGCCTAGAATGTACAGTGGTTTTGTTCCATTTTGTTTCATTATTTAACTCAACTACACCTCATTACATTCTTTTTAAAACCATGCTATCTTACAGAAATTACTTTATATTTCTTAAGAATTAAATGCTAAATTAGACAAATGGTACAGTTACAGTTGGTGGAGATTAGGTGAACCTCTTAGGGTAAGGACTATGTTTTTGTGCTTTTTCAGCAGATTTTAAGTGATTTCTGGAAAAAATAAATTGAAAATTGGAAATAAATAGAATGAATCTAACATCCCATTAACATTTCTCCCTGTAACACTGATATTAATGTATAACTAAATGTTCAAAACCTCAAAGAGGTTCATCAAGTTTTTTGCTTTTTAATAGCAGCTGATGGATAACATATAGAACTATATATTCCTGGGCTTCAAGTAATAATAAATATTTTATAATAAATAGACCTATTTCAAGCCACACAATTAGTCTGAGGGGGAAGAGAAATAACNTGGTCCTCTAGAAGGGATTAGATCTAAAGCTTCAAGAGAAAGCTCTCATATGCTATAGGTCTGTACTGTTACGTAAAACATGGGGAAAAGGTGATTCTTCTAAGGAATAGTTGGAATGATGGTGAGCATATACATTCCTTTATACGAAAACCATCCATGGAAATGACAGATCTAGAAGCCATAGAGATGCAAAGTAAATGCCAGTTATGGGAGTACAACTTCTCTTCCATGTACAGAGGTTTCTCCCAAGAGAGGTCAACATGCAGCCGGGGTCTTGAAATGAAGGCTGCTTTTATATCCTAAGGTGGAGGTGGAACCACAGTGATTCTTAGATCACTTAGACAACTAAGGAACACTCAGAATTAATAGAAGAAAAATGTCTGTAACTAAAAGGAACATAATTCTTCTGTTAAAAAAAACATGCCACCTATAAATATACTGCATTCAGAGGCACCCTCAAGGCTGAAACAAATGATGAGAGGGAAATTCGTGGTACTTCCTCCAGCTGATCAAGATGCTTCTGGAGAGCAAAGCTCCATTGGACATACTCTTGAAATTACACATTAAGTATGTTGGGAATGCCAAAATACTAATCAGCAAAACCATGAGTGATGTTTCTACAGAATTTGGTGCAAGCAACTGTGCGATAATGATAACCATGCATGGAACTGACAGGGCAAGTGTCTGGTAACTGTGTAACTGTTTAGTAAGAGACTTAGCTGGCATTTAGACTAGCTGAGCAGATTAGGTTTATTGTCCATTAACATACTGAAATGCCTTCAAAATCACATGAAGCCACCAAACAACAACAATATAAGGAAAAAAGTTATCCCTTAGAAACTTTAAATCATCATTTGTATCGTATACTTTTTTAAATGTTGTCTTTGCTTATTTTCCTTCAGTATTGTCAGAACTTTTCACAATATGTTGCACTTTCAGAATAATTTTTGTTCCCAAATAATGGATTCATACTTACGAAAAAACCTGATAAATCTCTTCAGATCTTCCTTTACGCAATCTCAGCATCCAAGCACCTGGATTTGCTTTCAGCTGAAAATACCCCTAAGTAAAAAAGACATGCACTTGTTCTGGTTGCATTTCAGACTCAACCATTTACATATAAAAAAATCAACTATCCAACATTTATACCAGCCCTGAAAGAAATGTGTCAGTGATGCAACCACCTATCACCTTTCCTGTATGTCCATTTTAATATCTTTCAGTGTTCTGTTTATTTCGAGCTGAATTTGTGTACAGAAACTCTACCAAGGACAGCAAGTAAGCTAGCAGCAAAGAAACAAATTATTGAACTGACCCTAAATTGAAAAGCTTATTTGAAACTCAAATTTTTTGTCTGGAACAACTTTCCCAGTCTATACAGTTCCTTCCCATTTCAGGAGCACTGCAGACAGCTATTGCTGCGTTGAAGTCAGACAGAGCAAGCTTTGAAATGTGAAGAATTGTTAGAAGTTTCATCATACTAAACATCTTCTACTGTTGAGACCATATTCAGTACTTGTGCAAAAATCAAAGATTCACAATTTATTAAGAATTTCATTCCTTATGATACAGTATTTACAGAGAATATAAAACAGCAGATAGGTAAAAGGTCTTATTTATCAAAATCCTTCCCTATCAAATTCCCTTAGCCAACACAAAAGAAATCTTTCACTTCAGAAGTCACATGGTCTTCTGCTCTACAGACTGCCAACATGAAAAATAGTTACTCTGTATGATGAGAAGAATTCTCAGGTGTGGGTACATCCCACAGAGGCTCTAAGCACTTACATGAAGCATCCAAAATAGGAGCTTTCTTTTGCCTAGATCATTGTGTAACAAAAAGAGTTATTTTAATCACAATGTGAATCATACCCTACATTTGTCAGGGAATCTCATCCTGAATCTAACTACCTTCTACCACCTGCTAGAGGCAATTAGGCTATCAGTTTAGGCACTTCAGGAAAGAGTCTAAAATTAGGCTATACACAAACCTATACTGGGTCACAGGAGAGGAGTGGGGGGAAAGCTCAACAAACTGGAGATGAGCTCAGCTCCAGGTTGTATCTGTTACTTTGGCATTACTAAGCTTGCAACACAGAGAAATTGATTTAAAGAATGAGATGCTCATGAAGACTTCTCACAAGAAGTGTGCAATTGCAATGACTATTCCTGTACTAAGTACTTACAAGGTTGGCCATCACAATAGTATCAACCATGACAGGCTTCTTCTTTGTGCCCAGAGTGAACTGTAACCCTCGAGGAGGTTGTCCAGTTGTCACATCAAAGCAATGTCCTTCGAGCAATATATATTCCAGTTCATACTCTGCTATAACTGCCCCTTTTATCTATGGAAAGAACACTTCATCAATCAATTATGACACTCAACTATATGGGAAAAGGAATACGTTACAGTCACAAACAGGATGTGTGGGAGCTGCCTCAAGGTAACTCCCACAGCCAAAAAACCCCAAGAAAGGTCCATCCAGAACAAACTTCACTCAATTATAAAACAGGTATTCAAGACAAAGAGGAAGGATCACTTTGGAGGGACCTCTTCTCCACTGTTGAGGAAGCTGAGGCACTTCTGCTTTAGTAAGGTAAATCCCAACTTTACTTCCACAAAACACTTTCCAAATGCTCAGCTTTGGTCAATCAAACACCCTCAATATTTTGCATAAGCTCATTGACTCAAACAAATCTTATGACTTTGGAGATGAGGGATGTAATTAAATAATAATTGAAAGAATTGTGAACTAAAAGAGGGTGACATACATTTTAAACAATGTTAATAAACAGTCATAAATTCAAATTCATATGAAGATCTACCTAGGTTACAAGAACTAGGAAACACAAAGAATCCTTTAATTGCCTTATTTTTATCTTAAATGTAGTATCTCTCTAAACACAAAGCTCAATATAGCAAGTAAATTGCTTTAACTTGTACTTTGCATTCTGATCTTTTTCTATTCCATTGCTTTCCTTT
>VZTN01004835.1:1715-12022 GCA_013400515.1 Erpornis zantholeuca | reverse complement strand
GGAAAAAATGGAAAAAATGTTATTGTCTTATAATGACTGTTGTATACAAGTGTATACAAGTAGTTTGACTCTACTACACATACATGTATGCCTACTTGTAGGAGAATAATAATGATTACAAAAAATTGGAAATCACTTTGCCAAAATCTTGCTGCTCCTGTCAGATCTCATTTTACAAAACTTTTCCATATTTTGAATATATGTCTATTTCTTTGCTTTCTGTTTTCTTCACATTCTTTTCTGTTCACAGCTGTAGGACATCTCAGCAACTTCAGTCTGGGATTAAAAAAATCAATTTTAGGTGGTGTCAGTGATCCCCTTTTTTTCCCATCCTCCTCCTGCAATAAGCAGAGATAGGTTTTGGTTTTCAGAATAGGTTTTGGTTTTCATACACTTTGGATTTCTGTTATTGTTTAATACACAGTGTCTTATTTATCTTGGAAAATCAAGATGATGAGATGCATCATGCCCTGGAAGTATAGGCTGGTGACATTTACAAAGATCCTCTTACTAATTTTGTAGGATTTGGCTCCACAGTTTTGTACCAGCCCTTAAGAAAGTTTTTTATACACAGGTAGCTTAGCAGATTTCTAGGCTTCTGTACACATAAGTGAAAAGAGCATTCATTTGAAAGATTAGAAGATTAATAAATGCACATAACCTCACCTATTTTTTTATTTTGTGCAATACTATGTCTCAAAACTGGATTGCTGAACAATTAAGAAAATTGTGCTGCTCTAACAAGGGACTTGCAAGCTGGGTGTCAGAGCTTTTTTTGGAAAATTAATATTCTGATTTCAGTTTCTGTATGGAGTTCATAGTGCTTTTTGTAAGGCAGAAATGCTTAAATAATGGTTAGTCTTTCCTTACATTTTTTAATTAGTGCAGATTTTTTTTAATGATAAAATTATTCACAAATATCTGATCTAAAAATAGAGGAATATAAAATTCAAAGGATCTGTTTTACTTATAACTGTTTTTAATTGATTCTGTTGTGGCCTAGGTAGATTCCATGTGTGCTGTTTTAAGATAATCTCTTCCTGCAAATCATTTGAAAAGACAGAAAAAAGGTCTACTCAATAAATTTTGCCACATGCTCACAAAACCCTAGACTGTCATTAAATATATGCTCATGTAAGTAGCCACAACCTTCTAAAGTACTTCTTCCTCATTATCAACATCCTCGTAATATGAAGATTCTGCTGTAATAATAGCAGAAGTTTCATGACCATAGTTAGTCTGATCATTGCCCATTTTGGAGCAGCTAGAAGGGATGCCCAAGGGTGAGAAAGAAGAGAGCGAGTTTATGTGTTAGTTGCCTTAGTACTCTCCTCGTCTTCACTTACTCTGAACTAAGAGAATTCCCAAGTTTTAACTGATTTTCAACACAAATGCTATTTAAATTCTACATAATCCTCAATAGATTCCTCTTCTACAAAATTACTGTGTAACTTGAGCCACCTATAGTTACAGATTCACTTGTGTTCTCTGGCAAAAGGAAGCCTTTTTCCAGCCATAACGTCTTATGTTTGATCTGACTTTTACTTCTTTGATGCCTACTTTTCCACATTAGAAGACATGGTGAATAATCAGCCTTTAATCAGCCTTGCAATGCCACTCATGGCCTTTGGAACTCTACCAAATCTCTACCAGCTCATGTTCTCTCTTCCAGAGTTCTACGTGATTGTATCTTGTGGAATTTGTGAAACAGTCTTTTAATAACCCTTCTACACCTACCATCTGCAATACATCATCCCGGAAGATTCTCCAAATGCTCTTTTGGGTCCTTCTAGCTCCTCTGTGTGACAAAATAAGGCTAAGAAAAGGGGAGGCTACTGCATGGGAGTTTTTGATTCCCTTTTCAGTTTGCTTTTAACTTAAGTCTTCCCCAGCTAAAGTGGTTAGCTGGTCATTCTTAAGTCAACCAGATCAACTCCATTTTCAAAGAAAAAACTAATTTTCTCATTAAACATTGCAATCTTGTCTTATAATAGCGAGTTGCACTAAGGGGTAAGGAAAACAGGCAGTTTGATCAGACTTGGGAAAAGTATTCCACTAGTTTCAAGGTTTCAAACATTTTACTGGGTCCAGGCATCAGACCCTGTGAACCCTGTTTTGGCCAATCCAACAAATTTCACAAGAATATTATTGTTATATTATGCTACAAAATACAGACCTTGTATGAGAGATTTTTCTGACCAGTTCAGTGTTATTAATACCTAATTAAACACAGCGTCTTTATTTTCCTCTCCTACTAAAAATGAGCAAGGTTAAAACCCACTAGATGCTACTCCTGGTCATTAATTTTATAATCTTTAGCTTACAGTGCAATTATTCTTATAGTTGTTTGACTGACTTTCTTTCTGGTTTTTTATTGATGTCTGTCACCATTAGGAAATTAATACCTCCTCCAGACTGACGTTTCTGAAGTCTATAATAAAGATAAGAGCCTTTAAAAAACAAGAAATGTTAAAAATTACTACAGTGTTACTTTAACTAAATATTTCATGAGGCTTCTGTGAGCATAGCCTGCGTAATTCAGCAATAGACTTTAAAAGTATATACATGAAATAATATTATTTGCAATCAAGCAGTGCACTTGAACTGGCTCCCAGCCACATACTTTGACTCATGTCCATTGGATAGTCATTTAGTTCCTTTGTCTGATTTATCCCAGCCAAATTTCAGGGATACAGAAGAGGCATGTAATTAAGATCATAATTGCTTTAGGTTCTCTTGCTCACCAGTAGTAAGAGAGGGACATCTGAGAGACAATTCAGGTTTTAAATACAGGTTTATTTGTCCTTTGATATGTGTGTCTTTTTCCATTGACTAGCTGGGAAGATGAGAATAATTGAAAGCTAATTATTAGGCTAATTAAGTGCCTCTCTTACATGCCTAAAATTAGCTAAGATGAATCCAGATTTCTTTGCTTTTTGTAAAAAAAAACTTAAATTGTACTCTCCTCTGTGAATATGTAGCACTAGGCATGACTGTAATATAAATATTAGTAATCTTTGTACTGTCAGTTACTATCAACACCAGTATCAACGGCAGACTCACCTAACATAATGTTAACTTTTCTCGAAAAAACTGAGTCACTGAAATTTGAAAAAGTTTTAATGCTATTTTTTGTGCCTAATCAGGAGTCGAACCTGCCCAAGGATTTGAGGGAGGCTCACCTTGGGAAGTCCCTTAGAAATATCAAGTGATATGACTCACAGCTGAAGAGAGTTTTGAAGAACTCAGAAGATTATACTAAATGCCTATTTACTTAAATCTCCAATCCACTGGTTACCCAGACCACAAAACCCTCCCCACCAAGAAAGCATCATTTTTTTTTCACATTTACCACATTCCTGGTATTGCTCAGAGACACAAGTACCACTACCCATGGCCAATAGCACCACTACTAACATAACACATCCTGCTACTAATGTATAACACCTACTCTTTCCTGGACCCCCTCACAATGGTGGTCTTTCCAGACTCATGGAAATATGAGTGCATATGAGCAAGAGAGAGCTCAAGTTAATTCCTCCTACATCCTGCACTGCTTAGTTCAAAAAAACTCTCTCTCTTTCTGTCCTTCTGCTCTCTATTAGCAGCTACGAGAGTAATACTATCTTTTTTTTTTAAGTCAGGGAGTTAGGTTGGAGGATCTCCCCCATGCAGCTGCAGATATGAGACAGATTTTAGCAGCTGAAGTACAAAGAAGGAAAAAAAGCTGTTTAAAAGAATATCACCTGGCTTTCTGCCCTACAAGAACTTTCCTTCTTTTGTTGGGGGGTTCAAGGCTGTCTTCCTTTTGCTCTTTTGGGTTTAATAAAACCTTTTGTACCCCTTCCACTCCCTCTCCCCCAGGTGGTCTACATGGCTGCTGATTGAGGTCAGCTGCAAGAGATGTAATGTCCTGAGTACAGTGCAGCAGCCTTAATATTGATGTTAGAGTTACAACCCCTGGAGGCTGGAGACATTATTGTTTCCTGGCTGGCTGACCTCAGCCAACAGTTGTTCTGGTCACCCAGCATGAGCCCACCTACCAAAGGCATTACAGGAATGCTTTGCACATATTTTCTGAGCAGAAACATTTCTGCTTATGTAAGTGAGCAGGCAATAATGATAGGGTGATGCAGGTGGGCAGGGCAAGATCACCAGTCTCCTGCAAGGCTCAGGGCAGAGCTTGGGTCTCCCAGACAGATGGAGGCTCCAGGATCCAGAGAGCTTCTGAGAGGTGCAATCCACAGGACCAAGCTATTGCTGTGCAGAGCCCTGAGGCACCTAAAGAGGACAGAAAAGGAAATTGCAGCTCTGAAGCAGCAAATTTATTTATTCATCCCTCCTGCAGCTCCTCTGACAAATAAATAACTTTGTTCTTGATTACGTGTATTGACATCCAGTCTGTTGCAGATAAAGCTCTTCT
Organism: Erpornis zantholeuca; assembly: GCA_013400515.1. Classification (NCBI taxonomy): domain Eukaryota; kingdom Metazoa; phylum Chordata; class Aves; order Passeriformes; family Timaliidae; genus Erpornis; species Erpornis zantholeuca. The sequence goes on along the minus strand of VZTN01004835.1, from coordinate 7,599 downwards.
GTGTCCCTAATAGACAACATGATACTTCCTTAACTCACAAAATGGCAAAGAAGATGATCTGTTTCAAATCTAACCATTTAGCAATCTGCTCTTTTATTAGTGAAGAGCCAGATTGAGGAATAAAGTAGCCCACCTTCCTTTCAGGTTCTCATTGGTTCTTCTGACCAGAAACACACAGTGTGTCTCAGCCTGGACTCAGAATAACCTCCCTGCTAAAGGCACGTGCTTTTAGTAGTTGATGGGCAGGGACAAAATTATGGTCTACAGCTCAACATCCTCTCAAACCTCTATCTTAGTTAACAATGGAAAGCCAAGACATGCAACTGTTTCAATCTGATGTGAACTAAATATGGAGGCATTCATCAGCTGTATAATAGAGAGACCAAAGTCTCAGTTCCTTGGAAATGTGTGCTGAGGAGCAGAAAATCAATATACTTCACACCCCTCTTATCATATCCATGAAATACGTATATTATAACAGAAAAAAAAAAAATCATAGACTGGGCTCTTGTGCAGAGGTATAAAGGACTTATCATGCTGGTTCTCATCTGAGTCAAGTAGCTTGGCACATCCCTTTGATAGAAGTGCTTAATCCCTTTGACGGAAGTGCTTATTTTTTTTTATCAGCCATAGGTAAGGTGCAGGATTCAGAAAAGGGAAATTAACCTCACACAATGCAACATCATCAGAGAGAGTAAAAAAAATGGATAGTTCAGATAAGGAGAAACACCACTAAGGTGTTTTTCATGGACTGTCATTGGGTTTTGCCAACACCAAGACCTAAATCTTGAACTGCAAAGTCATGAAACTGATTTTGGGGTATCAAAGAGAAAAGGGAAAGAAAAAGCACTTCCTCATCATATGTCTGACTGTAGAAAGAAGAAGATAGATCTTTCCTCTCTTTTCGTTGCCTTGCTGCAGGCACAGGACTTGGTAGATTGCATCACTCTCCCTGAAAGAGCTGCCTGCTATAGGAAGCATTGCTGTGCTTCCTGTGAACTTTCACACCTTCATGGTACACGTGCACATTTCAGAGTATGTTTTGCAATACTAGATTTAAACACAAACTTAGAGACAGAAGTGTTCCATATTCTAAGTGACAGGCACTTTCCCCAACAAATCTCTTTTTACATCCACACCCCAGTTTACCAGCTGTCTTAGTGTTGCAAGCGGGGTGTCGCGGTGGTACGATGCCACGCCTGTCCAGAGGCGTCTCCAGCTGGAGCTGCTAGGTTGGAGCCACACACACCAAATACACGCTCACACACACGCCGGAGAGCTCTTCGATCGGCAGCAAAAATGCGGGAAGGGTCCTTGTGTGACATTCCACATGGTGGTTTATTACAGCCACATGCACACAGAAGGGAGTGATAGTCACAAAGAACAAAGGGTAATGGAGGATCCAGGTTTAAGTGGGGGTGGGGGTGGGCAATAGGGGTGGCGAGAGAGCATCAGGGATCAATAGTTTGAGGGCAGGGTCAGTACACAGCCAGGGTTAGGGTATGGGAGCCAATAGGGAAATAGAGAGGGAGTGTCTGAGGAACAGAGGGCTGTGGGGAGAGCAGGGAGGGAGAACATTCTGGAACAGGGATGTGGGAGAGGCCAACAGGACCCACTGGGGAAACAGAGCTGGGGTACTCTAACGTACACAGAACAGGTTATCCCTGCGAGAAACCTTTCTTTCTCACCCTGACCTGAGAGTAATTCTTCTGCTAGGGTCCATCTCTCCAGGCAGACTCATTGACCTCCACAGTTTAGAAAGTGCATATCACCAGAAACGGCTCCTGTTCCCTTATGCAGTGTCTGTTGTGGCTAACCGTGGGACTCCCAAGATGCAGGACAGCAAGAGTGCAATCATAAAGTCACCCAGTTGACAGGTGAACTGTCCTTTTTCTCAGCTTTTTGTTGGTAAGTTTTTCTTGAACATAATGTTTCCAAAATTCAGCAGCTACTTCCCTGTGCTTCTATGAATATATGGATAAAAATTTCTTGCTGAGAAGCGTCTTCCAGTTTACTTGCAGCAGCTACCTAGGACTTACTAGCATTCTTCACTGTTAAGACAGGAAAGTTGTGAAATGCTTTCCAACTTACAGTCACAAATTTAAATGGTTTTTAAAACCAGTGATTTAGTTGGAGTATTAACCTCAGAGCTGGACTAGTTCAGCAGTTTTTCCCCCTAGGCTTCAGCATGCCAGGAAATCCAGCACACGATAAATATACATAACTCTGAGGTCATTTTTGCTCAGATTTTGATGTGTCTGCTGTTCAGTTGTTGACTCCAGATACATCAAAACCCGATATATAATAACCACTGGCACTGATTTAATTTAGGATATTTAATATAGTTTGGAGGATTGTAAGTCCTATAATATTTAAGAAGTTAAACACCACAGCTACTTGGATCGGTAGTAAATACTGTATATTTTTGTCTGCGATGTGAAAGATCCAGATTCGCACTGTATTCTTGAGGCTTTGAGTGCAAAATCTAGAAGGTTGCAAAGGTAATGCAGCAGTTCTGGGTGCTTAGCTGTGAGGAAAGGTTTGAGGGCAGGGGATATATAGAGAAAGCTCACAATGGCCTGTTGTGTTAAGAGTCCGTATTTCTTAATTATTACTCCAAATTTCTCCTGCCCTGACACATTCCCAGTTGAATCAGCAAACTCATTGACATCCTTGTGGTAACAATGCAGGGAGAAGGAAAACTGACCTGCTCTCAGATGAGGAGATTTCCAGCACTGCACTTATGTAAATAGTGGATATTTGCTATTTAGTGTGTACCCTCATTCTCTGGCAGGGAGGCTAGGTGAAGTGTGTTCCTCAGTGACCAACATTTCCAGAGCTGTAGTCCCAGTTCTGAAAATTGCTCCTCTTGTGGCCTAGAGACAAAGCATTTTCTTCTGCATTTGGGCTTCAATATATTTCAGAAGTGCTAAAATAGCTACTAGAAAAAGACATTCGTTTGAAAGCTGGAAAGCACTTTTCACACAGCATTTTTGGTTTTGTTTCTCCAGTAACCTGCTTCTCTACACAATTTCCATGAGGAATTAATTCTATGCAATGTTACTGAAAGAAAGAGGAAGATCAATACAAGACTGGATCTCCATACCATCTGTACACAAGGATATTTGGGGTGGAGATTAGCATAGTGAAAGGATGTCACTGAGTTGTGTTATTTACTATTGATGGATTCATGTGAAAGCTACAGTCAAATGTGAAGTCACCAGTCATGGTGACTTGACTCTAACAAAACAAAACAAAACAAACTAGCAAAACAAATGAACAAGTAAAAACAAACAACCACCAGAAAACCCCAAACCAACCTAACACAGCTCCAGCATCTTTCAGTCCACATACGCTTTGGAAAGCACTGAAATGTAAATATATATTTTCTGGAAAACTGTATTTCCTAGGCCTGTTTTCAGAAAAAGAGTATCAGCCTGTGAATCTGCATTATTGTTCCATCTGTCCCAAGTGTTCACTAAACATAAAAATATATACTTTGTGTGCAAACTGTTGTAGTGGGATAAGCCAGTCTTTGTGAGGACCATACAGAAAAATTTTGTCTGCATGGGGCACAGTATAAGGAGTGTCAGAAGACAATTCGAATATCAATTTTGTTCTTGATTAAGGAAAAATAAAAACTACTATGTTGTGGTGTTGTTGTGTTTTCAAATGAGCTCTTCAAAGCCTGACTTTTAATCTTGTGGTGTTTTGAGTGCAAACATGTGGCACGTTTATACTTGTCAATTCAGTCAAGTGTTTTGTAAGATAGAGTATTTATTTGGACTTTTCTACTGCTGTCATTGGCATTTGTTGCATGGTTTCTGATAATTCTCTGTGTGCTTCATAATCAATATTAATTAGCTCTTAAATAGTAAACAAGAAAATGAAGAGATGTATGGAACCATTTCACAATTAATTTTGAGCAGGCTTCCTTGAACATATGAGTTCCTGATAAAGGAGCAGGCAGTGGTCATCTTCTGTATAGACATTGCAAATCCAGACATGTATTTTGAGGGTATTAATTAATAATCTTTTAACTCATATAGGAAGATATTCCTCTAATTTTTGTTGTTTGGTGTTGTCTTGCTATTTTTCTTACTGAAAATTGTCTTATAAGGTTTTCTTTGATTTTTGCTTAATAATATCATTCCAAACATATCTCTTTGTAGGAAACTATAGATGACAAAGATACCAGTCAACATGAAGAGGGAAAGAAAATCAAGAAACCATGAAGACATATACATTCACTATGCCAGGTTCATCACTTTCATTGGAGTGCCCCTCATCTTGAAGTTCAGATTTCTCTTTTGCGGTGGGGTATTTTTGTTTCTACACATAGTGAAAATATAAATCTTTTTCTAGATATTCTTTCTGAATTTGTTATTTAAATAACCTTCTCTTGCTATCTCTAAACATCAAAGACTTCAGTCTTCCTTTTCATGTTTTCCTCCTGCAAGAGAGTTTCTGCAGCATCCCATGAACACTCCTGCTATCTCACAGACTTTTTTCAGCTGAGATTATTTTCTAATCCTGTATGAGAACATGTGAGAATTTGTTTTCTATAAGAAGTCCTGAAAATGAGCATCTGTCTAACAATGTCATATAAGTGAGGAGTGGGTTCAAAATCTGCAGTTTGTCAACCAGCAGTTTAGGGAAAATTAGCCTTTCTCTTTTGTAGTTGTACCTCTAACAAAGCTTTCTGGTGATGTGAAATATCATCTAAGAGCTCAATACCTCCTGAGAAGCTTCAGAGCTTATATCTCTGCTTCTCTAAGAGAGTAGTAGGTTCTGTATACCAAGATAATATTAGCTGTCCAGACTGAGTCAAGGCTGACTTTCTTATAAGAATGATAGTAGTAATACATTTCTTCACTATTGGCTAGAAACTTCCAGTGTAGAAATTGAATTGAATTGAATTGAACTGGAATATGTGACTTGAAACAAAGTTTTAAAAGACATGTAATTAATTTGTAACTGTTTAGTTTTATTACTGAGAATTTGTGGAACAAAGTCCTGGATGCAGGCACTGTAAGCTATGGGGGAAAAAAACGCAGAATATGTCTGTTACTGAAGCAGCCATTTTTTGTTGTAATTTGCAGAAATAGACTATAAGCAAAACAGGAAAAATGCTACTTCAATAAATTATGAGCCAAGTGCCTACCAACAATAGACTAGATTTCCTGAGTCTAGTAAGTTCATACTAGTACAATAGACTAGATTTCCTGAGTCTCTGCCTTACTTATAAATGACAGAATCACAGAATGGTTGAGACACTGCTCAAGTGTGGATACCTGTTGTGGAAGAGCAGGAGTGGGCTGCAGGCAGCCTCGACCTTGATGAGTTATGATGAGTTACAGCTGTGCTGAACCAAGTGTTTCTACTAAAGACCAGAGACCGGCTGAACCTCAAGCAAGTAACTCATAAGAGGGAGGAGAAGAGAATAGATTGTCACTGTTAACCAAGCAAGTGAGTGAGCAACTGAAGCAGCTTTAGGTGCGAGCAGCCTCTTTTGTAGCCCTGAACAGAGAGTCGGCTTTTTGTTCACCATCAAATGGTGCCCCATGTGAGGACATTGAAAGAGGAGTCTAGTGTCAACCAAAAGATATCTACAACCAATTGCCCTGGACCATCTCCAGCCAGGCTTTGAATACCTCAAATCATAGACACTCCACAACTGCTGTGGGCAAATTAGGCTAGGGTATCACCACCACCTGCCCAGTAAACTTGTGATTTCCTATTTCATTTGGACTATCATGTGTTTTAATTTTCACATGTTGCTTCTTATCCTGGTCATGCTAGATTTTTGAGAATGCTTAATTCACTGGAAGCATTTCTCATTTTTGTAAATAAAAGAAAATATTCTCTTCTTGTCCAAGAGAAT
>VZTN01004833.1:96527-118685 GCA_013400515.1 Erpornis zantholeuca | reverse complement strand
AGGTCCATAACATAAAGGACCATGCCATCCTCACAGAAAGACAAAGAAGGATTCGGCTGTACATTGTTTCACTGTGCATTCACAGCAATATTTTTTTACTATGGTATTATATCACATTGGGCAAAATGATCTGAAAGGATCTTAGAGAGAATTCAAATCAAAAGAATTCTAAGCACCAGAGTAGGTAAGTATTTAATAAAATTGAAAGTCAAGTCTGAACACCTAGTATTCAGTTTCCAGGCTTTCTTCACCTGTCATTATTGTCACTCATCAATTAGATGAATTCAATTTTTGCAACCAAAGGAAGGCCTTGCATCTCCCTTGGACCTGATTCAATGTTTCCCATGAGATCAGGAAGGCTTTTTTCAAGCTTTACCACTTTCTCAAAATAGTCCTGCAAACACAAAATCAGTAGGAAAATGATCAGTTAAATGGAGCAGTCATTTGAATGAACAGCTAAAACTTTTTGGTGTGATCCAAATGATGATAAAGAATTTCCCTACTAGCACAAGGTCTCTAAACTCTAGATACAAAACCTAAGCACTGTACAGCCAGGAAAGGTCCAGGTACCATCTCCCGGGGCAGCAAGGCAAAAAAGCTTCACAAAAGCTTTCCCAGCCATGTGGCACCCACTGCAACAAGGAATTAATGATTAATACTCAGGAATTTGCCACAGCATCTCCTGATGTTGTTATGTGCTGCCTGATCTCTATGGTTTCCTGAAATCATCAATATAATTTTGGCAACGTAAGGAGTCACAAGGAGAGAGAACAAGAATTTGAAGGTGCTCCTCTCTAAGGCTTGTCTGCACATGTTCTGTGGGATGGAAGCACAAAAAAAGCACATCCCAAAAACTGGTCACAGCTCTTTAATCTGCACTGAGTGTGTTTTGGATGGGGCTGACAGCAAGTTTGTGCATTTTCAGGTGACTTAAAGGTACGATACAGAGCCAACAAACACTTGGGATAAGGGGGCAGAAGGCAACTTGACCACCTCTACATAGGAAGAGTTAAAAAACTATGGTGCCCCCACCAGACTCCTTGTCCTTTCCGTCATTTTTCTCTAGCATGTTCTCCATGTCATTGGAAAATATCAAAAGCAGCAATTGAGTTAAACCTTGTCTGAATTATCCCTTTCATAAGGCTGTGTCTTCAGGTTTTTTAAAGTAAAGGTTTCCTTTATTAATTTTGCCCAGCCAGCATTCACTTAGCATTTGCTTTGAGGGATAATTGACAGGTTGAGGAGACACTCGCCAGAATGAGAGCCATAAATCAGAAATAATTTCCAAAATTGGCTGAGGGGCTGATATGTTGAATAGGCAAATACAGGTAAAAATCTCTCTATTATGCCTGACAGGAGCAGCAAATGTCAAGCAAGTGCTCCTTAATGCAACCAGATTCGATTAATTTTGTGGTTCCTTCTTTGGGTGATTTTGTCTTTGGAATGCCACTGTGCTCTGAGAATGGTACCAGACTGCTCTTTTAAAAGAGGGAGTTTCTATTTTCCTCTTAAATGAGGAGTAACCAAAATTGCTGCAGAAAAAAAAAGATTTTTAATTCTATTATACCTTTAAAGTAAGTCCCTTTTGTAGTCCTAGATGTAAAGTAAAAAACAAACAAACAAAAAAAGCTTAAAATATCCCTCACCCCAAGAAGATTAAAGTTATGAGGAAGTGGGAACTGATTACTCATGTAGGACAACTTGGTGTCCACTCTTGAAGGCCATGGTAAAATCCTCTCAATTGTTTAGCATGGGATGGTTATAAAGGAAGTAGAATAGCCTGGTATAAAGTTAAATTCCAATAGTTGGGTTCACTCAGTGCTTTTCTCTCAAGGCTATCAAAAATATTTGGTCAAGAGCAGTGCAGTTAATAATGGATAACTCTTACAAGGAAATAGTAACTATGATCTTATTTGGTGGAGGGTTCTGCTGGTGGTGATGTCAGACAGTGATTAGACTCTAACTCGCATACCCAGAGTCCACAAAGCCAAGCTTTCAAGTTTCATGTTTTTCCCAATGATGCAGCAAAGGGCAAAACAACCAGATTTATGAAAATGAAAGTGGTTTTGGTTGGTTTTTCCAAATCTTTTTCATGACCTTCTGCTAAATAAGAGGTGTGCTTCCTCCAGGCCTTCTGAATGCAGGCACAAACATAAAAAACATATATACTGCAAAAATGGCCAAAATTCAGTCCCAGAATAAAACTGTGAAAATTCACAGTTTCTTCCTCTGAGCAATTATTTCAGTTTTCACCAACAGGAATGGTGAGATTTTAGCATCAGGTTTTTTTGTTTGCAACATAAATACTTGTAAAGCAAAAAACTGGTAGCTTTGCAAACTCTAGATGTATTTAAGGATCTTCTGTGAAATATGATGGATGAGGGGGAAGAAAAGAACAGCTCTTGTCATGGGAAGCCAGAAAGAGAAAAGTTCTCTGAGTACCCCGAGACTCAAGACCTTGAGATAACAAGGTTGGGGTCACGATACAAGAGGGATTGGAGCCGATAGTGATGACTGAAATGCACAGAGAAGTGTGGGCTGTAATCAGACTGACAGATCGCAGTATTTCCCACTACTCCAAATTTACTTCTTCCCTAAAGTCATAAGCAGGTCAGCTTCTCCCTTCCTCTGCCTCAGATTTTATATTTGTGCATAACCTGCTGTACCAGAGTTAAAGATGGAGTTCAACGATGGGCTCCACCCAAGCTTGANNNNGATGGGCTACACCCAAGTTTGATTACAAAATCTCTCCCCATAAAACAACCTGTGCATCTGTTCTGTATTTTCGGAGGCAGGAAAGCAGACTGGCTGCTTCCTCGAGGCAGCACACTTACACCCACTGCAATGGACCTAAGATGTTGTGTTGGCACATCTCTTTTTATTTACTTCAAACCCTGCTGAAGAGACTATCTTCCAGGAGGGCAAAGGGAATGTGGGTTGTTTAATCCAGCAAAACCCTACCTGAGAAGGGGAATAATCACTCTATAATAGCACCAAGAAGAAAGTGATGTGAGCACAGAATTCTATAACCAAAGAGACAACACTGACCCAGTAACAAAAGCCTGTAGAGTAACCTTGTCTACCCTTAGGCTAGAAATTATGGGAAATTTCTTGGAACCGATTTCCAGTAAGGGAGTAGAGGAGAAAACTACTAAATCTGCTACAAAAAAAAACCCCAAGCCTGATAACTCCATGAATTTTTTATTATTCATGGATGTTGTCTGTAGTGTCTCTGAGTTGGACTTGACCCAAAACACTCCTAGTACAATCACATGTTGCTGGTGTAGGAAAGAGGGAAAAAAGTATCTAGTACAATCAGTTAGTTTATTTATGTTAGGAAAGTGATGACACTTGTTAGCCACAACTTCTTTCTTTAGACTTGGAGAAGGTGTTTCAGCATCTCAACTTGAGGCCAAAGCACAGGGAAGAGAATGCCTTGATCTGCACAAGGCAAGTTGGGGGCAGTGGAGACACTTCAAAAGTCTTATGCTTATTAATATTTCATTTAATTTTATTTTATTTATATGATTGTATTTTATTTTATATAAACAAGGAGAAGCAGCTACATATTTACCTTGGAATTTGATTCCCTCATCCCCACTTGGATGTGGCAACCCCTTCTTGAAGACTGCATCACACTGTGGACTGTGAGTGAAGGGAACATCAAATCTGGTACTAATAAAACTAGACTAAGGCTGGGATCAGAAGGAGGCTCACCTAGGAGTACATTTCCTATCACAGGCACCTGTGGTTTGATGGGCCACATACACTGAATGTAGCTCAGAGCCAGAAAATCTGTCCAGGCTTGAGAATTGACTACCCTCTCCTACCAAAAATTTCTCAGATGTGGGAAAAAACTTATTGAAAACCTCCTCACCCTAGGGAAGATTTTCCCCTCATTCCTTCTCAAATGAGAGGAGTATCTAATAATACAGTAGCCATAACTATTTGAGTTTGGTCTGCTCCAGTCTGAACACCCACCGTGTATATTTCTAAGCCATTTGCCCTTCCCTAATTCTTACAAACCACTTTACAACTCAAGTCTAATCAATAACAACTGTGTGAAACAGCACTCAGACAGTAAAGAAGTTGGAATTCCCCTTAATAGCCCTTTAAAGGAGTTTTAATTAATTCCATGTGCTTCTGTAGGATTGTCAACTTTACAGTACAACTGCATGTGAAAGCTTTAAGACATTTCACTTATGTCTGCAGGATGTTATGTTAAAAAAACTGGTTTTCATGGCTTGTCACTGCTCCCCATTAGCTTCTAGATTAATCCTAAAATCCCACTCCTCCTTGCTTTTCCACTTTAACTAGCCATCTCTCCAGTTCCTCCTTTTGGCCCCTCTTACATCCCTTCTCCTAGAGCTTCATCCAGCTCCTTGTAAAGGAAGCAGAAAAATTTTCACAGATGGTAATGGGAGCTTGGCAGGATCATTCCCTTCACTTTCCTTATTACTCAAAGAAGCCATTTAGCTAATCCCATGCAACAAATCCATTGCACAGCACCAGCTGGAAGCCAAAAACTCTTAACTTTTACCCAGATGCCTGAATTTTTCCACATTTTTCAGTTCCCCATGGGTATTCCTTTTCTTTCATCATTTCCAGGTTCTTCTCAACTCCTGCTCCTTTTTCACTCCTGTTCTCTTTAGTCCTTGTTTCCATCCCTTCCATTTCCTAACTCAAGACCTCTTTCTGGGATTTCTTAGTTCCTGCTTTCCTGGACCTTTTCCCCTTGTGTCACTGATCCTTGCCTCCTTCCAGTTCTTAGTACCACTGAGACATTCATCTCATTTCCATTAATCACACAAAACTTGTGCTAATTATTGTTCAGCCAAGAAGATCTGAAATAGCATCAGCAACGAAAGAGAAGAAAGAGACCAGGGGAGGATAGATTTGCTTTTTTCCCATCATCATATTTACAGCCAGTGACTTTTCCTAATGAGCTTAGGAAAGGAAGGCGAGTGATGTGAGAGCAGGAAAGCCTGAGCCAGTGTGCAGTTAGAGGCTAGAGTTCATGAGCTGTCCCGAGCATGTTTTATCAGGTCACCGACTCAGACGCACCATAGGGCAATTTCTCTTTCTCAGCATTAACCCTCAGCTCCGAGTCTCTGCTGGAAAGGCCTCCCCCTTCACAAACACTCCAGGATAAGATGATAAGAAGATTACAAGTAAAGCCTCTCTTTAGCAATTCCACATCTCCTGTCAGACACAGCAAGTTAAATTACAGTGCAGGCTGCAAATGCATTGATCATCCACTCAGCTCCTACAACCCAGGGGTGAAAAGATCCATGCCGAGGATAAGTGAAGTAATCTCAGGAAAGTTTATTTTAGCTGGGAGGGGTTAAACAAGTTCAATGAGGCAAGGCTTCGGGAGGGCTCTGGAGCCAAGTTCAGCAATGTCTTGTTTGTTCAGGTACAGGCTGCAGGTTGTACACTCCACAGCTGCTCAGGTCTTCTCCAGAGCACACGGACTGCCCTCACCAACGGGATGGTGAAGTGCTCCAGACATTCCAAGAAAAGCCTCCACACATTTGCCATAAGCAGAGACCCATCAATACATTAACTACCTCTTTATTGCAGTAACTTTATGCTGCTGAAACAGAAGAGGTCTTTTTATATTCACAAGATCTCCCCTTTTTAAATAGGTGGCAATAGCATTCGTTTTACCTATAAAATCTATACTGTGTTTTATGACAGAGGAAATAAACCTCCCTAAGCAGTTTTGACAGAGAAGGCAGGATTGTCCATTTTAAAGATAAAAAAAAAGAGATTATAAATCATTAGGAGTGCTTATGAATTCTATTCATGACTGTCTTCTTTATTAAAAAGACCCATTGTAAAATGGAAAGTTCAGAAGGCTTGGTGGTGAGCGAAAATGAATTATAATGACATCACTGGGTCATGAACTAGGCCCACTGGCTACTTTCCAGAATAAAATTGACTGGAAAGATCAGATGAGCCCATTTGTACTGAGAGACATCTGGGTGGCAGCCAGAGAATCTGGGTTCAAGCTCCCTATTTACAGAACAGGCTTCCCTTTCCCCTTTCATTACGAGGAGTAATCTGGATTTCCCAGGCATGATGTGTGGGATAGTGATGTCACTCAATTGAGATTTCAGCAGGATTTTCCCTAGGAAAGTTCTTCATACTTCACACTTGGTGAAGGACCCTGTGAAGAACACAAATGTCTCAACATCCAGCTGACATGTACAGTATGTTCTCACTGAACTGCTGATGGGGAGCATTTTACCTTCAAATATGTATAATTTGCCAGAATTTTCTGTTGTTTTTTCCTCATCATCTCTTTCTCAGATAATAAGCAGTGTTTGAATCCCAAACAAAACTCATTTCTGCTAAGAGATCTGTTGTAAGCCTTTAAGGGTATTTGCTGAAAAAAAGAGGGGATACCAATTTCATTTTTAGTCTCAACTTTTTCAGGTGTCTTTCTAAATGCAAAATGACATCTCATTCAAAGCTTTCCAGTGTCATTTTCATCCTTCCTATTCTACAGTTTATGCATCTTTGATATTGCTTGAGATTTCAAGGAAGCTTTTACCTAATACTGTAATACCTATTATCTGAGACATTTGGGTGGCCATGCACTTGCCAAAGAGCAATAATGCAGATGGGTTGGACGTCAGCAGTCAAATAAGGTGGAATAGTATATTTTCTGGGGAAGAAAAGATGTCTAACCATCTGACCTTAGCACTGGCACCATCTCAATATTAATATATTTTATGCATGCATGTGATAACGTTATACCTTCCTTATAGTCCTGCAGGGAAGTTTCTGTTCTCCCTACTGAGGATTATTACCTATTCAGAGGCGGTTATGATTATAGATACTTAGTAAGACAAGAATAATTGACCATAAAAACCCTTTTATATTCCCACAATTATTTTTGCATTGACTAAAAGTGTCAAGAAAATCTAATTTTATTAGCAGGTCCCTAATTTTGCTTGCCTTCAACCTATGAGTGGCTTTCCTTCCCCACCCAAAGTATGTTTTCATTTCGAGGCATTTGTCAGTGCTGGGAAAGGATAATTTGCCACAAGATTCCTACTGGGAACACATGGATCAAATATCAAAGTAAATATGATATATCTACAGGAGAAGGAGCAGGCTTGGGAAGGTTTTGAGAGCGTGTGTACATGGAGGAGTGTCAAAAGACATTTCTGTGTAGATTCCAGCAGTCATAAACAAGCCCATGTACAACAAAGAGTCTGACAGAGATTGAGATGGAGCCAAAAAAAACATTTAATGACAGTTTTGGGAGAACTGAAAATCCAGTTCTGCTCACGAATGTGACATTCAGGCCATTCTTTAGTAAAATTTGAGCACCAGAATCCTGTGAGTTTACCTGTGAAGATGAATTAACTGAAATGACAGAACCAGAGCCCATCCATGAGATACAGGGAGTTAACAATATAGATGAGAAGAGTGACAGCAGCATGACAGATTCTTAAGCACAACTCTGTTAACTGCAGGTGAATGAACAGCTTTCTTTTAGCAGGTCTTTACTTCAAAAAAAGCAAAAACAAAACCCAAAACAAAACACATTCTCATTACATTCAACCAGACATGGCAAAAGAGAAACCCAGGAGCCCTGGATCCTGGTCTGACTTGAGGGAATGAGCTGGCATTCAAAGGAAAAGAAGAATGAACAAGCTCTCATTTTGAAATTATTATTATAATAAAAACTTTATTCTTTGTGTCAGCCTAATGTTTTCTGAAATCAAATTTTCAAGCATAAGATTTTTAAAGGCACTCACAAATCTCTGAAAAAGTGTGTGTTTCACTTAGGTCCTTTTGAAAATCCAACCCAAACAGGTTTACAAGTCTCTTTCTGAAAATGCCTTCTCTATTACATAGATTTGACTGTGGCCCAAAGCTCATTAGATGAGGGCCCTTAAAAATTCATCAGTACCCAGCTCCAGGTTGGATCTGGATAAATAAGAGGCCTATCCTCTTTAAAACACTATGGAGGCTCTGAGAGCAATCTGCATAAGCATTTCCATATGTGACATGGCACCATTAAGGAAGCATGACTTTTTCCTGATCCAGACCTGAGCTTTGCTCCAGGTGCATCTCTCCATCTGATGCCTACCTAATTTGCTATAGAAGTTATTCCATATTTTGTTGCTTTTTCTACCTGGAAAAAAAAATATTTCAGGACTTGGCCTGATCTCAACAGCAAGGCTTACTAGAAAAGTTTCAGTAAAATATGCTATTTCTAAGCTAAAAAAGATTTGTGGAAATATTCCAGCTTCAACAGAGACTTTATTAACAAGACTTCTAAGAGGAGTGTGGCAAATGTCTCTGCCCTGGAATTTGGTTTACTATCCACTTCTGCTGTGGGTTTTCAGTGTCACCCAGGCCAAACTCCTTTACTATGTCTACTCTTCATCAGCTCTTTCCTTCAAAATTTACAGTCCTGAAAGACAAAGCATTCACATTTTTTACGTTTTGGGTATTTTATGAGTCATTACAGAAAACACTTGTAAGTGCAGGATGCTCTGTGGCCCAGCACATGGCTGAAAACTCAGTTCCAGCTGCTGTGCTTTTTCACTATTAAAGAGCACACACCCTCTAAAGAACACCTCTGATTCTTCCTGAGGCTAATCTTGAATATTTGCCAACAGTCTGGAAAACCAGGCGAGTCTTCAAGTTATCCTTGAATGGGTCCTTAAGAACAGGTGTACCCTGCCCCTTTGCAAAACAGAGATAAATATCCTTTCCATTTCCAGGAAATGTTGCTCTCAGCTAAGAAAATGCAGGTGCCAAAAAGGAGCTGCTGCCTACTCCCATGTAGGGACAAAGTGTGGGTCAGACTTGAGAGTTGCTGTCCTTTGGGATTTTATTTCCCTGAAAGGTTTGTAAAGCTAACTAGAAACATTTTCTTCATCAAGAGAAAAATTAAAGTGACAGAACAATTCCTTCTTATTAGATTATATCCATGAATGAAAGTTTAATTGTTTAGTTTAAAACTGTTTAAGGAAACCTGCACATGAATAGGAAGTCAGGCTTTTAAGAAAGGCAGCCATAAATATAAACAAAAAAGTGATGCCAAACAGCAATTAGTGCCTTGTTCATTTTTTGAATGACAGCATGCCCTAAACTCATTTATTTCCAGTTCTGACTTGCTGCAATGTGTAAAAATACTACTCTAAATACACTAAATAAGCTTTGTCTTTTTCTCTTGGGGTTATCTGGCTTTTGCTGACTTTCTATGCAATGCTCTCCCTTTATTGTGCAAGACACAAATATCTCCACCTCGTTTTGGTTTTTTTTTTAAACTTTGTTTGGAATGGCAATTATACATAACTGACTTACCTGGAAATGTTTCACAGATACAGACAGAGATTGTGCTCACCAGTGGGAGTGCTAACAAACTGACTGCCAGCATTCTAAATGCCGTGGCATGTAGAGTCAGTGCAGATCTAGATGGTTCTAATTGCTTGCAGTTGTTGAGGGACTGTCAGAACCATTTATTCTTACCACTGGTGGTAAATTTTCGGGGAAATGTCACTCTAGACAAGAAGGTAGATTTTTCAAAGGCACAAATGGTAGTCAGGCATCTCCCTGCCATTTGCTGCTTTGAAAACCCTGCCCAGCTCCTTAGACAAGTTGCCTGGCAAACAGATGTGCAAGGATGGATTGGACATTTAGGTATCAACACCATCTTTGAACTCCTTGGATGAGGAGTCTGCCAACATTTTTTTTGGCCTTTCCTCTAACACTTAATGTCTTCTAAGATGAAACACTAGCAAGTTCTTTAAGCCCATGTTATTTTAAATACAGGCCAAGACCTTTAACGAATTTGCTTAGTGGTGGCAGAGGAGGAAGAAAGATTTGGTCCTAAGTGTTGTTCAATAGCATGTCTTGGTTTTCTCTGGATGGTAGCCAGGACTGATATTTAAGAGGTGTTTTGCTGATGGACTATCCTGCCTCAGTGACAATAACAGAGTAGCACAGTCCCCAGCAGCCTATCCATCTAGCTAAAATCTAAGAATAGATTCATAAAATCAGAGAAAATTCACAGAAGAGCCTGCAAGGATTTAACTCACCATTATCAAAAGGGAAAGGAATATAATCCTCTTCTAGAGCACTGGTTCTCACACTTTGGGGGCAAATAGAGCATTGTCAGCACTCCAAATTCGTCATGAACCACCAAGCATAGTTAATCAAATGTTTAATTGAAAAAAAACACTGAAAAGATAATAGAACTCTGACCACAAGGATAATAGGACTTTGAAGACAACATGCCAGACCCTCAGAGACCATTGTTTGCCCTCAGACTAGAATCTGAAACATGTTGTTTATGAAGTTTCTCAAATTATCTGCACAGTGCACTCAATAAAAAATGTTAAGTATTAGTGAAATAATAGTAAAAATGCCTCATTGACTGTTTAACTGATAGTGGTTTGGACGCCTTAGCTTTCAAAGTGTGTATGGAGTAAGGAAAAGTTTTTCCTAAATCCCTTCTCAGCAGAAGCCCAGAATTTGCAGAGGGAGTTTATAGCAATATCTAAAAGTAAAAGAAAAACAAAAAGAAATTACCCAAATAGTTGTGAATCAGTGCTACAGTACTAGGCATGTGACATGGATATCAACCTATTAGAAAACTGTTTAGGATAGGAAAATTAAAATCAGTCGTGGTTTTATTTCATTCACTATATTTGTTGAATTTGGAGGAGTAAGTAATGAAGATCTTGTAAAAAAAAAAAAAAGGCTCTAAATTTTCTTTAGACTGAAAAAGCTCATTCTTTCAAGAACATAGACATTTGAATTTTTAAAATCAATTTCAGAGTATATGATATAAGTCTTGCTAGTCAGTGATGAACCTTCTGAGGTCACAAAGAAAATTTTACCATTTCACTGCAAATTAAAATGGCCACCCATGAAATAAAAAGTTTCAAATAGTTTAAGTATTTATGTTTAAAAAAAATCCCAAACAAAATCCTTGAAAGCTTGAGGGAGAAAGAATCAGTCTTAGACCTAGGAAGACAGACAGAATCCAGAAACATCTTTAAAGTATTATCAGTGGTTTTTCATCAGGTGCTTTCGACCATGGCTGAGGGTCTGAAGAAATTCTGAGAGCATCATATGAATGAGCATCTGCTTATATGAGTCTATAGCACCTGAGATCCAAACTTCCATAGGCTCCAATTAAGCAGAATTCCCAGTATTATCAATGAGTGAGCCACACATGTTCTGAGTCCTGAAGATTAATAAAAAACCCAAATAATTAAATACAATTGTCATTGCAGAATAAGGTATAAAAATCAATGAGAATGTGAAAGTACAGAAAGCTTTCTGGTGGAACTTTCCAATATATTTTATCTGGAACACAAAAACCTGGGCTTTGAAAGAGGCCTTAATTTTTACCAACCCTAAACTTTCTAAGGTGATACAGAATTTCAGCATTGAGACAAAAAATAAAAAAGGAGGAAAGCTTAACCTACAATTACTCATCTAATAAAATCCAGAACCTTATTCTTAAGCAGCTGAGATAGCCAAATTTTATCTGCAATAAGCATCTGAACTTCTGGGACGACCTCCAAACCTTTTATGATATGTCTAAAATACACCCTTTTTTAACAGTCCATATGCTCCTTGCTCCTTCTACCTCCAAACACAGGCACTGTGCAGCCAACTCCTAATGCATGTGAAACCCCCTGGTAGACACTCTTACTCAGAAATAAAGTGCCCTTGATCTACTGTAGCTTTACTCTCCCAGTTCAGTCTCTCAGATGTGAAAGTTCACCAGATTTCGTAAGTGTAACAGAGCAATAACTTATGTTCTGATTTCTGCACTTTTTCTCCATTTTCCTTAACTCCCCTAAGTGTCCCCATAAAGAAAAACCTCTTGGGGGGAAGAGGGACTCACAATGCCCTGAACTGTAGGAGCAGGGCAGCAAGAGACCTTTTGCCTCTGTCTCTGCCCTCTCATGTTTTATATGCTACTCCATTCCCCTTCATGTAATTAATCTGACAAGTTTTTGAACAGCTGTCTAACTTTTTCCCTGAGCCTTGGGTAGAAAATTTTTATCTTCGCTGAGAACAGCATGGAAAACTTCTCCAAGTCAGTTAACAGTTTGTCTCACTGTGGGTTTTTAAAGTCTGAGTACAGATTTACAGCATGTTTTATGTATATTTTTTTAGTCCCAAGGTCCCTTCTCTTCACAGATACATACACAATGTGTCATGTAGAAAATATAAATTGTTGATTGTACAGGCACTTTCCTCCTTTTTAAACCTTTCCAAAGGTCTTTTTGTTAAATACACCCAGACACCATTTGACAGATGAGGGGCTAATTGCTCTGTGAATTACCTCTATCGATTCCTGTTTCATGTTGAGCCAAACAAACAAAAGATATTAATGCTTCGAAAAAAATGAATGATGACCTTTCTCTGCAAACACAGCTTGCGGCCTCTGATTATTGGTGATTCCAAAGAGCAGCGGTCAATCGCAATAGCTGTAACGCTATGATCACTATAATAAGCTTGCCTGACCTTCTCTGCCATGTTAAGTGGTTTAAATTTATTTGCCCAACAACACTGGAGCTTTCATTTAAAGTCACAGAACATTCAATTCTATCTAAAGATCCAGGCTATTTTTTTAAAAGCTTTACCTTTTTTTTTAAAAAAAAAAAAAAAGGTGTGCCTCACTTGGCAGTGGTAATAACTCTGGATACAAGGCAAAGCCAAGGAGTTATTTTAACCTGGATAATCAAGAGTCCTTGTTGTGGCTCTGACAGTGTGGATTTTTCTTGAGCATTTTGCCTTCCCACTGTTCTTGATTATCCAGGTTAAATCACACTCATCTAAGAAGTGTAATTTAATTTTTCACTCACTCTTCAACAGAGTTGCAGTTGGGCACTATCTTTGCAGTTATCCCAGCTGGACTAAAAGAAAATCATTATCATTGAATGTAAATGTGGTCCTAAAATCCAGTCCCTGTAAAACAAGATTTCTAGAGAAGTGGTCAATAGCAGAATTTGTCTACAAGCAAAACTCCTACAAGTCCTTCATCAATGTTCTCTCTTTTCATTCTTCCTACTCGGGGTTAGTGTGAGAAAAAAAGGTAGAAATCAGGATGAGGAAAACCACAGAAGATGAAGGTCTTATCTTTTTGCTAGAAGCAGTCTGCAAATTTGATGGAATGTTCTTTATCTTGAGATTTCCACCTCCCTCCTTGGTTTACTATGGACAAGAAATACATGCAAGACAATCCTTTGTCTTATGTCTGTGATAATATGACACTGTACCCATAAAATGGGAATAATAATCCTTAGTCCCCTTTTCAAAGTGCTTTTCTAAGTGTTGGATACAGCAACCTCAGTAAAGTCCTTGGGAATTCAACATTCATTTTGATCACTGTTATAAGGCACTGTAGTCTGGTATCAAATGAAGGCTGAAACGCAGCAACAGGAAAATATGGTCTAAATTTCTTAGAGAAAAAGATACAGGATCAGAAATGGTTCCTGGGGGAAAGGAAAGCCAGCAGAAGGCTGTTCACTTCTCTCAGCCTCATTTTTAAAATTCTATTTACCTTCCCCTCCGCCAGGGAGCAAAACCACTACGGTTTGGGAAATTCCCTCTCCTTCCACACATACCAAGGATCAGACTGGGGTCAGACCTCACCTCAGCTGCACCACCTGCACACAAGTTCTCACTCACCCTCCTGGTGCCCAGAGCCTGTTTGGGTGGTGGCAGGTGGACCCAGCCAGCATCAACACTGTGAGCCCCACTTCCAGCCTGGCTGCTCACTCCTCTCCCTATTCCCCCAAAACAGGAGTGAACCTGAGGAGAGCAGACAAGCAGTCACCAGTGTGACTCTGCTCTGAATCTAAGGCAGGATTAAAAGGGGAAAGGAAGCTCAGACGTGTTGGCAGGCTGGTGGTGTCCTTAAAGGCAGATTTGAGCAGTGAGGTGCTTAGCTTGAGGAAAACTTGGAAGTGCAACAAAGCTGAGTCAAGTGCAGGGCAGCAGCTCCTGCCTAAAGAAGTGGTGAATCAGGTAGTCAAACCACAGACAAGAATACAGGAAGGAGAAATGTGGGGAAAGTACCCTAAGATCTTCTTGGTGGATATATTGGCACAGAGCATGGCTGTAGAGGATGTTTGTCTGTGTGAAAGAAATTTCTTCCCTAAATGAATTTATTATCAAAATGCCCCTGAGGCTGGAATTTAATTTCAAATAGAGCTTAAGTAATCAGACATCTATGTCTTGGAGCTGTAAAAGGCTGAGGCCTGTTGTGCTCTGAGAGACAGATATATCTTTAACATCAAAAATTAAAGTTCTGAGAAAAGTGTGTTTCAGGCTTAACAAAATTCTGATGCATTTATATATCCATATCAGTCAAGGAAGGAATGGTCCTTTAAACCCTTATGAGCAAAACAGATTTTAGTTAGGAGAATGCTGTAAAGGATGAAATTTCAGTGGCCAGCCCAAGAAAGACTTTCTCCTTTCTCCCCAGGTATGCAGTTAAATCATCACAGAGATACTGTCCTGTGTGACCATCATGGAGAAGAGAAGTTCTTGGAAATTGAGGTGTAGGAGAAAACACCACTGTGCATCAATAGGTAAAGTTCAAAATCACTTTTTATGAAGGGTAAACTGAGGCAGAAAGTTGGAGAGAGGTACTCAAACAAGAAAGAAAATAAAGAAATTTGTACATCGGATCCCAAAGTTTCATTTTCAGGGTTCAAATGCAGGATTGAGACAAGGAATTTTCACTAATTCTCCCTGCTGCATCTTTTTGCACATTTCAACCAAATATATTAAGCAAGCATGTAGGTATTCCCAAACCTTGAAACAAAGAGGCATCTGGCTAAGAACTGTACAGGTGTTGAAAATATGTCTGCACAGTTGTCAGGGTTTTTTGATACACTGATATTATGGAGACATTGTGGGGTGCTTGTTTTGTTTGTTTGTGATGGTTTTTTTACAGCAAAGATACCTTCAGCATTTTTCCATGGACAGAGTGCAGAAAAGGTGAGGAAGGAGAGAAGTGGTGGGAAGAGGAAACTATTTTAAAATGCAGTCTTCCTACAGGCTAAAACACATTTGTTTAAGGATCAAAACTGTGTTATTATCTACTAAAATCTTTTTCATTTGCACAATGTGCTGGTACTCTCAGGCCAGTGTGTTACTCCCAGTGCTGTTTCTTCTTATAGCCAGTATTTATTTTGTCTCAAAAGTGCCAAGAAGGCCATGAGTGGGGTTGTTCCTGCTTCTAAGAAAACGATCCAGAGCTTCCAAGTCACTTTTAACTATTTCCATGCAGTTGCTCCAGTCCTTTACAAATTCCTCTCCAGAGCATTTTCCTCAGGATTAAACCAGATTTTGAAAACATAGAAGGAATTAATATTAAAATCTCTGATAAACATTTTAACCAGGTAGAGGTCCTTCAAAGTGTATTTCCCAAAAGCTCAAATATCGTGTGAGCTTTCCCCCGGCCTACCAGCCCCTTGGATTTCAAATAGCATTACTGTGTTTGGGTAGAGCACAATATACTCTGGCCTGGAGAGAGGTTTTTGTAGCTCCACGAGCACGTCAGGCACTGGGACTCGCTTCTCACAAGAGTAGCTCTTCTCAAACACCATTCCACTCCAGCTGGGGATGTGCTCCTTAAGAACAAAGGAAATAAATTGCAGTGATTCCCTAAGGACAGAGAGCTGGCATTTCCTCCCACTTGTGCCTCCACCAAAAGTCAAAAATAGCTTCGGTTTGGGAGACATCACACACAGATGAGGATTCAAACTGTTCTCGAATCGAGGATGTTGCTCTGCCGCTGCCTCTCTGAGAACAACAGCAGGCCACATTTCTGGCTTCAATAGGCTGGATGTGATAATATATGGATCTCCAAGTACTTTGGATTTTATAGGACACCTCCCAGAGGAACGTCTGCAGTTGTTAGCTCAAGGGATGAAAAGCTTGTGAAGCTGTATTCCCACAGCCAGATGGGATACAGGACTTTCTCCCTCAGCTGAGAACCTTGCATTTCAAATCCTGTCTAGGTAAATTACCTTTCCAGGGCTGGGTATTTCCTTTTTGGATATTCCTTGGAAGAAACCATCAGGGAATTAACTAACTTCTTAATGGCTTGGTCAGACAAGAAGGAAGGAAACTTGCACTGGTCCAGTGGGAGGCACCACTTGAGGCATCAGCATCCTGCAATTCTTCCAAGTCGGTGAATCATAGCAGTTTAACTCTCTTTCAAGGGCAAACTTCTTCCTTTCAGATAGGCCCAAGGTAGCAAAGGCAGGGCCTAAAATAGTTCCAGCCAACATTTGGCTTTGAAAACAATTTCAAAGAGTCACTGATGACTGCTAGGAAGAAGTCTAGCCTTGATCTAGAAGAACTGGACAAAGAATATCTCTTTGAGTCTAAAGTCTGGAAAACAAGGACCTATTCAAACAATGAAAATCATTCATGAGGTTTATTTAGTGTCTCCAGGTAGCATTCCAAGGGAATGCACAGGTAACAAAGCTTGCCCTTTCTTTTGCTTGCTTGAGATTAAAAATAATCAGATACCTGTCTAATTCGCTTATATTATGTTATATTTTGTATATTATATTACATCAGAATTAAAAGCAGTCACAGTCCTTGCTACAGAAAAGTTCAAGGTAGCACCTTCATCTCTTTGCTATAAACAGGACCATGGCTCCAGGAGCTACCTTGTGCTTTTCTTTACAAAGTTTGGCATTACCTCCTCAGTCAGTTCAGCTTATGTTTGAATTTCTCTAGGATTCCCAGTTCAAAGCTGTGTTTCTGCAGGTTAACTATAGCCTGCAGACTTTTTGAGAAGCTAATATCTGGTGGCTACACATTCACAATAATTTAGGGCAATGTATGCACCAGGATCTGGGTCTTGTATGATACATGAAGAAAATACCTGGGTAAATGCTTCAGTGCTCCCACAAGCTCCTCAAAGGAGGGTCGAATATGATAGTGAGGCAAAGAGATTTCTAGAGATAATAACTCATATCTAATGATGGAAACTTAGACAAAAAAGATCAGGTGATAGGAGCTTGGAGTTGCAATTCAGATGCCAGAACCAGAAAAAGTGTCCATTTAGTCTGACCTGCTCATGAAGGATACTTTCAGTCTAATCCCAGTATGGTGATGAGAAGCTGGAGTCAAATAAACCAATGGGAACAGTGTTTTGCACTGCCCTTACACAGAAATTTTAGGGGTTCTTATCAGAATCATAACAACATTTCACCCAAGATAGAATCCAGATTCATCTCTTCTTGAGCTGTTACATCCTCTGGTAAAGCTCTGTAAAACATTTTCTTTTCTTCCCTAGACTCCAGTAATAGTGATAATTGATTAATTGATTCAAGATAAAAAATCTGGGTTGTATTCCTGGCAGAAGTCACTGTGAACTAAACCCTTTTTATACAAAAAAAAAAATGCTTAAAAATGAATTACGGGAAAAGATCAGGAATTACTGCTCTCTTTCTTTAAAACAAAAATAATATTGGGTTAAAACTCAGATGTTTGAAACAATTTCCTTGAAGATGTTTTAGGTAATATCAGTTAATAAAATCAAAAGGTTCTTAAGAGTCAAATATACTTTCTTACATTTATGTGATTTGTATAACCTTTTGCACCTTAGCCCATCTCAGCAGTAAAAGAGGTTTTGCTACAAGACTGAACTGTCCAGCAGGCAAACACAGCCCCACTGTTTAACAGGCTGCAAGAGTAACAGGCAAGTTATGCTTTAAAACAAAACACAAAAATGGTTGACATTAGCAATGTTCGTATGAAATTGAAATATGTATTCAAGATAAATGGCTAACCTTCACACATATGGCCCATGCAAGAATTAAAATTTATTCTATATGAGCAGTAAGAGATTTTTCATTCTTTTAAAATAATTGTTTAAAAAGTATTCCCGTCCAAATTATGAACGTCAAGCCTACAAAATGTTATTTTTAAACATCAAGCTGTTTTCTTTTGCTTAGAGAGAAGCCAAGGAATAAATTACTAAATATAGTTTATATGTTGGAAAAAGTGACACAACCTTCATTCTCTTGGTGCTGTAAAATATGTAACTTTAAATACAAATTTTACGGAACAGTATTTTGCTCAACAGAGATTTCATTTCACTGAGTGAATCACATTAATAACACTTAGCTTATATAGTGCTTTTCATCTGTGGATCTCCCAGCACTTTACAAAACATAAATTCATTACCAATATTTTACAGAGATGCAATAAAGGGATTTGCTGAAGGTTACACAGTGAGTTGTAACACAGCTGCTGAAGGAGTGAAGGCCCAAAGTCTTGTTCCTTGCCTATTAGAAGACAATGTCCTGTACATTAATTGGGTTTTTCTTCTTCTTTTGGAATGTGTCACTTGAATTACACCCAGAGACTTTATTATGGTGAAGCAAACCAAGTCAGGTATCCTGCAACATTTTGTGATCCAGCTACTGCATTTCTTTGCCCTGTTTATCATTGTGGTGTCTGCGTGGACACAGAACAGTCCCTGATGAAGGAACTTGAACAAAATCAGGGAAAAGAGAGAGATATGACACCGAGTGTTTGACAAGTGACCAAATGAGTTCATTATATTTCTTTAATTTNTCCTTTTTTTTTTTTTTTTTTTTTAGTGGGTTACTTTGGGAATGAAAATCTTGTTCTAACAAAAGGAGGAAGAGGAGATGAAATGAGGGGTTGCCTATAGGAGGGCTTCAAATAAAACAAAAAATACCATAGAGGAATAGTCTCTGGTTTTCTGCAGGGATTTCTCCAGCATAAGTCTCAACATGGCTTTTCCTCCTTTCTGAAACAGGGGCTGCCCCATCCTGAAAGTAGAGAGAGAATGGCAGAAGTTAGAAATGAAGACATGAAAGGAATTCCTGAGTGGAAGTTCTCTGTAGCCACCCTCTCCAACCTTTCCACAAGCAGCAGTACCCATGTTTGTTACTTCCTTCTGGCTGCTTAGTGGGGTCAGGGAGATAGCCTGGGGGACCCACATTGTTTCCCAAAAGATACTTATCTTCCTCATTAAAATTATCTGCAATTGATAGAAATTTAAACGGAGACAGCAAACAGCATCACCCCCAAGCTATCTGTATTCTGCAAAGCAATATCTCCAGAACCTGTGCCTCAATATTTTCAATTACAAACTACACTCTTTTACAAAATATTTGGGAAAAAAAACTGAATATGGACAGTAGATAACAAAGAATTCATCATCTTGGGTAGAAAACAAATTATTCTTCATGTAGTTTTCAAAATGCTTTACCTCAAAGGTTAATAAAAGGGATTCTGTCCTCTCCAAACTTAAGTGATGGAGATACAAGTTTAGATGAAGCATTCCATTCAGGAGAGTCACACTGGCTTTATGTGGATGGAACTGGGAGAGGCATCTGAAGAACCAGCATGTCAGAGCACACTCACATCTCTTCCCAGGATCCTTGAGGAGGAAAAAGGAAAGTTTACTCTTATTTCATTTACAGTTGTGCTTTTAGCAGTACAATAAAATCCTACATATCATACCCTTGACAGATGTGGAGTGGTGTGTCTCCACATAAATAGAATTAATTAGATCATTGATTCACAGCAGCTGAAAATCCGACCCTCTATTCTGCAGCACGTCAATGTTATTACACAAACAATAAGATTTGCTTAACAAAAATATAACTCTGGTCTTTTCAGGTATCACTGATACTTGATTGTTTCGAGTATTGGCTTTCTGACAGGGTTTGGAATGAAGCCATTTTTATTAATTTAGTTATTTTTGCTGATATAAAAGGTCGTCTATCATGTTAATGATGTATCGGTCTGTGGTACCACTGAACAATAATTACAGAATGTTCCTAATAGTAAATCATTTGTCACAATCAGGGCTCACTACAACAACCTTTTGTTGAGCAATAGAATACATTAGGTGAATGGCAATACACCTTTATGCTTACCAATTAAAGGATCCCCCACACACAGCATTTACATGAACTTTACAGTGAAGTATCATGAATTATGAACTGCTGCTCACCAAATCGTGCTAGGTATAGAACTTGCTGCTAATTTTTAACTTGTCAAATCATTTATATGTATCTTTTCAAGTATAATTGGAGCTGCAGACAGATTTCCCAGTCTGTCAAATCAGAAGTGTTTGGAAAATTTCAGAGGATCAGGGACTTTGAAAATAGACACAAATAAATATTTAAAAGACCAGCTAATCTATTCAGAATGCAAATATGTCCTGTCACTCTATTACTCCATTTAGATAGTGATAAAATTTCTTCTTGTTTTATCCATTTGGTGAAAACTGCAAAAAGGTTTCAGTTTAGGAAAGAGGATTCCAAGCTGTAATGACAGGTAGTACACAAATTACTGGCTGGTCAGCTATGAAGAACAATTTGATCACACCCTGCTGGAACATCGATTTTACTTCCAGCTGCTGAATGTCATTAACATATATTAATAAACCAGAGGAGGAACTTTTAGTGCTCACTCTCACAGAGTTGCTACATGAAGTTTCACGATAGAGGTGTTTCATGAATTTTGCCCTAAAATGGACAAATTAGCCTGCCCTTAAACAACAAATAGATTTAATAATTTCTGGGTTTGGATATTCCCTCCACGTGGTTTTAAGGGTCCAGGTTGTGTTCAGGTTCAGTAATCCTGTCCTTCCCTTTACCCTGCAGAAGGGAGAGGCCGTGGCTGCCCCTGTTATGCCTATTAGGAGCCATTAAGTCCTCGGCCACATGAGCCCAGTAATGCCGAGATTGGATAAATTAACCAAACCTGAAAATAGATCTTTTTTTTTTCAGTGGTTCAGAGATTTCTCACGCTGACTCTTGGATTGGGTTGGAGTGGATTTGTCAGAGCTCCGGGAGCTTGTCCTCTTCCCTTGCAAGGTCCTCACCTGCTTCCAATCGCGGTCATCTCCTGGAGGTTTCTGCGTGCTGAACTGTTGAGCCTTCTGCCTCAGGAGAAATGAGGCACACAAAAATGAGAGGAAAAAAAGCAGATGAGCTGCCAGAGCAGCGCTGCACTCCACCCATATGCCTCAATTATCTCTCCCAGGCCTCTGCAACACCACACGCCACATCAGGAGCAGCAGAGGGACTACCAATGAGTAATTAAACCTCTTATTGCTTTGCATGGCTGAGTAGTTTTCATAACAGCACTGCACAAAACTTGAGATTCGCAGATTTTTATATAAGCTCCTCAACATTTTTACTTGCCTCTCTCTCCTTTTTTAATTTCAACCGTTAGAATAAACTTTATTGTGAACTGCTGGGAATAAGAGGATTTGAGCAGGCAAATGCTAAGATGATTGTTCATTAAACCCAATGACTTTGAAACTGCCTCTGTGTCAATTAAAATAAAAACTGTCAAATGCTCTAAAAGAGCAGCTTTGTATAATAGGAACTCTGTTGAGTTTATTGGCAAAGAAAGAGAGCCGTTCCGTGAGGTTGTGCAGAGGAAAATAATACACTGTGCTTAGGAATGGTGTCCCAGTCTCTCCTGATTCATCCTCAGTGAGGAAAACTGTATATAACATATGTATTGACATATAAATACACACATACTCACTTGCTGGACAGCTGGAGAAAGAAGGGGCTTGGCCTTTTACTTTGTTTTTCCAGTAGATTTTTTTCCCAAGCTAACAATTAGGATTAATTGTCAACTTATAAACCACGGGGTTTTGTTTTGTTTTGTTTCTAACTGGATGCAGATTTAACACTTCGTATAACTTAAAAATGCCATTTTGTTACAGTAGCCAACCAATCCGACAGGGGATCTTCACGCCTGTGTGTCAAGTGTCAAACATAAAATAGCTGTAAAATGGGACAATAAAAAGCGTGTTACTGTAGGATTCTGACAGCCCCCGCACTTGGCAATTAGGGAGCCTTCATAACAATTAAGAGAATTGAAATCAGATTGAAGAAGTAAGTGTGGGTGCGTAGGATGGACGTGATGGAAGTGCCTTCCTGCTGCAAATGTCCTTCTTTCACCATCTAATGGCAGTACGTGCCTGCAGTGGCCATTTCTGGTCAAGGAGAAAACAAACACCAGGAAAAGTAACTGGGTCCTCTTGGAAGAAATGGTGCTGGGTCCTCAAGAGGGCAGCGATGAGAAGAGGGGGGAATATTAAAACAAAACAAAAAAAAAAATAAGAAA
>VZTN01004833.1:41062-96441 GCA_013400515.1 Erpornis zantholeuca | reverse complement strand
CCCCATCCCCACGAACACCACCCACCCCTCACCGTGTTCTGTCCAGAAGAAAAATCCCTCAGCCGCAATGGTTGTTTTTATTAAATTCTCCTCAATAAAAAGCTCAGGCAGGATTTATTAGGTACTCAGGGCGGACGTTTAGTATTTCGCCAGTTATTAAGTGAAAATCAATAGAAAGCAAAGAAAATGGAAGTCACTGCACTGTTAGCACGCTGTTGTCGCCCAGATATTATGTCGGCTGTCTTGTAGATTCATGACAGACGAAAGCGGCCGGGAGAGAACTCTTTCTGCTTACATTGCAGGAGCCAAAGTGGGGTTATTCATTAGATCAGGCAGCTGGCCAGATGGATTTCCAGTTCAGTTTTACCATTTATCTTAAAAACGCCTGTATCGAGTGAGAAAGAACACTGATATTATGTGATATCGATGGCAGCTTTATGTATCTAAATCAGGATTTATTGTTATTTTGTTCTGAAGACCTTTTTTTCTCAAGAAATACCATTTCACTGGAAGAAAATAATAGCTAAAACCTTGTCAAAGATAACCTTTCATGTTGTTCGTGCACCGCTGGCTGTAAAACAAATAGAACCCAGGGTATAAATAGGTTTAACCACATCCTTACAAATCATTCCCTTTAGGATTTTCTTTCTTTTTCTTTTTTTTTTTAAATGGTACAAACATGGGGTTTGTTCATTAGTTGTTTTTCTTGCCAGTAATTTAACTATAAATAAAGTCAGCATTTGTTTTAATTGCATTAAAAAGCTCCAGAAGTTTAATGTCTCTGAAAGGCCAGAGCAAAAGGGTTTTTTCTTTTAAGTGGGTGAGTCTGGGGAGGAATTTTTTTTGTCTTTTGCTTTTTTTAAAGCCTCCCTCTCTGTTACCAAACTTTTCACCCAGATCATCACAACAGAAGCAACAACAGCTGTTCTACCATAAAAAAATGTGTTTTTAAGAGGCAGGACCAGATCCCTGAAAGAGATTAGCTCCTGCTCAAGCACTAGAGGAAAAGTGCGGCTTTTCAAAAGTTTTCAGCATTCAGCAAGTTCCATTTTCTCCAGATCGTAGAGGCCTTTAGCAGGATTGATTTATTTTTGCCCTAATCAGGAACAGAGTGCTGTTCCTCCTGAACCTCGTCTCCCTTACAAACGTGCATTTGGAATGGCTGCAGCATGAGGTGCTTGCACCTTCCAAAAGCCTTGGGTCCTTCAAAGACTTGAACCTCGTGTAAACAGACACAGGATTCAGCATCCTTTGATAGCTCAGCCTGATGAGCAGTGCAGGTACACCACGTGTTGGAGATGGCAATCCCAGCATGGTTTACTGCATGTTTTGTCTTCTGGTCCACAAGTATGACTTCATACTCAAAAACCCGATACCTGAAAAGCCAAACCTATGGTAAAATAAAACATGTATTGCCAATCTCTAAATTATTTTGGAAATAGTTGTGAGAGGTGGGAGTGGGATTGGTGTTCTTTCAGATAAGAACATAAGCATTGGTTTAGGGGGGCTGGATTGCCCACAAATTAAATTGAAAGAGACCCATTGGGACACATGGAGAAGCCTTAGAGATTCCACACCTCCATGACCAAGGCCCTCTTTATGCACACAGGCTTTTTAATTCCTTTCCTTCCTCCTAACCATGCTATTGTCAAACATCCTGGCTATTGATGAAACAGCCAGTTCAACCCACCCAGATCCATCTCTGGCCATGGCAGCACCATCCAGGCTGTCCCAACTGGACTTTGCCCATACCAGGGCCTCTCTGGGAGACTAAAACATTTGTCATGACTCAAACAGCAACTTCAAACACAGCCTTTAGTCAGTCATCCTTCAAAGGGAGTGAAGTCTGTGGAACACAGGAAAAAGTAAAAAAGCCACTTTGAGTCAGGCAGATACATACAGGAGAACTTAGAAAGTTGTAAATAACAGCACACCCCTGGCAGGAAGAAGCAGAGTGCATTGCTTTTACAGTTCTTTCCCCCTTTTCCTTCTGAAAGTGTCAGCCCATCAACATTTCATTGACATGCTGGACAGCTTCCCCTAGCTCAGATGTTTTTCTAGGATCTCTGAGTGTTTACCTTGCCTTTGTATCCACTGCACCACGGGAAGAGGAAACCATTGTGCCTAGGATGGAGTTACACGTGTGCTCTTCCCCCAGTGATTGTTCAGCTATTGCCATCCTGCAAAATCCTTTGATTTAGCACCAAACCCCAGGCAACCCCCACCATGGATGCTTGTGGCAAAAGCAGGAGGTTTTTCTCAGCCACAAAGGTTTTCTTTCTTGTTTTCAGGAATGTTTAAACACAGGGTGGACACAGTTTATCATCGCTGTACATGTTAATCTGTTCCTTCTAAAGCATCTCTGAGTCGCTTACAGGCAAATGGGATGTGGTGAAAATCAATAGCTACTGAAGGACACTGGGACCCTCTGTACTGGTGACCACTCACACTTCAATTCTTTAAAAAATTATATTTCACCAAGCAATTTAGGAGCCAGAGCATCCACCCAGGCCATTTGTAAGATACAGGACATTGTGAATAGAAACAACAGACACATAACTGTGCCCTTTTTAGGCACTTACTTTATATATTTTGATAGAGATGCTGGATGAAGTTCCTGCTGATAAATAGACACAGCAGAAATGGGAATCTGGGGCTCCTATGTCCCAGGTGAAAGCTGTGCAGCAGTTGCAGTGGTTTCTGTTTTATATAGCCATAGGCAGTGTTTCGATGCAACTCTGCAAAATATTCCTGTTTATTTGTTCTCTTTGTCACTCAAAATACATTTCCAGCTAGGAAAGTTTCACATGAAATAAAACCATCCAAGAATCCTCCCTCTAAATAATAAAGAAACAGAGTCATATAAAAAACTATTTTTCTTAGTTTCTTTTTGAATCTGTGTCCCCCATATCATCCCAGAAGTTTAACAAGAAGATGCTCATTCCTCTATGATGGAAATGCCTCTTTCTCATTTTGACCAAACTGACATGTAATGGTGAACTACCTCCTGAGGGAATTTTTAAATGTAATTATGTATCTTTTACCAAAACATTTCAACATTTGCAAAATGACATGTTAGCTGTTTAGTTTAGTTTTTTTAGAAAGAAATATGCATAGTCTTTTCTTTCTTGGTGTGCAGTTCCTGTGTCCTCTTGTGCTGACACTGTGGCAATTCTGTGACTGTGTACAACAACCTGAGCCATTTCTGTCCCAGAAAAAATTTCTTTAGATGTGTTTTATATGTAATGAATTTCTGTTGTCCTCCCTTAAATTTGCTTTTAAAACACAACATGTGTAATGAAGCTAAGGAAAATAGAATGTATTCCCTTTAGTTAAAGGTACAAAAGTTGTCCTCCCTAGCAGATAATTACATACATATTTTCTAGAAAAGACAACCTTTTAGTTGAAAATATGGAAAACATTTTTTTTTTTAGCATTTTGCAGCACTTTGTTGTTGTCTGATGTTGAACCCTCTCCAGGTCTGTCTTGCTTCTTCCTTCCGATGTCATCTCCATTGCCTCTCCAACCCCTCTCCTCTCTTATGGGCAGCTCCGTGGTTTGTGCAGACAGCCACATTCACACTACAAGCTCTACCAGGAGATATTTGCAGTCTATAAACACTTGGCCAGTTTTCCACATAAGTCCCAAAGCAGAAACTCAAGTTTTCTTCCTCCCTCTCCCTGCCTCCTCCAAGCCAGTTTTCTAAGTAGTTTTCTCAGTGAGAACATTAAAAAAATACTAACACCTGATTTGATTAGATCAAGGCTTGCTTTTCTTCTTTTTTTTTTTTTTTTTTTTTTGAGAATTGTTAATAAAATCACACTTCTGAAAAAAACCAGGATGGAATGTAAATGCTGCACTAATTTAATTACACTTTGGCGCTGGGAGACACTAATGTAAATATTCTGGTGAGTAGGCCTAAGACACTTGAAGTAATTACTTAAAGGCTTCCTTTCAAAGAATCTCCCCCTTTTTATTAAATGCCTTTTAACATTAGCACTTTCTTCCTGACAAATTAAATGAAATTTCATTACTCTCCCTGACTTAATGGCATGAGGCTGCCTGCTGCAAGTGAGAGTTAACCCTCTCTGGATGGAAGACACAGAGTTTGCATGCTCTGGTTGGCTCTGGGTGTCACCACATCCCCTGAACATCCCCATGGATCACCATCATCATCATCCTCAAATGTGCCTGCAAGTTCTGCCTTGTACCCCATGTCCCAGAGTATCCCAAATATCAGCTTATGGATGTACCCAGCTCTTCATTTTCTCCAGGTTTAGGGGAGCCCAAGTTGAAAGTGGGAGATAATCCTAGAGGATCACTGAGAGACATGCCCATAAAATTAAAATCCTTATGAGGAATTTTGTAGAATTTGTAGAAATATAATATGAGATTCATATTTATAATGATCATTGAACTGGGTAGACTAATATTCCAACATTTCATGATACTACAAAACTTCTGAAAATCACAATTCTAGGACGACAGTCACCTTTAATGCTGCATTCATGGACTCACAAAGAGAATTGAGAAAGAAGTGATGTTGCTGATCAATACTTGCTTGAGCAGATTTACTTTTTGATCAAAGCCCACTTGACCAGTCCGTTTTGCAACTTCCCCCTCCCCATTGATTTCTCTTTAAATTAAATAAAAGTGGGGTCAGGTTATCTCCTGTTTTATTTACATACCTACATAGAATCCACAGGTCTCACTAGGCCAGCATCCAGGCAAGGGAGCTGGTGACAAACTCTCTGTCATGCTGTTTATATACTGTCCCTGCAGCACTAGGAGCTGAGCAAAGATTTTAAAATAGCTATGGGAGCCAGCATTCATAGGCTGGCAAAGAAAGTGAAGAGGGAGTGAAACAATAGCCCTCTGTCCATTGTATTCCAGGTGGGGAATCCCATCCTTTGGATACTTCCTAAAATAAGACTCCCAGAGGTGGGCAGAGCCCGGGAGGTTGGGATGCTCCCAGCCCTCTGGAGGGTTTGATGTTGGGGTTGGACAATTTCACCCCTCATACAACTTCTGACCCTGCAAGTCTCCCAGTGTAGTGCCTGTTATCTGCATGATTTTGCCCCTGTCTGTTTCTTCTTCCCCTCTCCTCTAATTCTGAGATTACTGAAGGGCCAACCTCAAAGTCAGCCTCCCACCAGATGTGCCTCATATTGACACAGCATCATAGAACGGTTTGGGTTGGAAGGGATTTTAAAGATCACGTAGTTCCAATCCCCCTACCATGGTCAGGAAACCTTCCACTGGACTCCTCCAGTGTACATTCCTGCTAATCCCCTCTCTCTCTCGGGTTATTGTCCTGCAAGGGAATTGCCATGTGAATACAGCTACAAACAGAATATTGCCGCTTTGCTCTGGGGTTCAACTTGTTGCCCCCAAATGGAGCTGATGAAGGGTGGATTGATCCAGCTGAACACCACAGCCACCTCTAGCCAACATCTCTCTGTCAAGGTTCAAGCAGGTCAGCACACTCTCCCTGTTTTACTCCAATGGGGAATCTGGCCTCACATATAAATAGAAAAAAATACTGAGCTGCTTTATCAATATCAATCCTGTCCTGCCTCTTGAAGCTGCCAGAAACAGGGGAAATTTATGCTAGTTTTAATACTGGATTTAAAAAGTTCTTTGATGAAAAATTACCTCTGGGTCTGCCTCTTTGGAGCGTGCTTCACCCATAGTACATGAGTTACCAGTGCCAATTTCCATCTTATCACAGATGTCCTTTCTCAGAACGCAGAGTATTTGGGACTGAAAACAAGGGCCTTGCAAACTGAAGTTCACATGGAACATTTTTTTTTGGCAGGGTCCATAGGTCAGCCTATAAAGAAAGAAAATCTCTCTGTTTTCTTCTGCGGAGTTATCAGATTTTGAAAAGAGAACTTTCTCCTCTGTGTGAGGTCCAGGTAAAAGTTCACCCATTCCCTGGCTGCTTGCTTTCTGACAAACAAAAATTAAGGACCTGAAAATAACTATTTTATCTGAGGGGAAAAAAAAAAAAAAAATGCTAAACATCCCAAAACAAACACTCTGCTGTGCTGCTGCCAAATTCCACGAGTAAGAGAGCTGCAGGCCGAGACAGCTCTGGTGTCGCTGGGGAATAAGGGGTAAAGTTTGGCCAGCTGCCCCTTCCAACCCTCAGGGACCCACAATCCAATTGCAGCGTCTTAGCGGATGTGAATTTCAAGGTTACACCTGGGTGTTCAAGGGCAGGGCCAAGTGTAATCGGCACTTAGATCATAGATTAATCTTATTTGCCATCTATTAGGTTTGATTCCTGCTTCCCGCTCTCCCTCCCTAAAGCCAGGATTATTGTGATAGTTTAAGATAATGGATTCTAACGGAAGAAAGGTCACGCAGGCATTGAGATTTGGAACCTTAAGATAATATGATTAATCTAAAAGCTTCTTTCTAAAAGGGGAGGGTATACTCTCATACGTTTAATTGTGGGGAGAGAGTGAGAGAGAGGGAGGGAGGGATGGAATTAGCAACATGAAAGGAGGAGTGAAGGATCCTACTTTTTGTCAACTGCAATTAATTAGCATAGCAAGGAAACACTCTTCATTCATTTTCAAGCTGATAAAACTGGTCTTTTTTTCTTTTAAATCCCTAAAAGTGATGATTATTCTATTTTAAGATTTTTTAATTGTGAGTTCTTAACTGACAAAAACATGCATATTGATTTTCAGAGACACATGCATGACAAATATAAACTACCTGGGGTGCACGCAGATATGCATGTAAAAATTCATGTGCTGAGGGATGGAATTTGCTGTATAAGTGAGATATTCTAGTATCAGGTACTTGGATTTTATAGGCACAGTAAGAAAACTCTACAATAGAGAAATACACTGTAATAAGTTTATAGGGGTAGCCAAAATGTTCTGGGGAATGTGGAGAGAGACTTGCTGTCCCAAAGAACCAGAAATGCTATATTGCTGCACAGTGTGACATAATAAAACCTATCCTTAGTTATTTATACTGCCTGAGATTATCAGATAAAGGAATTTGAGAACAAAGAAATGGTCCCTTTGTTATTTATGCCATTTATTTACTTGGGCATTTGGATAACCAAACATAAAAAAAAAAAAATCATGTCCTTATGTTCAGCACATGTTGTTTCAATACCGCAGGAATTTTTTCAAATATTTTTTGAAAAATGTCTGTCATATTTCTATTCCATTTTTAAATCATAAAAATATTTCCCTTAAGATTTATAAACAACTACTGAACAGTAATAAACATGCTACGGGCCCAAATCAGGATTGCTATTAACAGCAACTTAAGTAGGATGACCCTGCCCACCCACCAACTTAGAAAAACAAAATGGAAATTCTTTTTAACTGACTCCTGGCTTTGAGATCTTTTGTCACATCCTGGAAATGTTCAAGGCCACATTGGATGGGGACTTGAACAGCCTGATCTGGTGGGTTGCATCCCTGCCTGTGGCAATGGTGGGGGCTGGAACTAGATGATATTTTAAGGTCCCCTCCAAGCCAAACCTTTCCATGCCTCTGTGATTCTGTGATTCCATAGTTCAAATGTCCTCCTTTCCCCACTGGTGCTTTTCCTCCTTCAAAAAAATTAAAGTAAGATATACACACGGCATTGTTACCCCTCAAAAGGATTTTGTGCAACCACCTAAAAATCATAAGCTTGTGGAAAAGGTCACTGGAGCTGGGAATGCTGTAGGTAAATTAGGCTGTTTTTCATTTCCTGTGTCTGGGCTTACCAGCTCTGGGTTAATGGTTGGACTTGCTCATCTTAGAAGTCTTTTCTAACCTAAATGATTCTGTACAGCATGGGTTTAAGAACCTCCACTCTTAGGTTCCTTGGGGCTCAGAAGACCAGCCCCATAGCTCCAGCACCCTAAAGTGCACCCACATGTCTATCTGCACACTCCTGGAGCTCACCTCCCAGGATGCCCACCCTGCCTGGAGCAGAGCCATGATGCTGCCACAGTCCTTGTTAACACGGAACATGTGGAGCCTCTCATTTCTATCCCCTCCCTCCATGACCAGTTTTTTCCCTTTCCACAGTACATCCTCCCAGCTCCTGCACGAAAAGGAGGGCAGGAGAATCTCCTTTCTCCCTGACCTTGCAGCCTGACGAAGAACTACTGGCGAGATTATTCCTAGAAACTCAAGAACCAAACCAAGTGTTACTGCTGCCGTGGCTGAAGGGTAATGTAATTAGAACTTGAGCTACGACTGCTTAATACAACCTGTAATAATAATATATGTCTATCATCATTCAGAGCTATTCTAAGACTCGGAGCAGTATTAAAAGCCATAGGAAATAATTAGTAGTGAAGAGGAATCATGAGTTGCAGGGTGCTGCTTTCACACAAGAACCAGCTGCATATGGCTTTAAAAATGACTGTCTTCAACATATGCCATCCCTGCAAGAGCATCTATAGATAAGTTAATATAAGAAAAGATAAAACCCCAGCAATGGATTAAGCAATACATTAAGCTTTATAATTCTGTGGATAACTGAGGGAAGGACATTAAACTGAGGATGAAGAGAGGATGGAGCACTTAAGATCTAACTGTGGGTATGCACAAGTCAAATGGTTGCTGCAGTTTTTTCACTCAGTTTGTGAAAATGGGAGTTTCTGCCAGGTAATATTGCTCTGCAAAGTGTTTTAGGATATCACATGGAACAGGAAATACAGGTTTCCCTGTATTTCAGCATTGGATATACCTTTGAGAGGGGCTGAAGAGGAGTAGGTGGAGGTAGGGGTCAGTCACAACTAGAGATGGACAGACACACAGATCAGTCAGGAACTCACTGTCCTCCTTTTCAAGGTGCCACATTAGCACATGGTTAATTGTGCATAAAGCATTTGAGAGTCTCTATGTTCTGATTCTCTCAGGTTTAAATTTGCCTCCACAGAAGTGTCATTTTTTGGTGGTATTTTAGCCCCATTGTCATCATATTCCTTCTAGAGACTGTATTCAGGGAACTAATTGTGATGGCAGAAAAATAAATAATTAGGCCAATCTGTATTTTTTAAAAATGCTTTATGAATCTGCAAAAAAAAGGGAAGTTTAAGACTGCCCGAAATTCATCACTTGGGACTGAAAGACCTGATCCTTCAAAACTCCTTGGACAGGGACACCAGACATTTAAACACACACACATCAAGTGCATAGACAGTTCCACTGACCTTGGCATGAAAATAAAGGTATTTATGCCTGTTAGAAGTCTTCAGTACCCAAAATCTGGTGGCTTTGGGGAATGTAGTTTTCAGCCATCTCTTTCAGAATCAGGCCTTGTGTTTTTAGAGAAGGGTGTTTCCACAACTGGCTTTGAGCTTCAAGTTCAAGCAATGCCAAAGGTTCAAAAGCAAAATGCCAAAATGCCAATTGCTTTTTATCCATAAGTTTTTGCAGGATTTGTGGCCCACGATGCTGCAAAATGGGGCACTTGGTCAAACAGTCATAAAGGGGACTTTGCTGTGACTTTCACCAAAAATCCTCTCACTGTGAAGCTACATTAGCAAATCTCCAGGCTGATGTTCTGTCTGTTGGTGGAGCAGAAAGAAATATTTCCCATGCTGGGGCACCCCAAAATTGCCCAGAAACACATTAACACCTGTAAACAAGAGGTACTGCATCACTTCCACCCTCATAATTCAACCATCACTTCCTGAAGCATGCAGACAGCTTCAAAGCTGATAAGAAACCTAGAAAAGGCTTCAAGATGGAAATTAGTGGAATAAATGACCGAATTTGACTTACACTCAGAAAAATGAGATAGAAAAGGAAAGTCTCCGTAGGGCACTCTGTTGCCTGGGACCTGGGGGGTTGCACAGACACATAAAAGCTCCCCATGGAATGTTTCTGTCCTACAGAATAAATTTGCATCTGGAAGTGTTGGTCCCCATCTCCCACAGAGGAGTCCTAAAATCTGCCATCACAGAACAACTGCCTAAATGCCTTCAATCACTTCAGCAGATAACATTTTAGCAGAATATTTCCCCGCTCCTTCATTCAGCTGCTGGGATGGGTATGTTTTTCACTTTCCTTGGAAGTAGTTGTCAGCTCTCTTGAGCCTCTCCAGAGGAAAAGCCTCTGACTAATATATGATGTGCTTATTCATCCCAGACGTAGGGCATATCATTCTCGAATGACTGACAAGCGTTCTAAAATGAAGAGAGCCCGAAGTGTGCTCTAATAGTGATGGGAAGCATTTCTAGTCAAACATAAAGCAAATTAATGTGAGCCCCCACTGCACCTTTAATCTGAAAATGTCATAAAGTAATAAGCAGAGTGACCCTGGCAATGTCTAAGGTTGGATTTCAATAGATTTACATCTTAAAGGGCAACTACATATTTTTAAGTAGTAGGGGACCAAATTCAGAGCTCCTCTTTCACCAATGCATACCTGGAGGGACTCCACCAGTCTCAGCTACAACAGAGATTGGTTGATGGTCTTATTTTATAAGTCTTCATTACAATAATACTCATCTCTATATCAGTGGGCAGCTCCCCCATCAATAAAAATCCAGGCCCCTCAACATCTCTCATTAATTTCAGGAAGGGCAGACTCCAGCCTGTGTGTCTCATTTCAAACTAGTTTCATCAGAATTATATTTAATTAACACACTCTTTTGATTAGCATTCAGAATGAAAAGCTGTTTTGAGCAGCTCCCAAAACAGAAGATTCAGTAATACAGATAAAAAGCAATAGACCACAGGTCACATCCCAGTGCAGAAGAAAGAGTTTTCTTCCAAAAAGGGAGTATCAGTCCAGACCTGAGCCTTCTGTTGCTGCAGCAATACAATATTTTCCAGGTGAATAAATGAATAAATATAGAAAATACTCACATCAATTACACATTAATGAGGAAATTATTTAAATTATCTAATTCCTCCTCTCCATCAGTCTTATTTAGAACCCTTTGTTTTGCTTCTTAAGACCTATTTTAGATGGAGGAGACCATTTCTAGTTAGGAAATCCTTTTCCTAACTGCAAACAATGTTCTTCAAGAAAATCAGGAGACCCGAAGCTGTGAATATCAACTATAAAGTGGCAGTAACTCCCATGAGCTCTGTAGTACATGACACCATATCCTGAAGGAGAAATGTGCACTTGGTGAGAGGAAGGCTGTGTTGGGACGTCCAGCAGATCTCTTCAGTGTTTGTAACTGTTATTTGCACTCTCTGCACAGCCTGTTCTGGGGTCAGCCCTCACCAGGTGGTGCAGAACCTTCTCCCACTCTGCTCACGATCCTGCTGCATGTCACATTGAGCCTTGCCTGCCTACAGGGCATGGCTTTTGGAAAAATCTCTTCCATCCACATCTCTGGGCATCCTCTCTGGGTAAATGCATTGGTTTTCTCCTGATGGGCACCCAAGGTGGAAGCACTTGTGGCTCAGGGGTCCAAAGCTGAAGGAGCCAAACGGGGAGCAAAGCAAAATGAGAATGTTGCCACACAGTTCCTTCTCCTCCAAAAACAGAGCGCTGCTTGAAGAGGCAACACATGCTCAGGGGATGAAAACTCAGTAAGCATGAAAAAGTTAATACAATTCAACAATTTACAGCAAGATTTCACATTAAAGACATCTATTTATTTCTGCACTAGGAAAAAAAAAAAAAAGAGTTGCATTTTTGCATTTATCTCCTACTCTACCTGCCATTTTCTCTAAAACACGGAAATTATCAAGCAAAGATTGGTAAAAGGAGGGGGGGAAGACATCAAGTAGCAGGTATATCATTGTATTTGTGTGATTTCACTCAATACAGGATTACATTTCAGCTTAAATCATACCAGGGGGTTGGAAAATAAAAGAAAAAAAGAAAAAAAAAGGAAAAGAAAATATATTTTGTGGTGGGTTGACCCTAGCTATACATCAGGTGCCCACCAAAGATGCTCCATCCCTGCCATACTCAGGTGGGGAAGGAAGAGAATATATAACAGAAGGCTCATGGGTCAAGATAAGTGCAGGGCACATCAACCAGGTAAGGTTTTGCTTCTTGAAATTCCAGTCAGTGCTATCACGCCGCTGAGGAAATGGAAAAGGCAGAGGAGTGCAAAAGCATGGGCTGTCCAAGAGTCAGAGCAGGGAAGGGAAGAGAGACCCTTTGGAGCTCCAGGCACAGACTGGGCATGTAGCCCTGAGGCGGTGGCAAAGCTCCTGGCACTCACAAGTGTCAGGGATGACTCCTATTTAAATCACTGGGATCTGCAAGAGCCATGCACCTCTTGAGGAGAGGGGGACGTCAGGCTCTGAAATGTTATGGTTTCCCCCAATGTAAAATGGGGTTAATCATACATCCCTAACTCACAGGGGTGTTGTGAAGATTGATCAGTTAATGTTTGTACAGAGCTTTGGAAATGTAAAGTGCTATATAAATGCTAAGGATTATTATGTTCCACTCTTTCTCTGCTGCTGAACCCTTTGGGGAAAAGGAAGAAAAATCTATTAAAAAGTGCTACTTGCATTTTATGTCTCTGCTTCTTTTTCTCTGCCTTCATGCTTTTAGTAACTTGGGGGGGATGATCTCTAAAAAGGATTTGTGGGCTCATGTTCTGAATCCTCTGTCAGCCTCCCTCACCAGTAGCTAACCTCGTTTTCATTCATATATATTTAAGGTGAGATATGATATCCTTTAACATACACCTATACCCTACAGTCAGTGATTGAGTTCAAACTGCATTTTCTAGTGCAGGATGTGTCCCCAATCCTTGCTCAATTACAACATGGTGGAATTGGCTGCTGGGCTCGTGGACCAGATCTTCCACTTGGGCTTTGGCATCCCCCAGGAATTGACTGATGGATGATGAGCCTATTATGAGGTCTAGCTTATCCCTAACTGAACATTAAGGAGCATATTTAGCCCTGTGAGAAGAGCTGTCCAGCTCATGGTGACTCGTGCCTGTGAGCCCTAAATGTAGATTTTATGGGCAGAAACACCACTGGAAGTTACCCTTTAAATTTAAAAGTGTGAAAGAAATAGGGTGGAAAAAGAAAACCCATTCTGGCAAAATCAAGAATGACTGTAGAGTTATTGGGAAAATATTTTTTTCTCCTCAGGCAAGAGAAAGTTGAGGTAGTTCAGCCTGGAGAAGAGAAAGTTGCATGGAGATCTCACAGCAGCATTCCAGTGTCTGAAAATGACCTATAAGGAAGCCAAGGAAGGATAAGAAAAATAGGAATGGGTTCAGACTGAAAGAGAGAAGATTTAGATTACATAATAGGAAGAAATTCCTCCCTGGGAGGAGCTGAAGCACTGGAACCTTTTGCCCAGAGAAGTTGTGGATGTCCCATCCTTGGAAGTGTTTAAGGCCAGGTTAACAAGGCTTGGAGCAAACTAAGCTAGAGAAAGGTGTCCCTGCCCATGGCAGGGGGTTGGAACAAGATGAACTCTAAGGTCCCATCCAACCTAAACCATTCTGTGATACTATCAGATAATAAAACCCCATCTAAAGAGACTGTATCTTGTCCTATGTCTTAATCTTTTTCCTGCCGTGTAAAACCTGTAAACCACACAAACACAGGATGTCTGTAGGTGCATGTGAATGGTTCAGCCACTCTGGGCACACCCTACAGGAGGGCTGATGCCTTCCTAGACATAACCCACCCCAAAACTTCAGCACCTCATGCACAGTGAACATTGTCCCGCACACCAACAGGCACAGCGTCCCTCGTCCTCCCTCTCAGCCTTCCCTGACGCTTAGGATTAGACCAGGAATGCACTGAAATCAGTGGAAGGATTCCTGTTGGTCACTGGTCGTGGTAATCCCTTTAGATGCAAAGCTGATTAAGTTGCTTATGATCATAGAGGGAAACAATGGCTGAAGGCAGGCAGGTGGCACGCACCAGCCCCAGCGCCACTCCCAGCAAACACACTCTGCCTCCTGGAAAGATGTGGAACAGTAAAGCAAGACCCAGGATAAGGATTTGCAAACCAGGAAAGTACCAGAGTGGGGAATTAAACTTTCATTTGCAGCAGTAATTCAATCAGAGGATTTGCAAGAATAAATTAATTAAAAGAAAGACAAGACAACAGCACAAGTGGTCTCAATACCGCACTTTAGCAGATATTGATGCTGCAACAACAATGTTTTAATAAAGAAATGGTTCCTTTTTTTTTAAGTAAAACCCCCTCTCAACTAAAATCCTCTTCAAGTAAGAGCTTTATTATCTCCAATTTCTTGGCAGCCACTAGAGTAAAGGTCACTTAATAAAGTGCATTTATTCCTCATTGCAGGAAAACAATATGTCATCCCTGCGTTCATTATTTACCAAATTGTCTTCATTTTTTTTCTTCACCTGCTGGGCTTTGGGCTATAAAAATAAATAATATTGTAAAACTAAGCCAGGTATTTTCAGAAAGGATCAGAATTTGTCAAACATACTCAGTTCACAGAGAGTAAAGGAGAGTGGAAATCAGAGTAGTGGTGCTGAATGATTCATCCTCAGGAAAAGATATCCAGTTAGAAATGCAGACAGGGAGAGGGCTGAGTTTAAATAAGCTGAGAAAGAGTCATAAACTGTGAGCATAATCACTGTTAATAGCTCAAAATATATGACAAATAACAGCTGAAAAGAGCCATTTCAGGATTCTCTGATCCTGTGTCAACACTTGACCAAAGAAAAAATCAGATCTAAATTTTCTTTTTCTGGACCAGAGCCCAAATTATCGTTTGACCTAATGAATCTTTGAAGATAACAAAAATAAACATTACAAATCTGATTGCAGATCTCAGGTTTATACATTAAAACACTCTGGTTCTTTTAACACTCTTTTCTTCCTCTGGCCTCTCACTTTCGCTTGTGCACATCGCCAGCCTCAAGGTAAATGAAATGACACAAGGTAAAGCTAGAAGGACATTAAAATCTTTACATATCTCAACACCTTTTTTTTTTTTTTTAACAACCATTTGAATTTTTATCCCTAGCATTTTTCAACCAGCTCTAGACAAAACTAATAGGATATGCGTCTACCACATCTGCGACTTTTTAATTTGTGTATGTTGCATCCTATTTCCCTGCTCTCCATCTGCTTTCCG
This sequence comes from Erpornis zantholeuca, assembly GCA_013400515.1. Classification (NCBI taxonomy): domain Eukaryota; kingdom Metazoa; phylum Chordata; class Aves; order Passeriformes; family Timaliidae; genus Erpornis; species Erpornis zantholeuca. Next base: position 81,404 of record VZTN01004833.1, on the reverse strand, counting down.
TCTTTTTAAGCTACGATGGTGCAGCAAGACTTTCAGGGGTGGATGATGAGGGGCTGGAGTTTCATTGCCTAAATCCCCTTTCCAAATCACAGCCCTGCTCCCTGGAAAAGGGATGTGTCCCTCCATCCTTCTCACAGCACCAAACTCCATGGGACTAAGATTAGAGCTGGGGGGGAGATTTTATGATGACAAGGCATTATTTAAGATACATTATCATCCCTGTGTTGCAGATAAAGTGCAATAAAATCATCTTACTTGGAATCTCCATGAATTTCTGCCTTGGTCTTAAACCCTTTAACTGGTAAAACTTCACTTGTGCCTATAGGGCTTCCATTCCTCCACAAGTTAGGGGAGCACCTAAAATGTAAAACTAAAGCCTTTAGGGGGTTAATATGCCAGCTGGAATAACTCCTTTGGTTGAAGTTTATTAAATCCAGCCAGCAGACTGTCTGATTGCTAATAGGATTTCCAGTGTAATATCTCCTTGTAAACAAAAATACTGCACTTATCTGCTGGGCATCTCAGTTGTGTGCGTGTGTCTGTGCAAATGCATGGCCCTACGAATCTCTTTTCTGCATTTATTAAGCATCAGGAAGTAATCTCCTCATGTTGTAGCCAAATGTAAAACAAGAAAACTCTTTTAAGCAGTCTGTAGCATGCAAAGCAACTCCCTGTAAAAAGCAGGTCCTGGGTGTAAAATTTGCTAAGCTATTCAGAAAGCATATGAAGATATTTAGCCTCTTGTCCACATACAGAACAGAGTTGCCTTTCTTTTGTGTTTCTTTTCCCTCCCTCCACTCTTTCTTGTTTTCCCCCACAACCCACAAATGCAGAAAATTTTGTCCCATCATTTGATCTTGCGCCTCGTGCACTATGCCCCTATAACATCAACCTGGACAGCATCCCTCTGAAGGAAAGTGTGCTTATTCTGTCACCCCCGAGAAGTCAGGATTATCAAATGCTTTTATAATTTCGATGAGGTCCCCTCTCATTCACCCCTTCTTGAGGCTCAACAGGTGCGGCTCCCTCAGCCTTTCCTCATAGCAGTGATTTTCCAGACTCTTGATTAATTTAACAGCTCTCCTGGACCTGGAGCTCCATGTCTCCTTTGCACTGAGGAGCCCAGAACTGGAGGCAGCAGCACAGATGTGCCTCACCAGTCCTGAGTGGAGGGGCAGGATCACCTCCCTTGACCTGCTGGCAGTGCTCTTAGTAATGTATCCCAGGATACCATTGGCATTCTTGGCCACAAGGCCTCTCTGCTGGATCATGGACAGTTTGTTGTCCACCAGGACAGGCAGGACACCCTCCAGCCTGTACTGATGCATACAATAAGATGTATTATCAGATAATAATCTCTAATACGCCATTCCATCTTAAGTTTATGCATTTTGTCAGAGTAAGAAAAGTCTCTGCCCTAAATTTCACATAAGGATTGCCACATGTAAAACAATGACAGAAATAGAAAACTCGTGTTATGATACCAACGTTGGGTAGTGATGCCACCTGAGCTGTCACTCAGCCCTCACAGGCAACCTCATGCATCTTTCCTCTGTTTCTTCCCAAATGAAAGCAAGAGCAAGGCTAGGACATGAACAAGTGGCAGAAGCAGCCACCAGCCATGGTGATTCTCTGGATGGGAAAGTCATGGGAACAACTGGTGCTTTAATCCAGATATTTCTCCCTCCACACCTCAAGGCTCCTTTGCCACCAGCTGTAGCAGCAAAAACTTTTCTCCCATAACTTCTAAGTAAAGCATTTGAGACTCAGGCACTAATGCAAAGTCACCTAAATTCTGCACAAAGCTGTGAAGCAGCCAGGATGGAAAAAATCCCTCCAAAGTTGTTGCTGATATGAATTCAGATATTTTTTTATCGACATTGTCCAGGAAAGAGTATTTCAGGGGTGAAGTAGTGAAAGCACTGGGAGGCGAGCACATTGAATTCCCCTTCTCCATAAAGAAACTCTTCCTAACTTTGCTGGCAACCTCACAGACAAAGCTGACATCACTTTTCCTTGCTCACAGGGAATGGCCACAGAGGCTCTGACTTGCATGTATGAGCATAAGAACCCACATTTTGACACCTGAATAGAGGCACAGACTGGATAGGCCAAACTCAAATATCTGACACATTTCCTGGTTGCCAATTCATACTGCTTGAGATACCTATTATACAGAGAAAAGTAGTTCCCAATCTCAGCCTAGAAACCCACAGACTTTTTTTTTTTTTAAATTAAAAGCAAATAAGACTCCTAAATTGCAACCCTCACTTATCAAGTGGCTAATGTTATCTCATTCTGCAGTTTCAGCCAGCTCTCCCCAGTGGTCTGCCAAATAAATACCATTCTTTGTTTCATCCAGATTGATCTTCAAATCAGTCTGCCCTCCACCCAGCTTCTATCTTCTGAAGACACTAAATGTATCATTCTAGCACATTAGTGTAATTGCCTATAATAGAGATGTGCAGTTAGAGGTAATTTACATGCACATATGCCTAACAGTGCCCTCACATCCTCATTGAGCATAAGGGATGGCAGGTAGAACCTTGTGAATGAGTTAGATGAACACTTTCTCATTATTATTCTCTATATATTTCTTTTTTTTCATTCTTTTTCCTTTTTTTTTTTTTTTTAAGAAGAAAAGGAACAAAAGGACAAAAGTGACATCAACAGCATCTCTGTGTACTTCTATGAGGGGCCACATTTTCAAAACAACTCTCACTAATAGCAGAAGCTTTGCTGACAAATCAGAGCAGTTTTGTATATTCACTTCATAACTAGAATCCCACTAGGACAGACCCTGACCTACATGGAAATCTGAATTATGGCAGTAAAAGAAATATGAAGGTTTCAGTAATTACTAAACCTGATTGTTGTGTACTTACTCCAGGATTCCTTATTCAGAACTCCAAAATTCAATATAATAAAAAACTTCATGTAATTTTCTGCATCAATATTTTCATAAAATCCTCACCAACTCTGTTCTTGAGGTCCCTAAGGATACCTGAATTTCAAAGACCTGTCATGAACTGAATCTAAAGAAAATGTTTTGAGAGTTCCTATTTTAATGGGAAGGAAATAAAAAGAAAGAAAATAAACCCCTCTTCCATATAACTTTACCTTTATTTTTCCAAGAAATTCCTGTGGATTTTGTCCCCTCTAATAGAAATAGTTTTTGCAAGAGATTGAAAAATTGAAAACAAGAACAGGGACCCACTCTTACATGTGTTTATGGGAACCATACATTCTCTGCAAGTAAAGATTTCATTCCCGAAAGAATTTTTTTATGAATAAGTAGAAACTGAACTTAAAAGAAAAAAGAAAGTGGTTTAGGATTCAAGTTTTATGTTTAGTAAATTATTCCACTATCCATTAATATCCTATACTACTTTTGTATTTTCCACATGCAGAGTAATTCCCATTCCCACCTTGCCATGCAATGTTCTGTGGCACCCAGGCTCAGCTTCATGGCATTTTGAGTTAAAGAAAAGGTTACTTGATGATGAGTTAAAATCCCTGAACTGGATTTTAAACCTGGCCTGATTTTTACTTTCAATGCCATAGAGAGGATCTACCCCATTGAGTCACGAAGCTGAAAATAAACCAAACCTAACATTTAAATTATGATTTTGCGCAGCTGAGATGTTTCTTTCATACCTCATTGACTAATTTGCAATGTAAAACTGCTGCCATAGAAGATCCTCATTCAGTGATTTTTATATGGATCTTGCTATTTAGAGAGAAGAAGCAGAAAGAACCAAGAGCCTGCTCTAGAGGAGGCGTAAATCAGACTATTTCTGCTGAGGACCCAGTCTGGAGTGTCAGAAGCTTTTCTAGTCAAGTTCTGAAAGTGTAGTGTTTTCTTATATGTCCAAAATGCTTTAAAAACTTGCCTTACATCTAATTTTTAAACAATCTTCCTACCTAAAGGACTTTTGTAGCTGGAACTCTTTACCCTCATGCTGTAGAAAATCCCTTATGCTGCATTAGTGAGGGGGAAAACTTTGCAAACCACCCTTCAGAGAGTTTCAGGCAGTCTATAACTCTGGAGGGAGCAGGGTTTGAATCCCCTTCCTCATCAGAGCATGAACCCATGCCACAAGGAGAGCACTACTGGGGAGCTTCAGCTCCCCTGTGAGCACCGTGCCAGGCAGAGACCTCCTTGCTTGTTGCCGTTCCAAGAATCTCATTTTTTGTGTTCTCCACGGTGATGAGACTCAGTGGGAGGCTTCAGGCTCAGTGTTGATGACTTTGGTGCCAACACACTTACACCCTAAGGCTGTTTCTTCAGCCTTCTGCTGCAGGGACTCTCTGTGGAGGAGACACATGGGGAGAGCTATGGCAGGAGCGAGGCCCTGGCTTGTTATCACAGGGAGACACAGATCCCTGTACAGAGATGCATTGCAGAACAATAGATCAGGTTTTTATGGCTCAGGTTCCTTTTCATAAACTGAAATGCTTATGTAAGTAATCATTGACTTTTAATCTGTATTAGTGGTATAAATGGATTGGGCAGAGGCAAGCAAATTTACACACACTTAAATAAGAAGCTTCCTCAGGGACTTCCCTCTTCTTTGTTCTCCAGCATCAGGTACATTTTCTCTGCCTTTCTCTTGTAACTTTATCTTTATTGATTTTATAATAAACCACATGTTTCAATGATCAGCAATTTTTGAGATACAATGATAATACTTTTGCTCTTATAGAATAATATTTTGCACTCCTGGCTTCTTCCATTCAAGTATCTCAAGCACTTTGCAAGCTTCACTTACTTAATGCAGATCAATTACAGGCAGCACCTCTTTTAATAACTCTGATTTTCCTTCAAGGGAATTGCATTTGGCAAACCTGAATCAGGGCTCAGTGTTAACATAAACACACAAATAATCCAATGCAAACACAAATTACTTCCCTCATTTACAGAAGGCAGCATGGCACGTGGCATTAACTGCTAATCCCAGCTTCCTAAGGTTACTTTTCTTTTGGATTCCCCAGAAATGAAAGTGAGTTCTGATTTTCCTCCCCTCATTTGTTGGGGTGGAGAAGTTGTCATGAGGAAGCCTGAAAGTATTCCCACCTCTTCCCATCTCAGCTGTCATCAAGTCCCTGGCAGATGAGGTGGCTGAAGCAGGATACCTCAGTCTCTTCTTCCCCACACTTGGGGTTTCAAGATTAGGGAAAACCACCACTGTTCCACACATTATAAAACTTTTAGCAAGAGGCTAATGAAATGCAAAGCTTCCTATAAGGCCAGCACTAGCCTTCCTATCAAATCATCTGAAATATTTATTTGCCCTCTTGAATAATTGATAGGGGCATCAGCTCTCCCGGTCAATTGATTTATTAAGGGACTGTTTGGAATTAAACAGCTTAAAGATATTAGATTTAGCAGCGACCTTGCTTGTTAGCATATTCATTTACCTACGGGAGCTCCCATTAGATATTGTTAATACATGACGTTCCCAGTCACGGCCTGGATCTCCTCAAATTGCATTAACACTGGGCTGTTTAGCCACAGAATAACAGGTTTGATTGAGTGCCTGGGCTTGGTGTAATTAGATTTTCCTAGGAAAGGGGGGACTATTTTAATGCTGCATGCGTTAAACTAGATATGTCATCAGCATTACTGTAATTGGCAAACAGGAGCTTTGGAGACCTGGCTGTGAGCGAATGTTTGTGTTTAGGACTTGTCCTGCCATTGTCATAGATGCCATATAACAGCCCAGCTTGTTTACATGTGCATGACACTGATATAAAATAGCTGGCCTCTTTAATAAACACCCGGTTTGAAATCGGTGGAATATTCTATACTGAATAATAGGATCAATTTATTGTTAGTTAAAACTGCCAATTACTTCTCGCACTGAAAAGGTCATGAAACTGGTTAATCGATGAAAACATAGCATGTGTTGGTGAGTTTTCATTCTATGGATTTGTTAAATGTACAGCAATGTGGAATCACAGAATGGTTTGGGTCAGAAGGAACCTTAAAGATCATCTGATTCCTGCCATGGGCAGTGACACTTTCCACTAGAACAGGTTCCTCATCCAACTCATCTAACTGTTCCACTAGAACAGGTCCATCCAACCTGGCCTTGAACACTGCCAGGGATGGGGCATCCATAGAGAAAAATACCATTCCCAAGTTCCCTCACAAACTCTACCAAGAGTTTATAAACAAGAACAGTTACACCCCTCTACACCACTTTCAGCAGGGCACAATCCTGTTCATTTTGATTATTCCAGCATGGAATGGAGTAACAGAGCAGTGAATCAGGCACTTAATTTTTAATTACGTGCACCTTGATATATTTAAAGGTGCACAGGTAATCAAATGCTTGCCATCCATGTCTAACCACAAGCTTCCTTGAGGGTCAGACAATGCCTTTGGATGCAGATGCACAAAATTGCCATTGGCTTTAAAAAGGTCTGTCTGCCAAAACTCTGTTTTAAGTGTACTTGGAATTCTGTGCTGGACACTGAATTAGCAGGAACACGTGGATGGAGCCCAGAGAAAAGCTAAAAAACCATAAAATGATAGAACATAGAGGAATTATCATAAAACTGAAGAAAGCACAAGTGTTTGTTGTGACTTTGAAAAAGGAAGACCAGAGAAAAATGGCTGGAGGACGTACTCAACTGATCTGCAAAGTTCAGAGAGTGCTCAGAGTGATCAATGGCAGCATTGTCTCCACCATTGGTTTGATTATAAAGATTTAGGATGGCTCATGAAAACACAGTTGTTCACAGCCAATTCAGGAAGCTAACAGCGAGCCTGTGTTTCAACAAGTTTGGAAGCTACTGATGCAATTACAGAGGGCAGGGAATGTATTTATTTATATGAGTAGACACACATACATATATTAGAGCGACTTGTTCAGCAGAAATGGGGCTGAAGTTACTACAGGAGAGAAGTGCTATGGAAATAAGGAATGTGCTGCACTCAGGAGGCTGGATGCAATGCAGTCTTGTCAATACGGAAACTTCCATCACTTAACAGAAGGAAGAGCAAGGGGAAAAAGAAATAAAATAAGAAAAAATATAGTTTTGCCTTCTTCTGCCCTAAAATACTGCAAAACATCTTGAAAGATATACCCTGATATTAAAAAGTCTGAAATACCCTATTTTCCTTAAGTCTGTGTTCTCTTTAATGAATAGATTTCTTCTGCCAGTTCTTCAACAAGTGAGGAATCCAGCCTTCCCTTGTTTGGGTTTTTTTTTTCCCTTCCAGTGGGACACAAATACTGGAAATGTTGTGAGGTGGTTGGTTTTTTTAAAAGCCAAATTATTTCATGTGCCAAAGTACCATACTTGGGAAAGAAGAGATTTCCAAGAAGGGTTGTGTGTACAGCCAAAGCAGTAAACAAAAAGGAACAACAAAAGTCATTTGTCCCTGAGCAAAGGCTAAGAGGATTTTAAGTTAGAGGAAAGGACTTGAAGCAGTAAACTGGCAGGTGACTGGCAGAGACAGCTGCCTGAATATTTGAAACTAGGCTGAGTTTTGTAAAATGTATTTATTTTAATTGAGCTCAAACATGCACTCATTAGTAATGTGATCCTGCTGCTGAACGCCAGGTCAGGACAAGGGTGCTTAGAGCCAGGGCTCCAGAGCTGGAGTCCAGTCCCACACAGACAAACCAAGACTGGAGAAAGATGACTCTTGGTTACACAAACAAAATAACAAAACAGCTCTGATTTTCCCTAAAAGATGGGCACGAAACCAGGATAGAATGACCCACCCTCAGAGTTTTACTCGGGCCCAGAGATGTCAATAAGCCCATTTATTTTTGCAGGACTCATGCAAATTGTTTTTCTTGTGACACTGCAATTCCCAGCTCCAGCTGACCCTGGAGCTTCTCCGCCCGTGTATTCCCTTTACAAGGCAAGTTTCTTGGCTCGCAGGCACACGGGTCATCAGCGTGCAACTAAAGTTCACCAGAGTTTGCCATGCAAATTTCCAACTTGTAACAAAAAGTAGCTTTTTATTTTGAAAGCCTCTGGCAAATTTCTCAAGGGCAAAACTTGAGATTTTTTTTTAGAGTAGAACTGTTGGAAAAAAAAACCCCAAAAAACAACAACAACAAAAAAAACCTCACACAAAATAAAAGTAAATAAATCTCTCCTGTTTCAGTACTGGAAATCCCAGGAGGATCAGTAAGGAAATCTAATCATAAATGCAAAGTGCAACTGGCAACCTGACTCCCTCCTCTCACTCACAGAGAAGCAAAATAAAATCACCACTATGATTAACAAAAAAGTGAGTAGATTTTATTTGTAGCAACTAATAATCTATCAGTTTTTTGTTTTTCAAATCAACAAATCCTCTGCTACTTCACATTAATTAATGAAAATAAAAGGTAAAAAGGTTTCCAGAATCTGGAGTTCTCTGCAGAATAACCCTTAGAAAGAGGCACATGTTCCCACACCACAGACTGAGCCTTTACACAATCCCTCTGCACCCAAAAAAGCCACCTTCCCTCAGTGACTACCACAGTGCCCAAGTAGTCCCACACTAATAATCAAATAGTCCCTCACCAGCAATCAATTCTGTTCAGTGGTAAAGAAATCCTTGCTGTAAATAAAAGTAGAATAAACTGGAACTAATGATTTATCCCATGTTTTCTGTGAATTGCTATTCCACTAGGCATGACATTGAACCAGGAAAAAAAAAGACAGAGTAGATGTTGAATATAAACAGAGTAGAGTTTGCATTCCTGGGCTGATGTTTTATTTAAAAAGGCAATTCTGGTTGCCATTCCTTTTTTATATATATAAGGAAGAAAATGAATATTTTCCGAGTATTGCTTTTCTCTTTCATTCATCTCATGTGCAAGAAAATACTCCCTAAAATAACTTTGAGCTTTTTTTTTTTTTTTAATACCTGAGGAAGAAAAAATGTATTCAAGTAACGACAGCAGAAAGCACTGCCCAATCCTTAATCACTGTTTACTGATTTAGGTCTGTTTTATTAGCAGGCAGTCCTTTTCCAGAAAAGGACTCCACTTTTCTTGGTGGGGAGCAGGGAGTGTTTGTGGGGGCAGAGGGGCTGTGCCCTCTGGGGCTGGGCAGCCCCGGGAGGCAGCAGGAGTCTGAGTGCCAGAGTTTTGTCTGACAATACTCATCTCTGCTAAGTGTGAATGAGTGTTAGATATAAAGCAGGAGGCCGGATACAAAGGACTCAACAGGGCATAAAAACAATACATATTGCACACTGTGACTCCTCTGATGGGCAAGGCAGGGGTGGAAGGAAAGAGAAACAGAGAATTACACTCTTTGCATTGAGAGATTTTCTTGGTTCCGGGTTTGTGTGCAATTGTTTGTGTGTCAGAATAAAAATAATGGATTTGGGGAGAAAGACCTGTTAAAAACCTTCCTTGTTTTAGAACAATTTTTCCCCCCCTCCCTTCCCTAGTCACTATTTGTCACAGTCAACTACTGAAATCCTCTATTAATCGCTAAATCCAGATAATAGCGGAGGTGGGTTGGCTGACCTGTGAAATTAGGTCTGCATGTAAAAAGGAATTGAACTGTGCGAGCTTTGGAAATAACTCTGTCGGTATTTACATTAGCATTTGAACATCAAAGATCTCCCCTGGGCTCCTGTAGGTGCCTCTAATCCAAGCACCAATCAACCAACTCAGCTTTTCCACCCAGCCAGCCCGGCTTGGAGACCCTCGGAGATATATCCCAGCCAACCCAGAGGCAGGTGAGAAGCTTCTTGCTGGTTGTCAGCCCCCAGGTTTCCATGAGAGTGGGGCCCTGGGAAACATGCTAACAAAAGAGATGGGAAAAAAAAAAAAACCAAAAAAAACACCATTTTCATTTCACAGGAGAAACAGCCTACCCACCTCGCAAGCAAGCATGTGCACAAATTGTAATTACCATCTTAAAAAGAGGCCTTTAATTCAACAGGCTCAGCAGACTATGGGAAAGTAAAAATTAAAAGGAAGACTAGAAATTGTTTCCTTTGGTTTTTACAACAAATATTGCTATTGTTTTAAAGAAGCCTTTACCTTCAGAGTCCTGCAGGGTTCTGTTTCAATGACCCTCGGCTCACTTGCTGTTTGTATGGGCACAGTTGCTCTCAAAGCACAGCTCTCATTTTAACAAAAGTCCCACATTGACTTGGCCATAGGGATATTTGTCTTCCCGTCCTACAGATGGGTAAAGAGAGGCTTTCAGCAAACACCCACCACCTGTTCCAGCTTCTCTTACTTCACAGAGACAGAATGGATGGGACCTTAAAGTTTATCTCTTTCCAGCCCCCTGCTCTGGGCAGGGACATTCCACTACCCCAGGTTGCTCCAAGCCCCATTCAACCTGGCCTTGGACACTTCCAGGGATGAGGCACTCACGGCTTCTCTGGACAACCTCCTCCAGTGCCTCAGCACCCTCAGAGTAAAGAATTTCTTCCCAGTATCTAATCTAAACCTACTCTCTGTCAGTTTGAAGCCATTCCCTCAAGTCCTGCCCTCTTGTCCTGCCCTTATAAAATGTCTCTCTCCCTCCAGGCTCCCTTGAGGTACTTAGGGCCACAATTAGGTCACCTCAAGTCTCCCACACTTCCTGCAGGAGATGGCTCCTCTGAAGTTCTGATAATTTGGATGCAATTTTTCTCACCTGCTCCAGTTCAGTCCCAAAGCATCTATTCTATGCCATTTGACAATGGGTTTAAATTTAGCCAAAAGTATTTTCAAGAAGAGCAGAGAGCTGTATTCCCTCCCTATTAGCTCCAGCCTCTAAGGGTGTGGGAGAGGACTGGGAGAAGGGGAGGAATCATTTTCCACCATTTGCTAATAGGGTAGGTGAACTGCACAGCGTCAAGTGTGCTCCTCCTGAGATCCATTCTCAGACACATTAGCTATTTAGCTCAAGAAACTGAAGGTGAAGGTTGATCTAACATTTACCTTTCGATATCTTTAAGAACTTTTAAAAAAACATATTGGAAAGCAATCTAGGAAAAAACTGCACAGTGGCCATATAAAAAAGTTGGCATGATTTTCCCAATATTTTAAAAAAATTGTCATCATCATATAAGGCTGCAACAGAAATCTCTTGCCTTTGGACTGCTTCACCACCTCTTATTTTTTATGGACCTTTACTAAATTTACCCAGGGAGAACGAAGAAGTAGAGAAGAGATCACCTTTAAAGCTTTGCCTTTCTTTTCCTATATTTTTTTTTTTTTAATGACAATAGATTTTTTTTTTTTCCTAAAGTTGTATTAGGGATTCACTTAAGCAGAAATGAACTGTAATATGCAAATAGTTCTAATTGGACTGCTAATAGAGCGTGTCTCTGTTGTTTTTTTGTAGGGAGTTTTATGCCTATGTAATCAGTGCAGACAGCCGTTAAGTAAATGAAGAGGCAACTAACAATGTCAGAAAAGAGACCGGGCGGTTCCAGCTGACACTACCCTAATCTTCCAGGACCCATTAAATGGCAGTTTCAACGCATTACCTACCATAACATCCTTGAATATCACTGATTTTATTTGCAGTATCAAACATTCCATTTCATGCCCCATTAACAGTAGGAGCCTGGGCTTTTTGACGCAGCTAAACATTTTACTAACTACCTGGACTAAGTAACCAATTAACTTTTGGAGACAATACGGCCAATTAAGCGCGAAAAGGTAAGGCTGTCATCCCCCACTAAAATTGAATTTCCTTTTCCTGATGGCACTTATTGTCGGTGTTCAATTGTTAATGGAGATTTGGTCCCTATTAAAAGGATGAAGCCGAAGGATAATGGGAAAGTTCAGAGGACTTGGTTCCTAAAGAGTAGGTCAGAAAATGTCCCAATTGGCCACTAATTCAGTCATCTTTTCCTCATGCCAGCTCTCTCACTGGAGTGGGGTTGGCGAGGCAGCTCTGATCGGACGCACGGCGGTAACGCATTGTGCAACATGGCAGCCTCAGAGCCGCGCGCACGCGGGGGCAGTTAGGGAACTTTCCAACAACCAGGAGTACAAACAAATATAATGCTTGGGTTTCCAGTGCTGAAATATCATTCTTCTCACGTATTGAGCTGTTCAGCACAGCGCTGAGCCTCTGAGAAAGAGCTCTTGAGCCCAGGGAGCAGGCGCTGTCGTGGTGTTCCTGTGAGCCTCCCTAGCTGCTGTCAGAAACCCTGAGAGAGACAGACACTTGTGCAAGCTTAAAGTGTTCATCTTCATAACCTACATGGATTTTTTTTCAGTTGTTGCCATCAGGCTGAAATCTTCTGCCTTGTCACCGGTATATGAAGAAGCTGACACCTTCGATGCTCTCGTAAATATGTTTGTCTTCTTCAGAGGAAGTAGCAATGTGCCCATATATGCCGTGTCAATGTAGAAATGGAGAAGTTTAGGGTTGATACCTTCTAATTTTTGATAAAAATAATTTTATTTTTATTTCATATGTCTGCTCTGAGTAAAAGTGTCATCCGCTACCACTGAAAAAAGTTTCCACCAAAAACTTGGCAGCAATGGGTAAGCTGAACATCTCCTCAAAGACATGCACTTCATGAGATCTTTCATTACATGATCTCCAAGCACTTCCCACACTGCATTTTGTTAGAATAAATTCTTTATATTATTTAGCTTCCCCCGCCCCCTAGAAATGAGCTGAAGGAAGAAGCAAAAGACAAAGTCAGTATCCAGAAAAAAGAAATGACACAAATACAGAAGGTGGTGTTTTTCACAAGCACTTTATAAACAGAAATGCCTGGAAAACATAAGCAATAGGCTGCAAAGTTTGCCATGGGTCTACCCTGAAGCTGCTTTTTGGTCTCCAGCCAGACAAGCCTGTGTGCTTGGCTCTCTGTGTCAGACAGAACGTGTGTGCAGATAATCCTCTGTCCCAAAGACAGCATACTCTTTGATAAGGACAGCACATATCCTCCAAGGGCACCTGGTGTCTGAGGGAATGGCAAGCCAAGCGTGGACAAGGCACAGCATTTCAGAATCACATTTTTGTCAAACTCTGTGGAGCCCCTCTACCTGCAGCAAAGGTACCTGTTGAAAAGTACTGTAATCAAAGTACAAGGGTCCTGTAATCATTACAAGGAGGTTGGGAAGCATCATATTTTTGGCACTGAATAAATCCCAGTGCTGGTTCTGTGGCTTTCCAGGCTTTGTGAACTTTTCCGTCACATAAGACAAAACCCACATTAAAATGCAGGCCTACTCTGCCATAATGTATTTAAAAATTAGCCCAGCTACTGCATAGTCAGCTTAGACTGTTATTAATCTAATCTCTTATACACATAAAATATCAAAACAAGAAAGCAAGTGAACTGATTTCTCTCTGCTCTAATAGCAAAAATATGACTTTGGCTTTTCTCTGCAATGCTTTACACCATTGAGCAATTTCTTGTGGGCAGAACCTCAACCCCCATATTGCTGCTTTTGGTTTTGGGGATTTTATTGGTTCACCAACTATGCCTTCCAATTAAATGTGGTGTCATCAGGCTTTTGTGGGAACCTGGCCCACATCACACCAGGGAGTCCTCATCACATTTGGTGACTTACTAGCCCAGTTTGAAGCACGTAATACCCATGTTAACATATCAATCAAAGTTTAAAACAGTTATTGAGAGATCAGAGAAGTAATTAAGAGTAGATTCCATGTCGTTTGTGACAATAATGCATCTCCTACTCTTCTCCTAGTTAACTGTCTATTGAATCAAAACTGCAAAAGAAACAACTGGAGTATTTCTACCTTGCACATCACCATTGGCTACTGAAATGTCACAGAAAACCCACCCTTTCCAAGAGTAAAAGTTTAAATCTCTTAATTTTTCTTCCTCTTTTATCCTGGCAGAGATCCCTGGCTGAATCAGATGCAGCAATCGTTACACTTTAGCCTGCAAGATCCTTGAACTTGAGTTATGATTCAGATATAAACTACCCCAACACATTTCTGTTTTTAACTTTGGGTTGTGGGGGGTTTTTTAAGTAAATATATTTTGGCATATTCTCAGCTCCAAAAATACAAAGATTTGTTGCTTGGTTATAAAAATGGAAACACATTAATTTTAATTTGAAGAATATTTCATGAAACTATTTAACTTAATGTCAAGTTGTAATGAGAAAAGTTAAGGGAAGAAAAAGCTTTTTAAATGAATTGTTTAAAAATATTTAAAACCCTCCCTCTCCACACCCTTGAAAATATATGGAGTTAAGTTAATGGCAGAGCATGGGGGAAGGTTGCTCAATGGGAATTTTCCATTATTCTCAACAAAAAGCCTCTAATGCTCATGGATTCTGACAGAAAGTATAGTTACAAGAAACATATGTCCCTAATAATAAATTAAATCTTTGGTCAAAGATCTAAATTGCTGTTGTGTAAGTGAGGACAGAACTCAGCTGGGCAGCCAGGCTGGAGGCAGCTACGGCAGTGACAGGGGTACCCAGCCCCTCTGCTCCAGGCACACACAGGAATATACTGCAGACCACAGCTCCAAGAGCCCTCTCCACCCTAGGAGCACCAAGAACCATCTTCTGAGCATGTACAATTCAGAATCAGGCAGCAAGATATATATGTATAATTTTCATGTGGTATTGGCAGACAAATTTTCGTGGAGAGCATCAAGCCCCCTCCTTCCTTTCTGAACAGTCCCACTGAGGACAGCTCCGCAGCTCAGTCTCACCCTGCTTGGAGACCCAGACCCCACAGACAGCTTCTCCATCTCCAAGAGCTGATTTTCTAAAGAAAATGCAAGCCTATTGAGCTAATCCTCATCCAGCTCTAACTATGCTCCTGCAGAAACTCTTCTATCTCCCTTTTGCTGTGACATTCTTGCTTCTAGCTCTCTGGCCAACAGCACTACAGAAGCAAGCGCGGTGAGGAACCGCAGAATATCCCATCTGGTGTAATCAGAGTCACCTGTGAGCTGAGTTCCCCACACCTGCAAACTCCCCAAGGTTGGTTTTGTTTATGTAATTAGTAAAATACACAGATTTTTCACTTCTCCCTTGTAAGGCTGCTTCTTAGGAAGCGTGGGAAGAGACAGATTTCACACAGAAACGTGTCCTTTTGTTGCAGACTTTTGGCACAAGGTGTGTATGGCCTCTGGAGGGTCTAGTTCCCTGAGCCAGAAACTCAGACTCCTATGGATAGCACTGCTTTCTACATCAGTGCACTTTATAAATCCTGAGTTTGTTTCAAAGCTTAATTGTTAGAACCAGCTCTGTCCCTGAAAGATTGTGTTGTGGAATGGTAAACGAAGCATTTTTCTCATCTCGTGTTTCTCCACGGGTTCCCAAAACTGACCAGTGCTTCACAAAGCAACTTCTATGAACTGAGCAAAAAAAATGTGTAAGGTTTACTTTTGCAGCCTCTACAGATCTGTCCTAAACACCTTGTTCTTGTCTTTCAGTGCTGGATAATGTGCAGCCCAGGTGTGAAATTCTATATCAGCTGCAAAAATACCATGTAATGTGCTAAGAATATTGTGAGGAGTTATTCTGGTTTACATTCCAGGCGATCACCATTCCTCCCATTCACCTGAGTTGAGATCCTGACCCTTCACAGCACCAGCAGCCACATGTAGCCACATGAATCCTGCTTTGCAGGATCACAGCTTTTCTTTCTTTTACCTGTGCTCCCTCTTATTGTCTTCCCCTCCATGTTTTCCTTGTGCTACACCCAAACTAGACATGGGCCTCATGCAGCAGCACAACCTGAAATCTCACCAAGGGGATGTTTTCCACTGGAAAACACCAGGTACAAAATAGACCACCTTATGTGGGGCCAGAGGGTAACTTCTTGCCTGCCTGGTAATTATCAGAGGTGTAGGGTTGCATATATAATTATGGAGAGGTTGGAGCAGGCTGAGGCTGTAAATTCTCTGCTGTCTGCTTGAGGAGTTGAGCACTAAAGCTGTTTGGATACAAGTTCTTTGCCAGGTTAAAGTTGTTCCTCCTCATGACCTTGATGCAACATATTTGTCTCTGGTAGGGAACATATCTCAGGCCTTCAAAATTCACAACTGGAAAAAGACGAGGGAAATTGGAGCTGGGACTCAATAAACACTACTGTCTTGGGATCACAGAGAGGAGATGTTTGCCTGCACTCGATTTCAAGTCACTCCTCACTTCTGAATGTCTGATTAATCCATATTTCCCCTACTATTTTTGATATATGTTAATTTGCTGAAAGGTCTTCTATGTAGTTTGCAGACTTACACAACTTAAACAATTGGCAGAAACAAACCTTTCATCCCACGTAGTTTAGAATGACTTTCTTTTTTGCATCTTTTCAAAATAAATGACTGGATTTTGACTGCAACGTGTTAGATATGAGGTTGCCTTTAATTCATTGTCAAAATTATACTTTTGATAGCCATAACCCAAAAAAAGTAGGAGAAAACACATATGAAATTTACCATTCCTTAAAGTAATTTTATTCCTTAAAAATACTTAATAATAAGTACTTAAAATAATTACTAACTTCTGCAGCACTTAATTATTTGAATTTATTGTAGCTGTAGGGATCTGTGATGAAGAGGTCTCTAACAGCTACCTGCAATTCGACCTAACAGGTTCTTGAACAACATTTTCCAAGGAATGAAAAATAAAGGCCCTGTTGAATTTAATCAGTCATCCACTTCTTTTTATCCTGCCTGTTGTTTTCCCTCGGGGATTTGCTGGACATAACTCTTGTCAGATGGTGTGCACAAAGTACCTGCCTAAGCACAACTTTGGCTTTGGAAAAAAGATGAAATAACATACACAAACCACTTGTTTTGTTATTCAAACTATAGAAAAGTCAGTATCATTAAAAATCCTGACTCCAACCCACTCTAAACTCTCCTTTGGCTGATGAGAATTGCTCATGTAACATTTACAGAGATGACAACTTCTCTGTGAGAGACACTCCCTGCTCATTCATACTTGTGACAGCAAATTGTGATATCCCAACCTCATTAATAAAGTTTGTGCTGTATTATTTTTCTCAGAAAGCATGCCAGCAATTTTATCCAGCCAATCTCCAGCAAATGCATGGGAATTGTTTTACCCATGGCAGAGACATGACTGACTCAGATACAGAACTCACTCATATTTAGTGAATCTGTAAGAAAGGACTTGGAGGTGCAGGGGGAGACATAACTGAGTGGAAATATAGGAAAGCATAAGGTAATTATGCAAACTATATCTGGTCAGAAGAAGGTTCTAATAAATCTTTAGTAATTTAAAAGGGACATAGCAAGTTTATGAACTACAAATAATCAGAGTGTTTCATTAATGCAGATTTCTGTATATCCTAAAACGAGGGTGCTCAGGGAATCAGAGGCTAATAAAACAATATGCTGAAATTGTTATCAATTATTTTTGTTATTCCTGATTGCTTAAAATCCCTAAGTTTCTTCAAAATCAGCTGTCGCTCTAGTCATTCTACACAGCACATCCTGTAAGTCACACTATCCCTTTGAGTCTGTCCCAGAGGATAAGGGGGAAAGGAGAGGGTGAGCAGTAAAAATCCCAACACACAATTATACAAGATGTTCAGACTTTCCTGGATTTTGTTATGAATCACATGAAACAAGGACTTAGGGACAGAGTCGTTTTATCAAAACTAACGCTAAAACCTGCAGAAAAGATGCCGCAGCTGTCCAGTCTGACTGAGGGGAGACCAATGCAATTATATCAAGGTATGCTGAGGAACCCTCGGTGCTATAAATAATAATAAAGGGTAAATAATAAAAAAATAAAACAGAACCCCCAGAAGTGAGATGTTTTAAATGAAAGGTGATGCACTGTGAACTTAACACACTGGCCCTTTAGCCTTTCTGTTAAAAAGGTAATCTGATTGCCATTGATTTTTTTCACCTCTGTTACTAAGAAGGTGATGGAATGGTGTCCACGCAGATGTATTGAATCAGATACTAAACACAGAGGAACATAAAGAACAATTATCAGCAGCCTTGCCTTCAGCTTGCTGATTATGACATTACTGAAAAGACAAGGTCTGGGTGACTTAAACCGAAAGGGGACAAAAAAAAAAAAAGCAGCTATCTAAAGAGGAGAGGGAAGAAACTGATACACGTTTGCCATCTGTCTGGGTACAGACAGTTCTTTGCCTTTACCAAAAATATGTATTTCCCCTTTGCAGCTTGATAGGTGTCAGAGTGTGATCAAGCTAATTGGTTTGATCATGTTACAGAAAAAAAAAATAGCACAGAGGCAAGGGGCCGACCTGTAGTTCATGTGTTTTATCCTACCTAGAAAGTTCTGTATGGAGAATTTTATGTTCATGCTTCTGTCTGCCTGAGTATTACTGGGTTTAATTATTGCCTGCATGATCATCAGGCAGATTTTCCCAAGGGCCTGTAAATACAGAGGCTGTTATAAGGCTCAGAATAACTCAGTAGGCCATAAATAGGTGTATATATAGCCACGTTTGAATGACGTACAGAGGAATGGTTGGCCACACTCTCCCAGTGCATAAAATGAGAAAACACCATGTGCCCACACAGCTCTTGATTTCAAAGCAGTTGGGCCAATTCACACAGGGTGACAATCAGCACTGGATAATAGGAAGACTAGTGCTGTAAACCCTAACCTCGTGGGACTAAATTTCAGTCTGCCCCAATGGCACAGGCTGTTCCACTTGCATTTCCAGCAGCAGATTTTACCTGACCCAAGCTGTGTAAAGAGTACAGCCAAGTAGCTCTGGTGCTTGGCTGCCTTTATGTACTAGCAAAAGTAATGACGCCTAGTATGTAGTATTATTATTTTATGACATCAGCATAGTATGACATTTTCTCAAGGGCAGCCCATATCCCTTGCCCTCCTCCATATTGGCAACCATCACTAATTGACTGTGAAAGTGGAGAATTCAATGGTTTAAGGTGATCTTTTCTTTGAACTCCAAAACAGTTTGGGGATGGAAATCAGCTGAAGCAAAACATTGGTTCAATTACACTGTCAGGGGATATAGCTCCTGTACAACAAAGAGGTAAACACTTAATCCACTAGTACGTATTGCTGATATTATGGTTCTATTTCAGATGTGAGAATCATGTGAATCAATAAAAGCCAGCACTGACATGACCTAGCTAAAATAAACCCTGATGAGCTTCTGTTGCTGTAAGGAATGAGTATTACATGTTTGGTCTGGATAACACCTCAGCACCCTTGCTGGGTTAGCAGCTCCCCCGTCCAGCTGAGGGTGCCTTCCAAACTGTGTCACTCACTGAGAATAAGACTGACAATTTTATCCTTGAAGTTCAAAGGGCTAAATTGTGTTCTTCTTTCTTAGATGGAACAAAACATTCACCTCATTCCCTTCATTAGTTTATTCAGGGCATAAAGCACTGGCTAATATGGATATGGAAGAGAAACTACTTGTATGTTTAGTGTCTATCTGCTTCTGAATGTGTATTTTTTACCGTGCAATAATTAATGACATCCTCCAAAGACAGCTTAAAGGACAGGTACATAAAATGTAGAAATCTAAATGGACATACCTTAAATAGGATCTCGTGGTGCTGTGACACTTATTACTGAAGAATATTTCTTTTTACCTATAAGAGGAAGAGCTGGTGGATCAGATGGGGATGAGACCATTTAACAATTTATCATAACCTAAGCAAAATAGGGACTGCTCTTCTCTACAGATGAATAGTATCTAGTGGAAAATTAGGTTGCACACTTTCACATCATTGAGGAAAATCTTTGTCACCTGTTAATGACCCTATAATCAATATGAATATCAATTTCAGCAATAATGAATTGGTTAGTCAGTTTTTCAGCCTAGGGAAAACAAATTAAACTTCTTCTCAAATGCTTCTGCAGATAACCAAGAGCTCAGCATTTTAACTTTATGATCATCCACCGCAGACTTAATTGGACGTTGGTCCTGAGGATAAGGGTAGAAATACTTTAGTCAAGTATTATTTCAACTACTTTGCAGAGCAAATCACCAGATATAGAGGTGAGTGGATGCCCACGTGCCAGCTTGTTTCATACCTCCCACCTCAAACACCATCTCTTCCAGAGAAAGTCTACCTTTGATATAACAGTGTGAAGGCCAAAGCTGCAGCCAATGTCCTACCTGAAGAAGTCAAGGGGCATAAAATCCTGGGGCAGCTGCCACCAGGAAGAAACAAAGAAAGATTTTTTAAAAAAAGCTCCCACACTTTCTAAAATAGGCCTAGAAAGCTTGCAGCCCAGACTGCTGTAAAAGACAGCATCATAGCCTAGAAGAATTACAGGATTTTTGAAATTGTTTTTAGTGACTATTTCAACATGGGAAAATTTTTATATTTTCTCCAAGAATTTAAACATATTTTGATCTAAATAAATATACAAAGGGCTGAGAGAGTGATCAGAACTCAACCAAAGGAATTATTTTATCACATATGAAGATAAAAGCTATGTCTGATTTCAGAGAGCAACAGTCCAGGACCTACACTTTATTTTGAAACACAGGGGGCAAAATAGAATAGAAATTGCTATTCTTAATGAGTTACTCACAAGGGAAGAATTCCACTCTGCATATCCTTCTGATTACCTGTGGAAAGGCAACAGGCTGCAAAAAAGTTTAAAAAAAACAAAGATGATGTCACACCTAAATTAATCTGGAGACTCCAGAAAAGTCCTGTAACTATCACAGGTGTAAATTGCTAAAATCTCAGATTGAACCTGAGCTCCTCCATATGTCACCTTAGTCACCACGGGGTGTGAGGCAAGGAAACAGCCACAGTTTGCTTGGCTGGCAAAAGCAGAAGCAGAGATTTTGCCAAGTGCCAACTATCTGAACCTTGTTCAGTGAAATGGACTGTTTGCTCGGATCATGAAAATACCCAGATTTGGGTTAAAAATCCAGGTCAGGTAATTCCCAGCAGTTCTGCAGTCAAAGGAACTTTGCCCATAAATACTGAGGGGTCCAGCCTCATAAGATATGGACTTTAAGCAAAGAACTATAGAGTGAATAACTGAAAAAAATCATTGCCTGTATTTCTAATTCCAAATGCAACTGTTTGCTAATTCCAAAGTCAAGGCATAAACTTGAACCCGAATTTACAGCTGAGAACTGTTAACAAATTGAGAAAATAAGATTTTACAAAGAAGTTTTTCTTAGGGCATCAATTAAACATTTTTTCTGATTTCTTCACTTCAGTTCTACCTTCTGGCTGTGACCAGAGGCATAATTACTGTAATTAAGGCTGGTTATTGGATCCAACCCAATATGTAAGAGGATATACCGTGTATAAATATATAGTTCTTCTTAATTGTCTTCTATTTAAGAATTTCAAGGTGATTTAAATTTAATCTCATAGCACTTTTGTGAAATGACTATTATAATTTTAGTTGGACAAATAAAGAAACTGAGGTAGAGACAAGATTTATGTATGTTCAGAGCAGAGATATGAAATAAATCAGATCCTGGAAATGAGCTTCCTATCATATAGACTTGTCCTTGTTCTTTTTCCATTAGTATAGCTATTTTCTCAAACTTTTCAGCTCATCACCAACAGATTAAAGTGATTTGGGGAATCATCCAAGTCTCTGGACGTGATTTCCAAGTAAAAGCAGAGACAATAAGTGTAACAAAGCCAAACTTCTACCGACACTCAAAACAGCATTGGACTTCAGTGGAAGGAGAATGCTTAGAAGGAGGTGACTCTGGGAGAAATGTGGTCCAAAGATGAGGAAAATAAATAAAGTACCAGAATGGAAGGGAGAACCTGACCAGAGATAAATGATTCCCCTCCTGAGATGTGTTTTTGTTTTATCGCAATGACCTTTCAGAGGAAAGATGAAGCCAGCCTCAGGTAAAAAGAAATAGCCACATTTCATCTACAGTTAGCCTTTGTGACTTCTGAACTCTGCTTTTCTATCTGAACTTATTTCCATGCACCATTTCTCCTCACCACAGATAAGAGACTTCCAACTGCCAGAAAGAAACTTAGAGCTTCCACACAAAGGTTAGCAAGCGAGCATGACTACTCTAATTTGGGAAATTACCCTCACCCTTGATTTTTAATACATCTCCCCTCCTATATGCCACAGGAATGTGATGAGTGATGCAGGGCTGTTGGGGACACAGGGCACCTCTGGGGGTGGGCTGGCACACGCATGTGTGCATGTGTGCTCACGTGTGTGTGTGTTTGTACAGCACATCTCATTATCGTATCATCGCTTCTCTGCTATCTCTAACATGGGAGTCAAGGGGTTTGGGAGCACACACAAAAAAAGAGAGATTTCTAAGAGAGCAGGAGATTGGGCCGGGGTCATCCGAAAGGGTAATTATTGTTAAATGTCAGGTTAACTCTGAAGGCCTCAGCTCATCCAACTGAGAGCAGATTAGCCCAGATGGAGACATTTTCAACACGCTTCTGTCTGACCAATCAGCGACAGATGGGATTAACCAAATACCTTCTCTCATCTGCTTGCTCACAGAAAGGTCAGTTTCTGCTCATTGCTTCCCTTTTAAGATGTGCCTTTTTTTTTCTTTTCTCCTTTTTTTTTTTATTTTTTTTATTTGTGGTGGCTTTATGCAGGAAATCAAGTTCCTTTTATCAGTGAATTAAATATTCAACATCTAAAACCCATTTTTTTGAGAATCAACTTCATTCACTTTCAAGAGCTCTTTTATCTTTTCTTTTCTTTCTTTTCCTTTTTGTTCCTGTAATGCTGCATGCAGATAGATAAAATATATATGTAGCTATCATACCACCAGCTTGTGCAAAATGATATTGTTTCATGAACTTCACTGAAGGTATATTGATTTCTACCCACTGAGAATTTGGCCCAGTATTTCAGCATCATTCCACGACTGCTACAGGACTCAGATTATTTTTACTTGTTTTTTCCTTGATTTGCTCTCCTTTCTAGAAAGAAGTCTTTGGTAATTTTATTCTCAGCATTCCTCATCTATTTAAGAGCTACAGTTTATGTTTTCTATCTAAAATGTGAAAAAATCCCCAACAACCCCATCAAGAAGTTAAAACAAAACAAAACAAAACAAAAGAACTCTCCCTCAAACCAACCCTGGAGTGCTTTAAAAACTAATAGTCTTTTATGTACAGCCTCTTCTCCCAGACAGCTTAAATAAGTGCAAACATAAAACTCAGGCATAAAATGAATAGAAACTGAAAAAAAAGTGCTCAGAACATAGTCACCAATAATTTGACTTCATATCCTTAGAAAGTTCTTTCACGCCTTAATTATTCTGATTAAGAGGGAGATCCTTTTGGTCTCTTCTTAATTTTGTTTCTGGATTTCTGATGTGATTTATGTGTAGACATAAATTGCAAGGGCCAAACTATCCAAGAATTTTATTGGCTAGTGTTTTGCTTAAAGTCTGATGGTGTAAAGGGGTCTTTCCAAAGCATTTGCATCACCTTTACTTTTCTGTTCTATTTCTAGGACTCTTTAAAAAGGTGTCGGTGTGAAAGTGAAATGTTGGAATTGCTATAGTGAGACCCAGGTTCTGATGATGCTCGGATGTGATTTTTCAAGGGAGATGATCCAACCTTGGAAGGAAGGGCATATTTCCTCCTAGGGCAGAAATATTTTCCACCACTGAAAGAGTTCACAGGAGAAACTGGGAACCAAGTTTCATGGAATTCTGGGCACCAAACAGATCTTAAAACAGGATGGAGAGTTGGAACTAGAGAATCTTTAAAGTTCCCTCCAATCCAAGCCTTTCTGTGGTTCTGAGCCTTTCTATGATGAACAAAATATGGGTCAGCACTCAAGGAGAAGTTGTAAAAATTCTCACATTTAGGATATTTCCATATTAGGATATATGGAAATGTAGAAGAACCTGAAAGACACACAGAAAAAACTGAATAAATGGACAGACTGAGAAAGTGGTTTATAAAGCCTTTTGCTTCTCTTTCAAGCAGCATCCCTGTTCCTCTGGCCTGGAACTAGGTCTAGTTGAAATTAGAACCTTAAATATGAAAATAATGAAATTTTTATGAAATTTTAATGAAATCCTGGTCTGGATTAGCAGGCAAACTGCAGTCTAACAGTGTACTTTTCAGAGGTATGAAAAGCATGGATGACATCTCAGTAGTTGTTATGGGCTAAATCATGTTTATGAACACAAACCTGTCTAGAGGCTCAAAGGAATGGAAGCCCCAAAGGTTACCTTCCTCATAAGCTGTCCAGACACAGACAAAAAAACTTACTGTGAACACATGCCATGACGAACTTTCATCCCCAGTACCTAGTGGGGCAGAAAGGAGCTGCTCAGGAGGAATTCAATATTAGGGGTTTAATTTTTTTCCCTCTAATGTGCATGAGGTTTCATTCACCTTACTATATCCTGAAAAAATAATGGACTATTATTACAATATTAATGGGAAGGGCTGAAGTGGATAACTCAAATTTGCTAAGAAGTTTTTGCAACAGACCAAGTTCTGATTTCCCTGATCTGCTCCTGTTTGGCTTAAGGGTATCATTGGTTCTCTGCCTGCCTCAGCACAGTGGCTCCCTTTGCAGCATATAACCTTCACTCAAGCAGGTAATATCATCAAAATCAATTATTCTGTCAATTAAATAGCCCTGCCCATCATCACCACAAATTAAACGGAACTACTGTGCAAGTTGAAACCATTTATTCATTTAAATTATGTGTCCACCGTTGATCTCTGTGCCAAGCCTTTGAGCTCTGCCATGAGTTTGTATCTAGATCCAATTGGGCTTCCTACTTCTTCCTTAAATACAAGGGCTCTAACAGGCATCAGTTACCTGTGAATGGTGCTAAGTTTTTACTTCACAGGCAGGTCCACATATCAAACTCTAGTGTACTATGGTGACACAAAACTGTTTCTAAGGTAAATACAATTTTACTCCTGATCATTTTATGGACAGGAACAGAAAAGAAAAGGGTGAAATTATTTGCCCAGTGGAAAATAGTAGGTCAATGGCAGATTTCGGAGCAGAACCCAGGTGTCTGGAATCGTCGGCTACTTGCCTATCCATCGGACCACACTAATTCACAAGAAGAGCTCAGCCTTGTTATTTTAAAGCTCACTTTCCTACACAGCTGCTCTTGCACTTCATACACTGTGCTTCTAGGAAATTAACATATTTAACAACATGTCACATACAAAAAATAAATGTCTTTGATAATCATTTGAATCAGGCATACAGGGAGTCCAAATTCTTTTTAGTATTCAGAGCAAAGCATCTTATCAGAGATCTACTTAAAATATGACACAGGTTCTTTATGTAATTGCATTAATTCAATAAACCACTGTTTCAATAGCATGGGATTTTTTTTTTTCAGAATTCTGCCAAGAAAAAAAGAAAACAACAGGAGAAAGCTTTTAGTAAACTTGGGAAGAACCTATGTTAATCTGAATGTCAGACTCAAAAATGCAAAGAACAAATCAGTTTATGCATGAATCAAGTAGACTAATACTTGAAACTAAATTCTAATCTACACATGTTTTTTGCTTCATGTGCACAAAAATTTATATCTCTCTATATATAGACATATAGATATATCTCAAGTCAAGCAGAGAAGATTCAGTGAGGTTATGAAAACAAGATTCCACAGGAAACAGCTGAGCTCAATTCTGTTTCCCAAACCTCCCAAGTTGTAAAGTTGTTTAAGAAAATCATATTAATTTACTGCAGAGCTAATTTAATAAATGAAGGTATTTGAGCGACTGACCTTCTTAGTACAAATATAAATCACACTGTTTGAATTCACATGGAGCAGGAACAGACTCCACCACAGAATATTTACAAAAGAGTAGGATGAACTTTGAGGTTCAACATGGAACTGGACTCTGTCCCACCCTTTGCTGCACATCTTCTCTTGATGAAGATTTACTTTTTGTCCAGCTCACGTAAGTCTTGCCCAACGTTGCTTTGCCTTTATATCCAAGGAGAAGAGAAAGGTCTTTTGTATAAAAAATCTGGTTATTTGTATATATAACCTGGTTATAACACTGTTAATACTTTGAGATGTCAAAGTAGAAAGTGATGATCAATACTGTAACTAAGGTAAAAACCATGTAAAGGAAATGTGGGCAATGCAGGCAGTTAATGTGTCTCTTCTCAAGCCAGGACAAAACACAGGTGAATTTATTTGCATTTTAATTCACCACTGCAAGATTGATGCACAGTGTGAGTGCAGATCACGACTTTCTACTTATTTTTTATTTGTTTTGATAGTTCTTCTGCTTAACTGCAGGCCTTAACACTGGGAATTAAGGATAGGCCTTGAAAAGGTCTTTGGAAACCCAGGAGGAGCACCTACACAAGGTCAAGCTTGTTTCTTTCAATCCATAAATAAAAATATTTTTGATCCAGCCTCTAATTATTTCCTAACTACCTTATTGCATGAGAAAGATGAAGAAAAAGTAGGAAGTAGTTATAAAATAGATACTGCAATTTTTATCATTTTAAGGAAAGATTTAAATCATAAATTAGGATCTTGCTGTTCATGGAATTATATTAGAAAAGCAGAATGATGAATCAGAAAGAACCATCTCTGGTTTATAAAGGAAAGTGTTTTCTATGCAACAGCTTTATTCCTTGGAGTGACTAGAAGAGGTATATCTTAGCCATCTAAACCAAAAGTCTCCCAGTACTAAATAGTTAATATTTATAGGTAACTTTGCAATCATTACTATCAACAGACAAAAAGCTACAATAATCCGATTGCCATCACTTTAACCAAAGCCCGTGTCGTAAACCTTGTAATTTTCTGCTGTCATGCTCAGGCACTTTCAACACATTTAAATTAGAAAGGACTATGCTAATTTTGCTTCATAGCCAGGGTAATTGTTGTAAGACATAATTATCTTTTTTTTTTTAAAGGATCGTTTTATTCTCCAGAGTTGTTTAAATTCAGTCTCAGTTACTGCTCGTCCTTTCATCCCTACACTGCGTTCTGGCTCCCACCTCCATTAAATTATTCTTTTCATCTTCGTTAGCAGGAGACAACTTAACCCTCCTTTCTGATGGACATTTTAGGGCCTGGCATAACTCTGTTAAAAGGAGCAAAGTATGCTAAGGACAAATCTAGTTCTTTGTTTCCGCCTGACCTTCCTGACGAGTCGTCAGAGGGTTTGACATGCTAAGTCATCTTTGATGCCAATTTAAAGTTATAGCCCAGCACACAGCCTTCTTGGTGCCTCAGAGCTTTGCCCTTATATAAGCAATGAGTTTAAGTTGAATAATACTGAAATGCAACCAAACACAAAGAGAATATGTGGATTTTCCACTTGAATAAAGATCACCAGGTAGGGTGCTCCCCATAGCGTATTTCCAAGACTTTTAAGGCAGAATATTAGTAAGAGTTTTGACTGCAGTAGCAAGTAAGAGGCACAGAATGTAGGACCAGCCAGAAGTTGGGTGACTTTGCTCATCAGCCAGGTCTGCTCTGTCAGCTGCTCCACCCATTGGCAGGTACAACACATCAGCGCTGCCTTACAAAGCCCTGCCTTACAAAGCCCTGCCTTACAAAGCCTTGCCTTGCGCTGCAGCTGAGGATATCCCGTGGCGTGTCCTTACAGCAGGTAAATCGACTGCTCCCTTGTTATCAGTGGTTGTTCCAAGGCACCTGGAGCCAGAGCTAAAGGAAACACTCCTGAATGAAAATACCAGTGATGCTAGTTAGTGATTAAATGCTGCAGAGTGAATGGAAGCATTGTTTGCAGTCCAGGTGGACTGACATCGGCACCACGACATCTTCTGGTGCCAAATGGAAGACCTGAGCAGAAAAAGGAGAAACATTTAGGCTTCATGCCAGCAGACCTTGGCAAGTCATATATTCTTCAGAGCATGTCAGCAAGTCAGTTTCTGGGCATGTTAAAAGGTGTGCCTTGGTAATTGAGAACCTGATGCCTCATCAGAGCTTCAAATATCTCCTGTGGTTTGCTCAGAGGAGTTTCCAGTAGACAGATTTTTCGTTCCCTTGTGTGTTTTTCTCTGCAAGAAGTTCAGTAGGATAGCTGAGGGGAAAGGGAATAAATTTTAGTGATAAATTTTCAGGTCTGTTATAGCAGTCCCTGTCACCACACATCAGCTGCCACAGATAGCACTTGTTAAGGAACAAGTTCTTTGTGCTATAGTGTGGGTCCAAAGGAATGAGGCACTGAAGAGGCAGGATAAACTGACCACAGGATAAACCTCTTCTCCTTGTGTCTGTAGAGCAAAAAGTTGGTTTGTGTTATGGCAGAATAACTTCTTGCCCCACTCTTAGGTGTGCATGGTCTGATTTCCAGCTGTAGGGCTTTGACTGTCAGCTCTGCTGTCCCCATGATAACCCCACTGCTCCTTTTTCTGGCCTTGTTGTTGCCTTCCTGTATCTTTTGTCTGGATTTTTTTTTTAAAGTCTCCACGGACTGAGTTTTAGTGATTTTTTTTTTTTTACTCTTTATATCCCTGTACTGTCCTTTTCATCACTGCATCCGAACAATTTCTAGTTAGCAACAGGACTATCAGTTACCACATACCTCTTTGCTCTTCTGTCCTCTCCCCAAGGAAGGATGTTTGTGCAGTGGGATGATATTGCTATTTACAAACACCCTTTTATTGTCAAAGTAATCAATTCTGCTTGTATGGAATGAAATGGTAACTAAATAGTCACCAGCCCAACTGGTAAAAGTCAAATCTGTTTGCATTATTCAAATGTACTAATATGTAGTTAGTGAATATCTATGACAGAAATGATGCCATTAAGGATAAATCCATTGTTTTCCCTGGAATGACTGGACTTTCACAAAAGCACCAAACTGAGATCTTAACTGCTGTTCCTTTGCCATGCACCAACAACATCAGGAGTGTGTCCGTGGCTGCAGCCAGGGGAACCACGTGGCCCTAGAAGACCTCCCCATGTTACTGAGCAGCTGATGAAGAAACCAGGGTCTTCACTCCCTGAAGTTTGATTTCCTGGCCACATTTGCACCAAGCTGAGATTCTTGAATGGAGAGAATCACAAAAATCATCTGCCTAAATGACAAACTAAAATATCTCAGGATATTTGTCTGTGCCAGCATTGGCAGAGGAAGAGAATGTAAATGAAGGAGAATGCTTCTAATTAGGACCCTCTAACAGTGTCCTGGGATGAACAAGGAGTGAAAATTGTCTCCCTGGAAGCCCTGAATTCAGATGTTTTGTTTATGCACACACATGTGGATACACACACTTGCACACACACTTGATTTCCAAATGCCACAAGTAATTTATATCACTGTTAATGACTCTGATGAGTTACATGTGCCTTCACTGCTCCAGGCTCTGTGTTTCCATGTTCATATGGCATTAGGGGTTAAGTTAATCCCTGCTGCAGTTGTCATGCTGGAAATGCCCAGGGTTAAGCAGAGATGACTGGGACCAGTGGAAGTGCTGAATGTCATAATGCTGTACTAAGCAGCAGATATTGTCATCAGCTCAGTCACAACTGATGCTTGGAATTGCTGCAGAGACAGGCCCCAAATCAGTGTTCAGCATTCTTTGGCCCTGCATGAAAACTTGAGGTTATTGTGGTCTCTGGTAAACTTGGACTTCTCACGAGAAACACAGAAAAACTTTACAATAGCCATAAAATATTCAATCAGATCATTTCTGCAGTGACCCAAGAACAGTCTCACAGAAACCTTCCTCTTCCAGAAGATGCTCTTCTGTATTCTGGGTAAAATAATAGGTTTTGTTCCCCTTCATTAGACACTGAGATGTCCATCATAAGAGTCATCAATGAGACAGACAGATGGACAAGCTGTAAGTCACTGCAGAGGTGTATTATGAGAGACAGGCAGAATTCCTTCCATTTCAACTCCTTGTTTCCTCTCTTCGACCCCACCTTGATTCCCAGTGTTCTTTAATGTCAGGGCACCTGGGGAGGATCTGTTTATGGACATTCTCCAAGCAGCAAATAAACCCTCATATTATTTGTAAGCATGGCATTTTCAAGAGGTATCCTTGGTTGTTTAACAACATAAAGTGTTTTTGTAACTGCAGAAAAGGTCCTATGGGCCATTAAGCAATCATTTATTGGTTAAATATCTCCATTCCCAGTAATGAATTGCTATTTTGCGAGAACAAACATTTCCTTTCAGTTTAATTTTCAGATTTGGAGGTCGCAATGGTGTGTGCTCTGGAGAGGGAATAAAGTCTGGGACCATGACGTTAATACACTCCCAACTTTTATTTTGTTCTCCAGCTGTGACTAGACCTCCAGTACATTAATTTCCATGTCTTTCTTAAGCCTCCAGCCTCTCAAGGAGAGATATGTATGATACTCCTCTTGTCTGCCTAACTCACTTATCACTGAATATTTACCTGCAGTGAGAGAAATATTGAATTCCTTTGATTGAGCCTTAGTAAGTTCTGCCCTTACAGATTTCTGAGTATAGGAGAACAACCAGCTTGGTTTGCTATATTGCTTTAGTTTTCTGGGTTTTGGCTTTTTTTTTTTTTTTTAATTGAAGAATTGCAGTCCTGGATTAAGAGTCTTGGAAAATTTATTTTGTTTTTTGTTCCACCACAGGGACTCATACAGATTTTGCAAAAGTCTCTTAAGAATAAATCATATGTTCCAATGCAGGTTTTTAGTTTTTTCACTTTTCTGAAATTGTGCTTTTGAGGATAAGGAACTGGTTTCTATAACCCATATAATTCCTCTTTTTTCTTAGAAAACTCTGGATCTAGCTGGTGTCAGTGACTGATTTTTTGACCCCAGTGAACTTCATGCCCTGCAGTTTTCCAGGAGCACCTCAGCCTGCTCCGTTGACTTGAGAAAATTATTTTTAGCCTCATGTTGGGAGTGGGAAATCTGAGATATGAAGATCTGAAGTACTGGAGGCTGCATGGCTGAGCAGGGAACATGACTGAGCAGAAGCCAGATTCATGGACCAGTGTCTGACCCAACATGGCAAGGATGAGCCCAAAGACCCAGCCTGAGACCTGGTCAAGGACGAAGTTCACAGCTTTCCCTTAAGCCCCGGAAGTTGTGAGATTTTATTTTATATTTATATATAGGTATATATTTTAGAATGACTGGGATCATTATAAAGATTAAGGAAAATGTGGTCAAATGGGCAATGCAGGTAGCTTTGATTCTATCCTTGGCTCTATCACTGAGTTTCTAGGATGGCCTCTGGCAAGACTTTTAGTCTTTTTTCTCCTCAGACTGCTAATTTGCAGTCTCTATTCTTGCCTGAAGGCAGAGTGGGGCAGTGACAGTCTCTGCAAAATGTTAGTCCAGTTCCTAGCCTGATGGCTTACTGCATAGAGAAAAACTATGAGGCACAACCATAATATTATTTTTATTCTGCTATTCATTATATTCATTGTGAGCACCCTTGCAGCAGCCCTTCTTTCTTGATTTTTTTTTTTTAAGAGAAAAATGAGGTAACAAGTCCTGGACTATTCACAGGATTTCTAGGCATGTGTTTATTATTTTATGGGCTGAAAGGAATCCTAAGGCAGGTGTATGTTACATGGAGGTGAATATGACCCTGCTTGCCCCAGCTATTAAAGTCCATCTTATCCCAAGGGGTGAAAAGTGAGTCTAGTTTGATACAACTCCTGCTGGAATCAGTGGGTATGGGCCAGGTTATATACCTCCAGTATCCAATTAACACAGCTGCAGTAACAATATGAACTATTTAATATTTGCCACATTAATACTTGCAAAAAGCAGATTAAAACCATTTTCGAAATGGTACCAATCCCACCTTTTACCAGCATGTGATTCTGGAGCTTGGGCTCGAACAGGGTGACTGGGAGCAGGAGAGGTCCCTGCTAGAGCCTGGGTGCACACAGCCTTCCCTGTGCAAGCACCTCTGGGATGGGAGTCATTGAGGCAATCAGCACAAAGAAAATATCTTCTGGTTATCAGCTGCCAGCAGGACCCCAGCACACTGGAAGAGGGAATAACAAAAACAGGGCTTGCACCCAGATGAGCTCTTAATAAGCAAGTGCAAATCCAGAGTAAATAGACTGATGGAGCTGTGTAGAGGTGGTACTACCTTAACCCACTGGCTGTTTACTCAGAAGTTCTTTTGCTGTGCAAACGAGCACTGGGAAGGCCACTTATTGATTCACTTTTTTTCCTCTGGACACTTACAATCTATCAAGCATGGAGAGCAAAACAGAGGGAGTGAACCCTCACTGTGGCACAGCAGAAGCTGCTGAGAAGAGAGGAGCTCTTCTTTCTGCCATGCTCCATGAGGGACATTCCCCTGCATTCAGGCAGCACATCTGAATAACTCCTCTCCTCCCTGTTAAGCCATCGGAAGGGGCAAGAGCTCGTTCCAGCCTCCCTGCTTGGATTTAACCTCAACGGGTTAACTTCATAAAACTGCAGCTCTTTATTCCAGCCTGTGATTTCCCATCATACTTTAGGACCAGCGAACCGTCCCTTCATTGATGGCACCTTTTGGCTTCACAATAGAAGCCAATTTGTTAGAATTCTTCACAGGTCAGGGGCTGCGTGAAGATGTGGAGGGCGCAGCAGTGGCCGCTGGAAAATGAAGTTGTATTCGCTTGGCAAATTATACGTCTGCTGCACTTTATGGGCCTTGATTTCCTTTCCCCTTTCTCTCCCTCTGCCTTCCCACCCCCCTCCCTCCAGCCCCTCCCTTATCCTCTCTTTTTTTTAAATCGGAGAAGCGTGTATGTGAGCTATCGTCACATATCCAGTTAATGTAGGTTAATAGATTGATTCCAGTGACACGGATCATAATGAACAGTAAATTGTTTTATCTCTTAAGTCTTATTTGGTCAGCCAGGAAAACATATGAGGTAATATGGCTTGGACTAAATGGACCGTATAATAGATCTCCCTCTAAAGAATAAGGACAGGGGTGACAGCGCCTCTTATGATTAATGAAAATAATAATGGTCCTGAAATTGAAATTTTTCTAATTTTTTTTCCTTCTTCTCTCTTGGCTGCCACCAAAAACTTCAGCCAGCAGATGATTTGTGCACAATAACCACCTCTGACTTCTCCCTCAACTCCTAATACAAGTTTAGGGAGTGCTGGGGAGGGAGAGTTGAAGAGGGATGGATGGTTACCTATACTTCTAAGAGCTTGGCTCAGCAGTAGAGTCACATATAAACACAAACTGTTTGCTTTTAACCCTGGGTTTGAAGCAGATACTTTCAGGAGCAGCTGAAGCAACTTGCCCAAATATAGGATTTCCAAACGTGTCCAAAGGAGTTCTATTATTTAAGTGCTTTGGAAATACTGCAGTAAAGTCTTAAACCTTCAGACACATCTGCTTGTTTATTTATGCAGGAGCCCCTGCATTTATTGGTTGTGGACAGCATTCAGAATGATTTGTCATTATTAATGAATACTTGCATTTGTGTCAGTGCTTCTTGCTGTAATACATGTATAAGGAGGTTAATTCCACAGCTGAAAAAACAGGTTGGGGCAGAATCAGGCCTTTTACAGAGCAGCTATGTCAACTTTTTTTTTTCTTAGGGGTTTCACCAAAGTGCTTCCATTTGGCTCAAAAGAGCTTTCAAGTAAAACCTGTGAACATTTATCTTGAACAGCATCAGATGACCTGGCAGACAACATGAGATCTTTGTCAAATAGGAAATCTTTATCTAACGCCTGTTAATAAGAGTGGGGAGAACAAATCCGAACGGGATCAGTAGGGCACGTGTGGAAGTACCAAACACTGTAACCCAGCATGGCCAGAGGCACTCTGTGGCACTGGAGAGCATTTGTGCACATGTGTGTGGGTGATTCCCTGGTCTCCTCCAGCAAAGCCATAGGTGAACAGAAATATCACACCAAGTATAAATATCATCTTCAGTCCTTTCTTCAGGAGATTAATATGAAGTGAAATAAAAGCAAGGATCTAGAGAACCCTCCCATGGAGCACCTTCCTGTGTGAGCATGGCAATGTGAATCAGTGTACCTAGGACCAAACCTGGATTTTGCACCCCCACGCTACTTTTTATGTTGCTTGTCTTTTTTTTCTCTTTCTTTCTTTCTTTTTTTCCCCCACACTTAATTCCTTTTAAGACTGTAACAAACAACAGTAAGCGCTTTGTCCTTTTACTCCTCTTTTATCTTTGTGCTTTACAGCTTCTGTGTTGTATCTGTTTTCACTCTTATAGGATCAATAAAAGTTTTGTCACTTTGCAAAGTTTTGGAAACCAGAAATTGCACTTGAGGAGTGGGATAATAGGGCTTGTCTTGTTTCCTGATGCTTCTGCATAGTTGTATGCCATTTTTATTCTTTTAATTCTCTTTTTTTTTCCATCTTCCAATATCTAATCTCAATATCTGCAGTCATGCTTTTGGGTTTTACACTGGCTGTCAGCAGGCAATCAGTTCAGGCATTCAACTTCTTTGGATTAACATCAAGCTCTGCAGTTTGGGTATATTAGCAGCAGGGTCAATCATGGCAGCAGGAAGCAGCCTCAGCAATAAAAAGAGAAAAAAAAAGGAAAAAAGGAAGACTAAAAGGAACTCTCTGAACTTCAAGAGTCTGGAAAACCCAAACTGAGACTAAACTTCATAAATATCCCTAATCTCTGGTTTAGAAGCCAGGATTGTTTATGATTCATGGCATTTGATGACATTTAACAGCATGCAACCCATTACAGCCCTTAAGTCATTACACAACACGGCAGAAAATGTCATCAGGTGCCACAACAACAAGGCAGGTTATTGGAGGGGCAGGGTTCAGTTCAGATTAGTTCAGACTTCTGACGGATGCTAGCCTAGCTCCAGACTGAACCCAAATTCTGCTTGTCAGGCTTATCTCTCTAACAGATCATCCTTGCTCCTCTGTATGTTGTACAACTTCCTCCCCCACAGCTCAAAATCCAAATTCCCAGCTTCTGGTGGAGCACTGGTAAAAGTAATAATCATTCTTATGCAGGGATTGCATTAATTATTTTTGTAAGAAGAGCTGGGGTCAGTCTGAATCCTCTCTGAATATGAAGAGGGTTACTTATGTCTGACACTATGTCTTCGTGGTCTGCACCTCGAGACACTTCTGCTGGTCTGAGAAGATTACAACTTCCAGTGATGAAATCAAAATGTTAGGCATTGGTTAGGAAACCCACAGGATTAGTGCATTGCGGCACTGAGTGTGAATAATGTGCTTCACAGCCATGTTTCAGGGCACTACAATTAACCTTAATAAAGTTACCAGCATCTGGAAGCAAAAGGAGCATTAAAAATCTGTATGAAATATTTAGCTGGAGATCTTCCCATAAGTGAGTGGAGATTGACACACCACATCCTAATCCTCTGCACCAGGGGAGAATTTCCTCCAAGATAAGGAGAGTTTACAGATCCCTAGCAATAAACAGCTATAGGTAGAAAGGGAAAGAGTTTTTATGGTGCTGTGCTGGTTTAAAGAGCTGGATTCAGAAAAAGTCACCTGCTTTTCTTAAATTAGAGCTTGACTGCTGAGAGTCAATGACTAACAAGAGAAAATTCCACACAAGGAGATCCCACATCTCCTTGTGTATCTTCAGTGCCTAAGCTCTACCAACCTATCAAACCTGGGCAGAAATTTCAGAAAAATGTTGTGGGGCATTTGGAAACCCCTGCTTTCCAAATGTTGCTGATGTCTTAACTTACAATGTTTAAAGCATATGATGCATCCACAGAAAGGCAGAAGAGTGAGTATTAGGGGTAAATAGATGTTGACCAAAGGGGACAATGAATCTTTGCAGCGTGAGAAAACTTTGGCTTTCAGATGCTGGTTTGTATTCCCATTTGATTTATCTGAACCCATTTAGTCTCCTTGTAACTAATTACAGTCTGGCTATTTTATAGAAGCTTTTAAGTGGCCTAAAGTTACATAAAGAAAGACACAAATTCAACATTTTAATCTGCTGGTATTGTGTCTTGTCTGGTCAAAAACACAGCAGTCATATACAATACGCTTATTAATTTTGGGGAAGTCCTGGGGTGTAGATATTGGAGGCAACGTATATGTCATCCATAACAATCATATACATGCATCCCATGCATCTGAATGTCCTTCCCATTTGATAGTGAGGTGTGTGTATATGCACACATTTACATGCTGCCTTATTTTTTCCCTTATGGAAGAAAAAAAAGATATTAAAAAATCCGGTGACTGATTTTGCTTCTTTAACCAAGTCAAATATTTTCTTGTCAGTATGCTCATAACTTCAGACTGCAGAGGTCATGGCCTTGACTTTCTCCTTCAGATGGTTTGTGAGTGGAATGTCCTTGAGATTAAGGTTCCCTTTGTTTTCCTTGGGAGGGGCTTTGCTTACACTGGCAAGCAGCTGAGACTTGCCAAGGTCCTCCAGACTCTGTTTATTAGATTTTTATCTTCTTATCAGAGTCTTCCTCCTTAAATCATGTCAGCATTTTACCACTCTTCAGGGATTCCTGGTGTTTTATTGTCTCTGAACTGCTTGGGGGGTGGGGGTAAAGGAAGATATCCTAGCAAAAATAACATTTATATAATGGCAGTGATGGGAAAGGTTCAACTGTCTCCTTCAGATTCTCATCCCGACCAAAGTGACCACTAACTGGCCATCTACTGTGGATTTAATTAAATCTATATTTAAACAGACCCCCATTGATTTTGTTGAGAATTTTGTGCCTGGGGAAGGACTTTATAATTTGGTCTGGCATTCCCACCCAACTCTGACATGAGAAGAACCCAACCAGTTGGTTATTGTCATAATATTGTTTTTCTTGGCGAAGCACAATTTCTTTTTTGTTATTATTTTCATATTAAAAGGTACATTGTAAGATAACACAAAAAAATATTCAATCTGCTGGTTCCAATTCCTACTAAAATCAGCCAAATCTATTATTTAAAGCTGACATGCCTAAGTCTATACATAATTAGAGTTTAATGTGTGTATACAAATATATACTCTAAAAGATACACATCTCTATTTTATCTTAAATTAAAAATCTCAAAGAACTCTGTAAATCTTAATGCCTAGCTCCTCCCGGATCTGCTCTGGAGTAAACCAATTATGAAAAAATTCCTTTTCCCAAGGTCTGAGCCAGGGAGGGAATAAATCCTTATCATACACAAAGGAAGTGTGGAGCATCTCTAGCTTGAGTGCTGTGTGCTGTGCAGAGGAATGTAAATGATTCATGATAAAGGCACAAGCAGATCACAGTTTGTGCCACGTGTGCCTACAGATGAGCAGAAGTGGAATCTCAAATGGTTAGAAAGCACGTGAGCCTCTGGTGTGAAGGTGAAGGCTCACTTGGAGTCCTAAGATGTTGATGAAGAAGTTAATCCTTTTGAGGAGATGACCTGGAATTGAAAAACCAAAGAGAAAATTCAGTCAGTGCTTCGAAATATATGAACAGGTCCTCACGCAGTGTGAAACACTTATCATTGTTAAAGGTATCTGCCTGTTGGCATCCCTTAAAGATGTGCTCAATCTGGTCCTACAGCAATAGCCATATTATACACAGAGACAGACAGACCAAATTTGTACTAGTCTTTGAAATATATTCATCTTGGGATTGCTGTCACCCTTTGTCAGGGGAATGAATCAGTTCATACTTTTCTGCTTTAGGTAACTACTCTTTGGATAATGAATCTTTAATGATAATTGCTCTTCTAAGGAGAACGTTTTCCACCCTTGTTAAAGCAATACTTTCTTGTGGAAAAGTGCTTAACATTAACACTTCAAGACTGGTGTACTTTTCCAATTGATAAAGATCTCTGTGAAGGACAAAGACCTGAAAATTTTGGCAAACAGTCTAAGATGCAGAAGTTAAAAATTAATTGTGAAGAAAGATGTATAAGGTGTTATTTCTGATGCTCTCTACATGTGACAGTAATGTCTTTAATCCTAATGCTAAACCTTACCTAAGCTAACATACATTATAAAATGAGTAAAAAACCATCATTTTTACGATATTTTATACAGACAGTGTAAAACTTCAAAATAATTCCTGTTTAGGGACAACCAGAAACCATTCTACAGTTTGGTAACAGATGTCTTTACAAACTCAACACAGTTATGGCAACCTTACACCCAATTGCTTGAATTTTTTAAACAGAATTTAGCATTTCTTCAGCATTATGTCTTGGAGAGGTTTTTATGCCAGCAAAACCCAGTGAAGCTATGGTTAAAACAAACCCTATTTTGCAAAGTAGTTTAGTCACTATAAGTCCTAGACATGGAAGTCCACGTGTTCATCCAGCCTTTCAGGAACACACTCATCCTTCCTGTGCTGCCTGGAGGAGTGACAAATTCCTGACAGAGCTACATGAAGGAGGAACTCTCATATTTTTAAGGAACTCTCATGGTTTTTTTTGTTGCAAACATCAGCAGAATGGGGTTTTGTTACTCCTGGAACAGAAAGGGTGGAAAGTTTTGGGCCATGCAAGACTTTAGGATTGCTGCTGCATGTAACTACCTGATTGAAATGGTTCCAGCTTTCTCCTTCAGCTAAAATGAGCTGTACTGAAAAAAAAAACCCTGGGTATATGTGCCAGGGCCAGCCCTCAGCTCCAGATTTGGTCCAGAATCAGCAGGAATGGGAAAGGAAATGAAGGAGTGTAACGTGGTGCACGTGGGCAGATCTCTGTGCAAGTGCGAGCACGAAAGGCTGCATCACAAATTCAGAAATGCAGAGCCACTAAACTAATCTGGCAACTGAAAAACATGTTAAGGTTGTTTTGGCATTCATTTACTATGAAGAACTGAAGTGACAGAGACGAGTTAGTGTCCAGTGAGTTCCCTCCCCTGCCATTTCTTCAGGAGAAGGTGCCCTCTGCATAAGCCTGAGGAAATGTAAATATCTTACCAGCATCTCAGAGCCATGTGCAGGAACTGTTGCAGCTTGTGCCTGAGATGTGATTCTTTCAGTGGAAGTCTATTTACAGGATGGAGCATGCGATTTTAATTGCAAGTATGTTCCTTCTTCCTTTTAAATTCCTCGTGTTTTCACATATACCATTAAAAGATTGTCATATGAGCTTTGATTGCATTCTTTGGCATGTCTTCCAGAATGAGAGGAGGAAAAAATCCCTGTTAGTGCCAACAAAATCACATACCAAATATGAGAAACAGATAAGACAGCAGATTCAGCATGAAGCAGAGTGGGAGAAGTCAGATAAGAGGAGATCCAAAGCTTGGGCTTTCAACTCTCCACTCATTCTTTTACAGGTTTGACTTTGCTCCCCCTTTTTTCCCTGGGATCAGCTTCCTAATCTGACCTCACATCCAAAAACTGGGAATTTGGCTCCATTACCTGGGAAAGCTCAGGAGAGGACTGAGAAAAGAATGAGGGATTCAGAAAGGGTCTTGTTGGCTTCAGCACACACCTTTGAGAAGGAAAATATTTCTGGGGAGTGTGGGCAGCTAAGTTCTGCCTTTGGAAGTGCAGAGGGAACAATATTGAAGGTTTCAAGGCTTAAGCCTTAAAAACACTCAATAATTCAGGCCCTTGGATTTATGTGCACCATATAAGCAAACTTAAAATGATTTTGCTATTAAAAAAATTGACTGTATTTTTAATGAGCTCACTGTATATTTCAGTGGGAAACATTCACAGTCTCCTCATTCCTGCTCAAGGCTGGTGGTATTTCACTAGATCTCTCTTTAAAAAGAGGCTCTCATGCTGGAACAAACAGAAAAAAAAAGATTAAAAAAACAGGAGAACAAAGAATTACATAACTACATTTGGAGTTTTGTCAGTAATTTATGGCAGCACGCTGTAGTTTTGCACTTCAAATATTCTCATTTGAATGTATTTTATTTCTTAACTAGAATTGTTTCTGTTCTTGATGAAAATTTTAACAACATTCTACTTCATTTTTTAGGGCAAATTAATAGTCAGAAACTCCAAGGAAAAATAAGGAATGTGATATATGCTTCATAACACATTAAAACTCCTCAAAAAAACGTGATATTGTCATTTCTTTGTGTCAGTGTCTATCCATATTTTGCACAACTTCTGTCATCATAACATCTTATTGGAAATAAGGAACATCAAAAAGTAATCTAAACCATAAGGCCCTGGTATGGGATTGGATCCAAACTCCCCTAAAAGTTGAGAGGATTTTGGTGTTGGCAACTACAAAACTCAATTGTTGACTACAGCCACAAGGTTGCAATTTGAATTCAAAACCATACATATTTTCTGTTCAGGAGTGAGAAAGATAATCTCACAGGTTGTTCTACTGAAATAAAAAAAAAATCCATTAAAAAAATCATCATCATTTGACCCTGTGTGACGTGCAAAAGTATTATTTGAGGGTTAGAGTCCATTTCATAATGAGTATGATCCTGTGGCTTTGTCCAAATTGAATTGTACTTTCTTGGTTTATTTCCATTGTACCTTTTCTGATAAAAGTGTTTAAATTGTCAGCTCCAACTGGGCAGTAAGGGACAGATCAACCTGGCCAACCAACATCAGCACAGCCTGCCCTTGGCAAAAC
>VZTN01004833.1:5769-33700 GCA_013400515.1 Erpornis zantholeuca | reverse complement strand
CTTTGCCAGTGCCATTCTGCCGCTTTGTGACATAGATTATGCACTTCTCCAAACTTCTCTGCCTCTCCAGGTGACTGAAAAAGTTAAAACACCATTCAAATGTCCACACTGCAGCTCCTTGGCAAGGGTAGCCTAGAAAAATAATCTGCTATATATTTCACAAATATACATAGGTATGAAGTTTTGGGTTACAGGAGAATGTCCTTCCAGTGTGTGACCCATCACTCAGAAATGCTGAACTTCTGTCTCTTTCACTCTAATACTTGTGTAATCTTTAATTTATTTTTCTTTAAATCTTTAGTTTTAAACTGCTTCGGTATGGAAAAGGGCTACTTGCACTCAGACAAGTAATAAGAGACCAGAGGCCAAGTGCAGACTGAAAATCAGGCACTCACATTCCATCCCTAAAAAAACCTGTCCTATTTGTATTTTCAATATATATTTGGGTTCATGAATATCTTTGTGCTTCTGGTCTCAAACAGTCAATTTTTTGGTCCAATATACAAACAAGAACCAACAAAGCTGGATGGGGCTAGGGGTAATCTAGTGGAAGGAGTCCCTGTCCATGGCAAGGGGGTTGGAACAAGATGATTTCAAGGTGCCTTCCAAAACAAGCCATTTTGTGAAGAGCAGCAACAATTATTTGAATTCATATTTATCAAGGTTAGACTAGCAGGTTAATTGCCAGACTTCATTTTTGTTATTAGCTGGTTGAGGGCTAATATTGCTGAATATTAGGGCCCCAGGACCCACAGAGTACAGCCCAGCCCCAGGATAATGTCTTCCACTTCCCACCGATGAAAGCGAAAATATTTCAAGCATGAGGTTACTGCCTCTTCCCTGTGAAAATTATTTTGTCCTTTTATCTTTTCTTTTCTCTTCCTGATTGAGAAGCCAAGTGCAGAGCCTGTGGCTGGCAAATGATGAAGGAAAAAAATAAAAATAATGGAAAGTTCTGTCCAGGAATGTTTGCTTCATTATATTTTCTTTCCTATAACTAATTATTCTGGCCGGACAAAAAATAAAATATAACACAATAAAGCACAATAAAATCCTGGATATGCATTGGATTCCCAAGTTTTCTAGGAGCCAAAATTTTAGGTACGTGAAGAGGAAGAAGAAATGATCCTCTTCATTGCTCAGCCAAGACACCAACACCACACTTGCCAGTTATTCTCCACAGTGATTATCTGACAGAGGCACTCACTGATAATTCCTGTCCTGCTCAGAAGGGAGCACACACAAGCTGCAAACAAACTATTCCCTGGTGCTTGTTTTTATCAGTGACTCAAAACAACAACTGTAAAACACAGCAGTGAAATTTTCCCTCAGGCACAGCTGTGCCCCAGGTTTTATGTGCCAGCCTCCAGTGGGTCTGATGGGGAGAGAGAAGGGAGCACAATTTCTAAGTGCTACTACGAGGCTACTACAGCTCCTCCAGGTTCCCATCCTCAATCCTTCTTCTCACCTTCCAGAGCTTCTCCTTGGCTACAGCAGTGGATGAAACCCTGGAAATTACTAAGAGCTCCACAGTTTTCCCCAAATCCAATGTTTTTACCTCTGTCACTCTTGCAGGATGTTCCACACTTTCTGTCTGACAGAAGATTTCTTTCCCTGTTAAAGGACACCAGATTTCTCCAGGTGAGGGAACTGGTGCAGCCTTGAT
This sequence comes from Erpornis zantholeuca, assembly GCA_013400515.1. Classification (NCBI taxonomy): domain Eukaryota; kingdom Metazoa; phylum Chordata; class Aves; order Passeriformes; family Timaliidae; genus Erpornis; species Erpornis zantholeuca. Next base: position 32,034 of record VZTN01004833.1, on the reverse strand, counting down.
TTATGGAAGGTACCTATAGCCTTCGGTTTCAGGAGAAAATCTAAGAATTATAAAAGTAGTTTAATTTTTCCTTTTCATTATAGTAGTCCATGACTTTTACAAACAGGGACAAGGAGAGAAAGGACAATAATCTTCCCTCTCCCCTGTGAAACTCGTGTCCAAATATCACAAGAAATGTATTTTGATTATATTCTTGACTTAAGATATAATGTCCATAGGAGAGTAAAAGAGGAGTTTTCTCAGGAGACCTCTGACTTTAGCTTACCTCGTGACTCTGAGCAAGCAACATCTGTGTGAGCCCAGTCTTTGGATTTACCACAACACACAGCAGAAAATAAACACAGGCCAAGACTCAAGTACAGGCAAGTATTAAAAAGTTTGAGACATAAATCCAAAAGTGAAAGTGGACCAGGGCTTATTTACATGTTCCCACAATTCTGACTATACTGATAATTCTGCACTAGCATTGCTTCAGCTTTTCTTCATCTCTCTGACTGCAGAAAACTTAAATCTCTGAGAAATGGTTTTTTTTGAGTTGTGCTCCAGGTTTTTGTGGATGCTGAGATCAATAAGACCTGCTGCCCTTTAAATGAGCTCTCTGGCTGCATCCTGCAACACAGGGGCCACATGCAAGGCACAGCCACACAAACCACACTAAGTGCCTCTTGCCTGTAGTTCTGGACTGTTTTCCAGAATAAAAGAACTTAGATAAAAATGGATAAATATATAGATCTCTATCTCAAACCATTCATGTCTGCTTTCTGCTCATTTTTACCTTAGGAATTTCAATGCTACAGCACACAGAATTTTCTCTTCTCTGTACACTATTAAAAAAACCAAAAAAACCACACAAAAAACCCCAAACCAAAAATCTAAAGCAGCCCACACTTTTTAAAAATGGGTTTCTGTAATATGGCAGAAAACCATTGCAATGAAGATGCCGTTTTAAAATCCTTATTAATTATTATCGTGATAGACATTTCCAAGGAATTTCAATTTCAGAAGCCTCTACGGTCAACTAATAACTTATTAAATATTACTCAGTCATTAAATATCTTCAGTTTAAAAATGAATATTTAGGGGATAGACATCTGGTAATATGTCTTAATCCTATTTTTAGATTAGATCCTCTTAAGAAATTCCCATATGCTTTTAGATAAAGCTTGAACCTTGCTAATCTTCCTGAATATTCTCTGCCTGCTGCTATGTACACAAGAGCCCCTAAAAGCTGTACTTAGGGGTTGTGTTTAGGTTCAGATTTCACAAGGTAATTGGGCTCCCTCATTTTCATGTGTTTTAGCACTAAAACCACAATGAAGGAGGAGGTGGAAGGAAAAATCAGGGGGAGTCCAACAGTAATGCTTGTCTATTAATGAAATTACTACAAATGGACTAAAAGTCAGAATCAAAAATAACCCTGACATTAATGGACTGCTTATTTGAATCAATTGGATAGGAAACTGCTCCGTGTGCTGGGATTAACTAACAAATATATGATTAAATTAATTCCCAGCATTTAAAAAATGCTTGAAATGATCTCTAACATAAACCAATGGTGGGTGGTGAGTGTCTTTAGCAATGTTCCGGGGTTTTAACAGCATTGCTTTATCTAAACATATTTCTTAGAGTCACAAACCCTAAAAGGTATAAAATAAAGTAGATTGAGATGGATTAGGTTAATTAATGGGTATGAACTGGCCTTTCACCTCAACAATTGTAGACAAGTTCAACCTAAGAGCTTAAATCAGCGTTTGCTGTTCCAAGCTCTAGTAGACATTAATTCACATCATATAATTTGGCAGAGTTGGCCCAGAAATGAACTTGCCATGGATTTGACCCTCCAAGTCAGAGATGGGGCAGCAAACAAAGGAAAAAAAAGAGGGAGGAAAAAAGGGAAGAAAACCACAATGTCTCCCAGCTGCTCCCCTGATTTGTGGATAAAGTCAGAGCATTTTTGAGGGTTTACACACACAGGCAGTACATGCTTTTGTGTGGAGGTGAACACTTGGGACCCAAAATGCAAAACAAAGCATTGAGGGGAGTCATGGGACACTGGGGAGTTTCAACTGGAGTCTGGGTTTTAGGGCACTTTTGGGGAGACAGGGGCCAATGTGTGCTTTGAGCTCAGACTGGTGGATTTAAAAACCAAACACAATTTCTGTGCATTTACAGTGACAAAACATCAACAGCTTTGCAAACACACCCAGTCACACAGGAGGTGTAGCATCAGAGCAATTTCCCTGCTCTTACTTGCATGCCTGCAGCCCTGCAGGAGGTCACACACACAGAAAGGGACGAGAAGTAAATAAATTGCATTAATCCTTATGTTTTGTTTTGTTTTTATTATCTACCTGGAATTCGGGCACGAAACCACCAGATCATTATTCACTGATAACTGCAGAGGCAATAGCAAACTGTTCCACGAATAAATCTCTTCCCTGAATAAAGCCACGGCAGCCGTAATGCGCATTTAATGGATTTATCAGTTTTACATTAAATGCCTTTTATTTGAAAGCACCAATTAATTTCATAGATGTTCCCTTTAGGTCTGGGCAAGGCTGTTCGTGGTGGTCTCCTGCCAGAGCTGCCTTCTCCCGGGGAGCACCGAGGGTGTGCAGGTGTACTGAGCACCCACCACATTTATTTGGTCGTGGTAAGCAAACACAGCCTGCACCACGCCAAGAAAAGCAAACGTGGGAGCCCACAGGTGGTTTGAACTCTTTCCTGAAGCCCCAGCTGAACTCCCAGGGTAAAGACAAGCAGCAGGACCAAGCACAGGGCACCAGTGGGCTGGGAGGAATCCAGGACCAGTAAGAGTGGAGGAGAGATTTAAGGGAAGCCCTCTGTCAAAAACCAAGCCAGAAAAAGAAGATGGAGCACTCCTCCAGGCCTGCAGGATGGCAACAGTTATTAGCAAATATTTGTACATTTGGCAGCAGGATTATTGTCTCACTGCTAATATGATGATTTTTTTTTTTCCTTTTCCAGACCTGGGTGGCTGGAATATATATCACAGCTTTTTCATGAAGGTTATGCTTTAAAAGGAAAAACAATAATAAAAAAGAAGAAGAAAAGTAAATATATGTAGTGTTCTAAAAATAGGTTTGTGCATTTGGAATTGTGTTCAGGTACCAGCTCCCACTGATATAATCACAGCCTGACTGCTTTTAACTTTTGACATACTGTAGGCTCTGTGTGCAGGCCAGCTGTAGAAAATATCCTCTCTTTCTATAGGTTTTGAATATGCAATAACAACAAAAGGAAGGTATGTAAGAGACTGACAATGTCTGGATAATTACTGCAGTTTAATCTGTCAAAATGCACTGCTTTAATAAATTTTGTCAGAAAATAGGGCTGAGCAAGGAAGAAATACATGGAAAAATTAGTTATTTCCTAGTCTTACCTTTCTATCCTTTTCTGCTAAATAGTTTATGCATTAATAATGTACCTTGGCTCCTTCAGTACTTTCAATGGGACCTACACCTTAAAGGGAATTCCAGTACGAAATCCTGTTAACTTGACATTCTTAACCTGACTGGAATTAAATTCAGCCAATGACTGTTTCACAGTTCAGTTAATATTCTTTAGCTTTCTTGTTTTATTTACTATAATTATGTACGTGTCTACTTTTGTTTCTGTCTCAGTTCATCTTCTCTACACATTTTCCACTCAAGATAGGTTTCAGAGATGTCTGTGAGCCTCACGCTGTCCTAGAAAGAAAGATTCCCCCAAAGTCAGTCTTTGCATGGGGAAGATGAAGTCTGCAAACGCAGAAGAGGTTGTGGAATTGGGAGACCAAATATGCAGAGTTTTCATGCTGTCACCAACTCTGAATAACAGCATTCCCAGAGAGAAGACATTCCCCTGCCTCATTATGCAGTGCTCCTGCTGATCAAAAGAAAGCCAGAGAGATATTATCAATGTATGAAGCCACTCTGCCCTTTTCCCTCCCCTTTTTTTTTTTTTATTAAACATGGCACTTTTCCAGTTTGCTGAAATTCTCTCATTGACCTGGGCTGCTATTCTCTAGTTTTGCAAAGCACAAGCTAAATTTGTACTGGTAAGGTTTTGCATTCCTGGCCCCAGAAGCAAAAAAAAAAAAGGAAAAAAAACAAAGAACACCAACACTGATGACCTATTGCAACCCAAGGTCAGCTCAGGTGAAGGTAGAAATCCAGGTCAAAATCTTGTCCAGTTGGACTCTGTGGTATAATCAGAGTAGAAAGGGCCTAAAATACCAAGATCACTCCATTTTATATTCCAAGTGGGTGAGCAATTGGAGAAAGATCCATAATTGCAGTACCCAAACACAAATTTCTCACTGGAACTTTTCACTGGGGACCCTTGGCATTCAATTGTGATTGCTCTAAGAATTACTTCCCTGTGCAAAGAGAGATTCCTGTCTGGATGAGGTTTCATACTTACCTGACATCCACTCTGGGATCTATTTGCCACACTGTGCTGTAGGCAAAGCTTCTCAGAGTTGCAACTGGTCTGAATTTTATATAAATACTGTATTTGGGATCTGTAAAAAATTTCACAAAGAATGAATAATCTACCTAAGTAGGAATGAATGCCAGGAAAAGCCCTGGCTACTGATAGAGGGCTGCATGGCATGAAAAATTGGGTCATTGACTTCTGGCCTTTGACAGTCTTGAGGTTAGATCTGGCTTACATCACAAGTGAAATAATCACAGGGGTTTTGCTTCAAAAATTAACACTCAGTTTGATTGAGTTTGACAGAAATAGCACACAGATGCCAAGGACCAAGTCAGACAGAACTGGGTTGTTTGGTGGTGCATCTGTTGATGCTCTATTCTTTCATTTGCCCTGAGCCAACAACAACAACAACAAAAACCAACATAGTTCTGGCCTGTGACATAAGAAACTACTAACAAACTAAGATTTTACACAGGGTTTGCAGCATATAGAATACAAATTGTAAATAAGTTGGTGGGACATAGAAGGGAAATATACTGTTTTTTTACAAATTAAAACAAGATTTACTTTCAGATTAGACCAGTCTGCAATCTGCCTGGTGCAAAAGTCTCCTAATCTCACACTGACATTCTGCTTGTTTGATATGATCTAGTGAAGCTACAAACCTCAAAGTCCAGCTAGGAGCCAAACTTTCAATATTTGTGTGGTCTCAAAATCAGAAAATATCTCGTCCATCAGTCAGAACACATCTTTTGTCATAAATCAGGGCAGACATTGGATAAAAAATCCCAAGAGTTATGTGAGGATTTTAAATGCATTCTCCTGCTTTTAGCCAGATCCAAATTGCCATCAGGATAAGGAGTTTTTCTCATGGTATTTCAGCTGCCACGTCGGCTCCAAACAGGAAGCGCTGAAATGTGTACAAATAACTTCATAAAAAATAATTTGAAGCACCACAAATAAAGAGAAAAACATTACACTAACTTTCTCATCCTTTTAAATGACTTGAGCTCCATGAGAATGAAGCACAAGGAGCTCCCACAGAACAGCTCCCTGTTCCTTCTCATGGAAGTCCTCAAACATGACCTTGTGGAAGGTTGAGGACCTTGTTAATGCTGAAAGGAGGGTTTCAAATCCCCTCCTCCAGATTTAGTCACAAAGGCAGGGGGAGTTTAGGTACAATACTCTCAGGGCCTGGTCCTGAACTCCTGAGGGAAGGGAATATCCATTAGATGGGGAAGTTAGCAATGTAACGGCACAGAAAAAAAAATAAATAAAATTGGTTCTGGCCTCAGCTGTAGTTTGAGAAGATCTGAAAGAGTTTATGAGGCTGGCACTGACTTCCTGAGGAGCTGGAAAAAGCAATCTGCTCATTCCCAGCAAGACTGAAACGTTTCATCCAAACAGCAAAAATACAGCCTGTTGCTGTAACTAACACACTTTTTTTCTTTTTTTTATTTAAATGCAAAATACTTTTCATTATGCCAGAACTAATAAAACTTTAGCAAATGTTTCACTGTAAGCCCTCAGAGATGGAACCAATTCTTTCTGGTTTTGGTTTGTTTTATTGCTGGATTGCTACTATAATAGGAGATCTCTCAATAGTTCCAAGATCTGGATTTTTCAGGGTTTCTCACCAGACAGGGGCACAATGTAAGCAGGGGCACAATGCCAAAAAGACCCCTAATGACTCCCTCTGCGTAGAATCCTGGCTATCACTTTAATGATATTTTTCAGATGCAGAGGTGGTGATCAATTTACTGATTCTAATCAGACACATAGTAGGAATAATTCAGGGGGGACATTCCCTTGTGTGTTGTTGCTGATATGCTTCTCAAATCAATTCCAAGGGGTGTCCCTGGAATAGAGGACTGAAAACTAAACTAACATATATTCATTTTCCCATGTAGACATTGAAGGAAAACACAAAAGCAATTGGCTGAAATGTGCTCTGAGACCCCCAAAGGCTTCCAGAATATCCTGTGAGTCTGAATGAAGAGCTCCACTAAACAAAAAAAAATACAAAAAGAGTTTCTCCTGTGTGAGACAAGGGGAATTGCTTTGATGCCTAGGGATGCAAAGGCAGAACATGTGAGATATACACACAAACCCTGGTTTCTCTTCATTGTGCAGGAGGTGGAGAAGAATCTTCAGGTTCTGGATGGTGGTGGCCACATCCTCTTTTCTCCTGTCTCTGTGGATGCTCCACTTTCGCCCTGGACTTTGTGGCCTGTGGTTCCAGAGATGGCCAGGAAAGCTGGAGGATTTGGGCTGGCTGGGAATTATTTGGGTCTGTGGTGCTGTCAGTGTTCACCCTTGCCCACCCTGCCTACCTAAACCAGCACTGAATGGTAAACCAAACTGGGAATGTTTAAGTCAAAGCGCTCTTCCAACCAAATAAATTCCTTGTTTTTTAAAGAGAGATTTTCCCAAGGAAAGTGTCCACTTTGCCAGCAAACAAACCATAATCCACTGAGGAAATCCAGCCTAATGGGAGAGGGTTGTTAATGGCTCTTTTTAATGAGAATTATTTTTGTGGACAGACTAAAAGGCTGCACATAAAATACTACGTAAACACACCTAATTTCACTTGCAGGAAATGCAAGGTTGACAAAACCTTCCAAGAGGAAAGCAGTCCAAAGCCAACGTGTTTTCTTTTGATTCTTCCAAAACCCAGTGTTTTCTGGAAATCCCTACTAGAAAGAAATCACAGCTTTGTCTTTTCACACCTTTTTTGGATGGGAAAAAGTCAGAAACGTGGAAGAGTCTTTACATCACATAACTCTAGCCATATGATTTAGGATTACTTTATTATAATTAGGGTAAAACAAACTTCAAAGTGTTTTACAAAGTATTTTGCTCATTCTGTTGTGTTGCTTTTTCTCTTTTAGGGAAACTGAGGCATAGCCAGGAGAACAGATTTGAGTGGGAGAACTCTGCATAGAGTGCAGGGCTCCCAGTTTCTGTTCAGTTCTCAAAAAACAGGGTTACAACAGGGGAACATCCACACTGCCTTTGTAGCTGTACTTGAAAAGGGAAGCAAGAACACCAGCCACTTGTGCCCAAACTGATGGCACCTATGTTCTCTGCCCCCTATGGCATCCAAAATTCAACCACAGACACACCTCAGTTTGCCAGCCCTCTCACATGTCCTTGTCCCTGCCCTTTCCTGATACTTTTTCATTATTAAATATTCTTAGATAAATAATAAGATATACCTATTTTTAGATAGTTTCAAATCCTTTGAGCAGGCAGAACCCATTTCCGTGGTGGGACACAGTGTGAGAGGGACTTCAAATGTTACCAAAATTTGGATTTCCTTCTCCAAATTAGACTTAGCTTTATTAGATATATCAACAGGTCCCAAAAAGTAGCGATCATTTGGAGAAGTTTTGAAATCATTATACATTTAATACATCCATAATTTCTGTTTGCCCTAAAGCACAATTTTCCAAATGCTCAGAAAATTGGGAAATAGCTGCTCAGTAGAGCTGTCCACCACCCAAAGTAGTAGGAGAAGCAGGTGTGATGGAGTTATATTTCATCAGCGTGACATAAAACATGGCTCACTGACTTTATTTTAAATACTGTTCTTTCTAAAGCTTTCCCTTATAAAACTACAGGCATGGAGCTGTCAACTGGGGGAAAAGGATACCTTTAAATCTAGCCTGGCATGCATGTGTATATTTATTTTTGTAAGTGAAATATAAACGGACATGCTGAGTTCCAAGTGCTTGATGGATAAAGGAATTAAATGATTTCATATATCTCCCTGTATAAATATACAAAAAACTTTCCCCGATGGGTCACAGAGGATTTCATGTGGATGTGAACTCTGTTTACTGTTAGTATTAGGGAAATAGTGGCTTTTTAACAAGTTACTCATGCCTGGAAAAAATCCCAGTATTGCAAGTTGTCCTAGATTCTCTGCCAATTGTCCGTGGGAATCGTCAGGATGGGAAAAGTTCAGATGTGTTTTAAAGAACCAGCTTAATGGAAAATGGGAAGGAGAAAAAAAAAGCTACTGTGTCAATCTCCTGGGTAAGAAGAAGTAAAATGTGATTTGACTGTTTTATTTCTTCCTTTTTCTTCTTCTTTTTTTTTTTTCTTCCCCCTCAATGCTTCTGGATTTTATTCTCACCCATGCAGTGTTTTGTTCATGTCATTTGCCCTAGTGAAGAACTGTTTCTGTTCCTGAGCAAAATCAGCCCCGGAGTGTCTCTCTCTATCGTCGGTATGCAATTATAAACTCTTGGGGTTCATTCTTTCAGCCTGACAGGGTGTTTAGTGCTGTGCAGATGCCCTGGGGTAACCTGGGCTCTGCCTTCAGGGATTCTGCAGTTCAGAAGTTGATCCCAGGTGCTTTCCCTGCCTGTCCTTGCCCCTCGGCCCATGAGGAGAGGAGCTGCCCTGTGCTGGGGTGAAGGTCAGCAAGGAGCTGAGGACCAGCATCTCCCGTGGGGCTCTTTGGGCGGAAAGATCCTGCAGGATCCACCTCCCCCCACAACAACAACAGCAAAAAAAACCTCCAATAATCACTTGTTTCCTATTTCAACCAAGACTTTTAAAACTCAGGGCATTGATCCTGTCACTCCGGAGACCACCAAGTGACTAACAGTGCTGGAGCGAGAATCCCTCATGGATGTCACATTTCGAGAAGCATTAACCCACTGATTTAGCTTTAAATAGAAATGGTGCTACAGAACATGTCACTAATTATTTGCTTTCCAGCAACAGTGTGGTGCCTTCTGGTACGTGCACACACAAAAAGATGAAGGTTAAGTAGGGGGCTTTCTTCGCCTGCAAATAGACACATTGTGTCATCATGACACCCAATAAATCCACCCGCCATAGGGGGGAAGGACTGTGTTCTTCCACTTTAAATCCCCACATTTTCTAAACCTGCTTTTTTTCCTTTTCCTTTCTTTTTTTTTTTTTTTTCCTCCCCCAGAAGCTTGTTAATATCACCCAGCCTGAACTTTGCAAAGTGGAGGGGGTAAAAAAAAATCTAGAACCTGTACTCCGTGTCACACAACCAGATACAAAAGCCCGATTTTGGAAACCAAAAGGAGCATCCAATATCATCTGGAAACAAGCTGTTATTCTGGATACATTTTTAAGATACAGTGTGGAGGGGAAAATATGGATTTTGTTGCAGATCCAATATTTTTTTCTTCTCAAGACCTAGCCAAAAATTAGTTTCATTTAAAATAAGATTAGTCATTTATGGGAACTGGTCGTACAGTTTGGAATATTTAAGGGAGTAGAGAAAGCAGCTTTTCAGAATCTTAAATATTTATATTTGAATAAAAAATTATTGAACATATCTAGCAGCTACAGAACTCGACATCATTATTTTTCTTACATAAAGTTTTGCTAAACACTAACATTGAAACTTCAAACCTCCCCCCACCACATCACTCCCTTACACCCCATCAGTGGTGTTCCCTGATTTTGGGGGTTTAAATGCCTTGGGTTTTTTCCAAATCCCTCTTTGGATTTGCAATGGGAGATGCTGCCAGTCCCACTCAGCATATTTTCACAGGTATAAAACTGAGCTCGTTTCTTTGGAGCTATTTTTGATTTATGGATTTAAGGCAGTGGGGGAGTGCTTAGATGACGCTGGAACCCTGAAAAAATTCATTTCATTTGGGGAGAATTTTGTTATGATTATTGTTGTGATTGCTCTTACTATTATTAGAACAGGAAACTAATTCTTCGTGTGAGATAAAGCCTGTTACCATTTTCACACACACCCCCAAAAAGTTCCCCCTGCTGTCAAGCAGCCCCAGAGCTGGTGTCATTCACACTGCCCAGTTTTTATTCCCTTTTCTGGCCCCAGCTCCCAATATCACTGTGTGATGTTTCTCCTCTGCACATGCCACTGAAGTGAATAAAATGCTGTTTACGACCCTGCTTGAGAAGGGGCACGGCAGAGCAAGAACACGATGCAGCTGGGTTGTGCAACATCCTCTGGAAAGGGGCTGAGGAGGGCTGGGATGGCTACTGCTCCTCTGCAAAGGGATGGGCTCGCCAAAAACTCCTTGCTGCCAATGCTCAGAGCATCCTCCTCTAAGCAGTGGTTCCAATTAAGCTAAACATGAAACGGTGAGAGTGGAGAAGTTTATTCCCCGACTACAAACAGTGGCAGGGTCAGATGTTCCCAGTGGCTGTCACACAGCAGAACCTTCCTTAGGAAAGGGAGTGTTATCACCTCACCTATGCATGCCACATTCGTGGCAGAATTCCTTCCCAGTGTGCAATCTGGGGGCACTTTTGCCAAAGGTCATTTCTGTTACTAAAAATCAACATTAAAGAATAAAGCCAGGCAGAGAAGATGGTTAGTTGTGAATCTCTCAGGAGTAAAAACGCTGAGAAGAGGGTTCCCAGTTAACTGAATACCTCTTTTTCCACTGAAATTTTGATCATTATTTCAATGCTGGCAGATATCCCTATTGTTTGTTATTTTAATGCATTCGCAAAGAGGAGCAGAGCCACAGATGAATAGTTCTCAAATTCCAGGGAATTTCTGTGTCTTCCTTTTTGTCTGGTTTTGGTATGGAATAAAAAACTATTAGTCTGCAAGAAAACACACTTTCAGCGAGAAAGTATGTGCAACTGGGTGAAAAAAAAACTACTCTGAAATATGAATATATTTTATTTTTATTTTGTTTATCATTTTAAAGTTATATTTCATATACACCATGAAATTTTCAAGCCCTTTTGTCTATAAAATGTGGAAATCTTCTACCTAAGAACGTCAAAATAGATTTTTTTTCGCACCCAAATAAGATGTTTAGACAAAAACACTTTCCCTTCCCCCTAATCCCTTCCCACCAATAATTTGACAGCTTGGAACAAAGAAAAAATTGTTCAGTGAAAATTATTGCTGGACATTTTGAAGTCTTTTATCTGGATCAGGGACCTGCTGTGTGGGGCTCGAGTGTGAGAGTCTTGTCTCAAAAACAAAGCGACCTGTTCATCAGCTGGTGTTTATACAGAAAATTTTCAACCCAGGGGTCAAAATCAGAAGTACATTAGAGTCAGCATTTGTTTACTGGCAGAAGATCAGTCTGTAAAATAGCGGCTGTGTAGATTTTTAACAGGTTCAACTATTCTTTTGACTTCTATCCAGACTAATAATGGGTGTTCAGGTTTCCAGCTGAGCGTTCAATGCTGGAAATGCTTTTGCTCTTCAGCAGCGCTGCCTTGCCTGCCCTGGCCCGAGAACAGCAGCTCCAAGGCTCCTCTCCCAGGAGGAATTCCAGCTCAGGACAACCTCAGTCAACAAACACCAATTTCCAGTGGCACAAAATTTGTAATCTTCCATTAAAACACCTTGAATGTGAACATTCAAATACTTTCAGCAGGGGAACCGAGCCCCCTTTTCACTTTGCAAGGTGGCAGGAGTGTTCCCATCACAACCTGCCTTATAAAAGCCCCTACCAAGGCTTTTGTGAGGCCCTAAGATTAATATTGATATAATGTCTCTATATTTCTCCTTGGCACCTGTTGAATTGTTGTACTTGCCCATTAGCACTCCATTTAACATCAGAAGTCAGTTAATAAATTCTTCCTTCCTGCATAGGAAATTGACTAAAAGACACAAAATTAGCTTTTAAATTTTAAAGAATTAAGATCTCTACAACTCGCTATTTTCCCTTTATTACATTACCTTGAAAATGAGTGTCAGGCTGCATTCTCAGCACTGCTATAACCTGGAAAGATCCTTTTGCCTTTCAGCCCTTGCCTTTAATGGATGGTGCCATGAACAATGTGCATCTTTTCTCAGCCTTTGCCCTCGGGCAGTTCTCAGGAAAAAGCCCAGCTTGGCCAATTGTCCAGGCCCGAGGCCTGAGAGGTCAAAGAGTTCAGGCTTTTGTGCTGGGGTACTCTTCTTGGATTTCTTTACAGTCTTTGTCTGGTAACAGATAAATAACTGTTGGTTTGGGGGTGTTTTTTCCTGGCTTCTGCAAACAAAAAAGTAGTATCAGCCACCAAAATGGTAACAGGGTAGTGAGGCAGATTTTTACCTTCTTGGATGCTTTTTATCATCTTTATTTTCAGATAAAATATTCAAAGGTTCATTAGAAGTATCAATTAGCTATTTTGGTATCTTGCTATTCAGTTCTGGTTTTGCTTGTAAAAGCTTTCTTAGACATGAGTATAAACTGGGACCCCAAACTGCATGTTCATTGCTATGTATGAATTTCAGATCTGTTCCTCAGTCCTACCAAGAGAAGCTCCATAGCTGCAGCATCAACATCAGCCTCAGATTCCAAACAGAAATTAAAAAACTTCAGGCTTTGTGCCCGAGCCACTTCCCAACTTCATAAAGCATGCCCATTCCTGTTTCCACTACAGAACAGTTATGTCAGAAATATTACTACTGTCAGTCGCCCTGTCTCTGATAAGACATTACATATGCAAACTTCAGAATGCTTTAAAATGTAATCATTTATATGAAAAGGAAAGTTTAAAAAGTAGATGTCGTGTTTGGGTGGTACACAGAGGCTGAGGAGAAGCTATAAATCCAGTTTAACTCAGAGTAATACGGGCAGACACACATAATTACTGCTGGTGAACATCATTACTTCAATTTTTTTTTTTTTTTTTTTGTCTTATTGTGTTGTTTTGTCTTAAATATCCACCTGCCTTGCTGATGCTGTCTCTTTTATCATGCAGTCTTTGAGGATATAGGTGAATTACAATTGTCTCACTCTTGACAAAAGCCCTGTTTACCATTTACACTCTGAGCTCATGCTTCCCTTTAGTCCAGGCAAAGGCTTGGGTTAATGGGGGAATGTCTAGAAAACCCTCTTTGCTCCACGGGCTTGTTGTTGAAATCATAGAAGTCCAGAACCAGGGTGCAGAAAGCCATATTGTATAAACACCCTAATGCATGACACATGACTAAGTGATAAATCCTGACACGTTTACAAAACAAAATGAAAATCTTCATTTGTCTTTAGGAAAGGGAAGTGCTCCCACGTGTTTAGACATCTGCACACTCAACATGTGGCAATTACTGCGCTGAGGAATTGGAGCACTTAACTGCTGCGGCAAATTAAGGCTCCAGTGATCAGTACCTTCTCGACACCACAAACAAAGCAATTGGTGGTTTTAGGGCTATTCAAGTCGAGGGATGCTTCTGAATGGCTTAATCCCATCAATATAGATTTACCTCCAGCCCAAGGAGTATCAGTTGTTTCCGTTTTGTTTCCATTCCGTTTGACTGTACATAACCGGCGTATCCTAGAGCAGTTTGTAAGCGCTACTTTTGTGTGTTTGCTTAAGTGCTGAAATTAAATACACATAATGAAGCCATCTGCAATGAGCAGAATTAATAACTGGCATACCATATTGCTCGGAGATTGTTGACTATACAAACACGTAGTACACACACACACACTGATCTCCCAAGAACTTGGCATTTCTCAAAACTTTACAGTGTTTGTTTGAATGTATCCCAAAATTTTTAGTTCCCATGGGATTCTTATTTACTCAGACTGGAAAACTCAACATTAAATTAATCTCACAAAATAATCTTTTAGGCTCTCTGTAAAAAGTCTTCTTCTTAAAACAAAACAACAAAAAAAAATGAATGCAATGCAATATACACATTAAATGATTTGTTTGGGAAAATGGTCAAATGTGGGTTGTGAAATGCAGAGAGTGATGTATTGCAATTCCTTGTGCATATCTGGATTGATCAGTCCCACACATATGATCCACGGAGAGCTGTGCTCTTCAGAGTTGCCAATGTTTTTTTGTGGGTGCACAATGCTCAGTTGTGATGACCTGGTGTTATCTCCCAGGATTTCCTGCAAAAGCAAAGAGAAGCTAAGAAGCAATCAACACTGGATTGTACCTGTCTTCTATACAAACATGTAAGGATCGGATTATTAATGCCTTCTCAGGCATACCTATGTTTGTCTTTATTTCACAAGCAATTTTCATATCAGACTGAAAAATCACAAGGAAAAGCTCTGCTGAGCCAAGGTTAAACTGAATTTAGCCTTTGAACTTTTACCAAGAATGTAAAATTAAGTTTAAATTCACTTTTATGGAGTGACCTCTTTTGACAATTTATGGCACATATGCATGCACACGCACGCACACACAAACACAAATATACTTACATAATCCAATCAAAACATCCATTTAAATTACTGTGAATGGATTGCACATTCCCACATTTCCTTATAAACTGAATGTCACAGAGTGGTAGTGCTTTGGCTGCAATTGTATTATATCAAGTTTCTTTTCAGGTTATCAAACACCAGAGGAAATGTAGGGTCTTTCAATATATTTTTAGAGGAGAATAGAAAGGAAAATTGGTCTAAAATTGATATGTGTTTATTTTTTCATGATTACTATTACAGTGGCAGAGGGGCAAGTGAAAGTGGGCCATATTGTACAAACGAATTTCACTCCCTGCCCTGAAAAATACAGAATCTAATAGGAAGTGATAAATAGCTCCAATTAAATGTGTCCATTCAGGTCCTTTGTTATGAGTGTTTGGTTGATTATTTGAATTCTTCTGAGTTGAGGGGGAATTACTTGTGTGTTTGGCTTTTTCCAAGTTAAAAATTAACTTGTGAGAAGGATCACCTGGCTTTCCCAGGGGTCTAAAAAACAAACAAACAAAAACCACCACTTTTATCCTTGGAGCAAGAAAATCCCAAAGTAGACTAGGGAAATAAAGGAAAAAGCAAATTTGACCTAGAAGGTGTTGAAGTTCTCTTGAGAGGTAACAAACAATGCAGAAAATTGCGGCGATGTTTTTGAGTTTCCTTTCCTTCATTCCATCATTCCAGGGTCTCGGTTTCCTTTTGTTGACGTGAACTATCAAACTCCCCAGGCGTGCCCTGGGCACCTGTTGCCTTATCAGATTGGCAGCACCATCTGACTCTGTGAGAGGATGTCACAGACCCCACTTCTCCCCACAGCTAGGAGGAGGTGTGCTGAGATCAGCATCACCCCAGCCAGTCACCCACCCAAAAGGATCCTCAGTGTCTCCAGCAGAGAATTCAGCATCACTTTTGATGTGCAGGAGAAGCAGAGCTCTTGATCACTGCCGGTCTGTTAAAAGACAAACCTACTTTTTGCAAAAGTGTTTGGGAAGGATTTTTGTTCCTCACAGCAAGTGAGCCAAATTCTGAGATTTAGTTTTTTTTAAAATACATGTATATATATATATATACATATAAGGCTTTGGGGCTGTTACTACTGTCACAGAAATAAATCACTTCTAGCAAATCTACTTAAGCCATTGGCTGGGGAACAATTTCCTGTTTGTCAGCGGTAACGATGCTCGCGGGCCTGAAAAAGCCCTCTTTGGGGCTGCTGAATTATTTGTCGTGGCAGAGCTGTGTCACCACTGGCACACCGGGCCCTTCCTCCCACAAACATCTGTGTTCCCCTCGCTCCTCCTGCTGCCCTCGCGTGCATTAACGCCGTGCCAAGGAGGCAGCGACGCCGCCAGCCCGGCTCGAGCGGAGCTCTTAAAGAGCGACCAGGAGGCTTTTGTACAGGGGCCACAAAGGCTCTTTTTATTTGGAGCACTTCTCAGCACAACCAGCTCATTGCTGATGCTGCAGCAATTGCAGCTTTTCCTCCAGGCGGGGCTGAGCGTGGTCCTGGTGGGGTGCAGAGCCCTGAGGCTGCCACGTCTGGTATCTCCCTGCCCAAGCAAGGGTCCCTGCAGGTCCTGCATCAAGGGAGATGCCTTGCTGGGCCCCTTCCTAAGAGCAGCATGTACCAAACAGGCCAGGAAAGGGAAATCAAGAGGTGTCTCCACACCCCAGGGCACCCCTTGGCTGGTTCCCATATGGAAGACCCATGATGAATTTTTTATTTTTTTTTTCAGTGGGAGTAGTAAATCACTGGCATGGTTTGCCCAGAGAGGGGGTAGATTCCCCCTTCCCTGGAATCATTCAAGGCCATGTTGAAGGGCTCTCAGCAACCTGGTCTAGTAGAAATATCCATGCTCATGGCAGGACATTGGACTAGATGACCTTTAAAGGATCCTCCAACTGAAACTCTGCCATGATTTTATGATTCTGTGATGCTCCATGAACAGAACTTTGCGATCCCCTCCTCTAAGGAGTACATTTTGGTGGAGCAGTTACATTAACAGCTAAAGGAGGTCATTGATACTCATTATTTAGCACATGAGGGCATCCTCCACAGGCTAACATGAGGAGATTCCTATCTTTATCTGAAGTGAAGCATGGTGGGTAGGCCTTTTGCAAAGGAAAAAAAAAATATAAGAGCGAGAAGATATAAAATAAAACACCCAAACTAAAAAAGGGAAAAAAAAAATCAGGGCCTTTAATCTTCCTGATATGGTGAGACTATTGACAGAATTTCCCAGCAGTAGATCCTTCATGTACATGTACAGCAGTGAGTGAATTGGGATGCATTTGCAGTAGTGTGTGTTCATCATGTCTGAACTTTGGGTCCCCTGCCTCCCTCCTTGCTCTATTTTTCCATAGGGGAGAGGTGGAAAAGACCAAAGAGCTTGCCTGGAGCATGGCTAAAGGAAAATAAAACCAGCATCTGTAAAAATGTGCTCTGCTTTTTCACCTGAGTGTTGTGTGGGCAGGCAAAACAACCACGTGCAAGTTGCACGTTCATTGCATTGTGCACAGAGCCACTGCAAGGATGAGTGAGAAGTGCAAGCCAAAAAGGAAATAAGTGCTTGATTTTCACCCATATTTGGGAGTTTCACTGAGTTTAAGTAGCCCAGGTTGATAAAAGTTTTAGCAAAACCATCCATTTACTTAGGAAGAGGGGAGAATTACTTGCATCATCTTTTTGCTTGGTCCAGAATAAAACAAACGTTTAACTAAACTGAGCAGCACTGATTTTAAAGCAATGTGAGGACAATCAGGCCCAATGGGTTTAAAATTTTCTATTAAAATGCTTACTTGCACTTCATCAAATACAGCCTGTTTTGACGCATGGGAATTAACCTCTTTAATGGGGCATGCTTCCTTCTTGTTGATGTGGGAGCTGGGTATTGATGTGTGGGTAAAGATTATGTTCTTGCTTCCATGGGACTGGAGCTGAGCACAGTCTGGGGGGACTGCTGGGAGCTTTATGGCAAGCAAAGAAATTCCTCAACCACTCTTCACTATATTGAGGAAAACCCAATTAAATCTGACCAGGGACAGCTATAATTTGCTGTCCTGTTCTTTTGATATTATTACTGTGCTATATTTTTTCACTAACTTCCTCCACCTTCTGCCCTCAAGGGTAGCTTGTCTATATATTTCTGTTTTCTGCAGTTACACTGTGTCTGGGACATGTGCTCACCCTTTCTCCCTGGAATAGCTGTGTATATTGGACAAATGAAATTCTAACAAAGTAAGAATATAATATAACCTTAACAATTTGCAAAGCTTCGAGGGTGTCAGTTTTCCATAAAATTCACTGCAATTTTCCTTCAGTCAAATAGGAGAAAACTACAGGACTTATGAAGGGTGCTAAAGGTCTCGGTCTTATTTGTGTACATCTGGAATAACTTCTGCAATTTCTCCCATGAAGGATCAGACTTGACATTTTTTGTAATGATTGAAAACAAATCTGGATGGCCAGACACACAACTTCAGATAAAATCATACATAAACCCTAAAGAAAACTGGATTGGCAGCTAAATTTTGTATGTGGTCTTTATCTCCATCTTGCCTCATGTTTTTGAACTTGTAGGAAATTGGTGACACTTGGAAGCAGATGTGAGTGGAGTGAATTGGCCTTATTTGCAGTAATACGAAGGAAATGTGTGAAAAAGAGAACTAAAAATCTTCCCTAAGCAATCCCAAAATAAACCACTTGACTCTTTCTGGAAAGTAATAGAGAGATACACGACAGATGTTGGTTACTATTTTAGCCACATCACTTAATGCAGCACCAGGACAGAGTCAGAAACTAGGAGGACAAGCACAGCAAAAGATCAGCAGAAAAGTGTGTAAGGTGGCTCCATTACCAAAATGTTTGAAGACCCAGGACCATATTCCAGTGAAATTGTTTAACATCACAGTGAATGCCTTGTTGAAAAGTAGGTTTTCATTATTATTCCCAAAGTTTGGTCTGAAACCTTGGATTTATTCAACTCCAAAGCCAGACTCCAGAAAGGGAGGTCCACCCACCACAACATCAAAAGAAAAATTGTTTTATTGGGCACCAACTTCTAAAAAGTGCAAATGAAAGGCAGGAGATATTTCCATCTCCAGTCTCACATTTTAATTCTTACCTTTTTCTTGGCAATTTTAGCAAGGTTTTAACTTGCAGAAAAAAAAATTGTTTTCTGTTGAAAGATAAATTCAGGTGTGTGGATTTATGGTGGCACTATAGCTGCTCTGGCACAGTCTCCCTGTGGCATTAAGAGCTTTATTCCTCCATGGTGAGGGCAGTTGAGGTATCACATAAAGAGTTTGCTGAAGACCTTCATATGTTCTGTCAGGAAGAAAGCCAAAGGTCCTGTTTGCCTAGAACAGATCAATCAAAGGTTTGTACATCTCAGTTAAAGATGTTACCCTGATAACTTTGCCAGACTTTTAATTTCCCATATTAAATGGGACTCAAGGCCCAGAATTTAACTCATCAACAAAAAGATGTAAACAACCAGTTAAGCAATTTTGGGGGAAGAGGGAAAAAAAAAAAGAGGAAAACCAACAGCAACCCTGCACATTTGATTATCATATCAATTAAAAATAAAATTATTGGTTTTTGCTTTTACCTCAGGAAATCTTGATATATTTACATTTGATGTCACAGTGAAGACTTTTACTGAGAGCAACATCAATTCAAAAAAATTCAGCCATGCTAATTCAGGTGATTGGAAAAATAATAAAACATCCTCCCTTAAATATTACCAAGTTCTCATCACATACCTCAGGATTAAGCTGTGTGAATGGGCAACAGGAAAAACCCAGGAGTATCCGATTACAGGAAAGAGCTGCTCTTTATTTATTTAATTTCCCCCCTCCCTTCTCACTATGGAACAGAAAAAAAAAAAAGCCCTTGAAACCGACTCCAAGAACTGCCCCTGCTTGGGAGTTTGAACACAGGAGGAACAAGATAAATTCCTCAAAATTCTAATTGGGGAACAGTTGACTTAATTGGTGGCCATTTGGCAGACAATGGGAAAGGAGCCCTGGCTGGCGCTGATGGCACCCCAGGGGGATATAACCTTGCAACAGGCCAGAAAGCTCTCAGGGACAGATTGTTTCCAGAGAAGAAACCATGAGACCAAGGGTTGGATTAACCCTCCAACTGTCAAGCTTTATTAGGAGTAATCAGGCTAGATATAGCAAGGGTTAAACACAGGAAACTGAACTGGCAATGATGACATATGTCTCTTTAAAAACAAGGAAAGCGCAGAGGGGATGGAGAGGGAAGGATCCAGGGAAGAAAACACACGTGGATGAACCACAACGCAATTGTCCCTGTTTCAGGTGGGGTATCTGCTGGATCCCAGGTTTGCTCGCTCCACAGTGTCACCCACTCAGAGTTTCTGGGTTTCCAGGCTTAACTCCTGGGGGTTTATTTTGCACAAGTTGGAGTTAGCACTGGAAGCAGTGTTGTTGGTTTCTGAGGACCTGATCCTGCTCTGTGTGGAGCAGACAGCCCTTAAAGCCAAGGAATGCTCAGATAAGGTGCACGAAGGGCTTCTAAAAGCAGCTTTGTGCCTTACTCCCAGGACATGCAGAATCACAGAGAGAGGTTCTGTCTATTAAAACAGCAAATTAA
This sequence comes from Erpornis zantholeuca, assembly GCA_013400515.1. NCBI lineage: Eukaryota > Metazoa > Chordata > Aves > Passeriformes > Timaliidae > Erpornis > Erpornis zantholeuca. The sequence continues at coordinate 11,835 of VZTN01004833.1, read as the reverse complement.
TAGAAAATTAAATCATCTCCTGAGGTTTTGGGATGAGCTCAGAGACACCCCAAGCATGTTTAAAAACCCCACTGGGCACTCTTGTTCCTTCCACATCCCAAGTCAGAGTCTTTCCAGATCAATCCCTTCTGGTGGGGCTCTGGGTCAGATTTTGCGGGTGGAAAAGAGCAGAGTGCCATGAGAATATCTGGGGTACCTGAACTCTTTAGCAAACGCATTAAGAACATCCCAACAGCTCAGCTCTCATCTTTTTCCATGCATAAAATGGCAGTGTATTTGTAACACATGTGTATAGCAGAAAAGAAGGAAAGGGGGGTCTGTATATGTGTATATTATTTTTGTGATTTAAAATAGAAACAATTAACCTCAGGGTCAGGCATTCCCAGGCAGTTAATGACCACCTGGATTAAAAGCCCTCAGCTTTGCCTGAGGCCCTCAACTCCTGCAGTCAGTCATTAACTGCTGGAGATTCCCCTCCTGTCAAAAACCATAGTTTAATTATAAAGATGGCACTGTACCCAAATTGTCACTCTCTTTTGCCCCTGAATTTTGGAAAAAGTCAGAATTTGAATTCTGATCCAAGCATTGCTGTTCAGGGGCATCTTCGCTTAATTATAAACCTATCAGTTAATTACTGGCTATAAATTTCTGACACCCAATTGGTTATTCGACAGCTTGCTCACAAGGCAGCAGAGCCCATATTTTGGTCAGAACAGAGTGTCCATAGCAACCCAGTGGCCAACATGGGGAAAAGGTAATTACTGGAGTTATTTCTCCAGTTTCTTCATCAAAGTCGCTGCCAAATCCCGTTCAAAGTAAGCAATGTTGCCCTCCAGTTGAGAAGTTTATTTCCTGCTCATGTCTCTGATTTAAAGATCCTCCATTCCCCTCAAATGTTGCAACAGGTCATTGCTTCCAGGAATTTTTCTCGCTCTGATCTGAGGGGGTTCAGGATGCCAAGGGAAGAAAAGGACTGCTCTCCAGTCCCTTCTCCCACCAAACCTGGTTGGAGGACACTGCTCTGCAGCAAAGCCAACAGCCTAACTAATCTTTCTCTCCACTGAGCACTTAAGAAAGAAAAGAACAAAATAAAAAAATACCAAAATAAAAATAAAAGAGTAAAAGGTACCTGGGCACATGAGGTATTTTATCAGTGTTGGAAACCAGGAGAGGAAAAGCTGGCTGAAAACCACTGCGGAGGCCTGACCTTTACAATGGAAGGCTGCAGAAATCCAATTTGATCTGTAGTCACCTGTCTGCCTCTGCCCCTTCCCTGAAATGTCAATCTTGTGGGGAAATTTGGTTATATAAGAGAAGAAAGATCCTCATAGGCAAAAAAAAAAAAAAAGGGAAACTGCTCTTAAATATAGTCCTTTCAATCATATGCATTCCCAGCTTGTGCAGCAAAGCAGGCCACAAGTCTCCATCTAGGAAATTTGAATGGAAGTTGCTCTCATGGATGTAGTCAGCTACTGCGTAGTTCAGTGGAGGTTTTTAATTTAGGAGTAAGACAGAAATTGCCAGCAACAGATGTAATGCAGCGTGCAACACGGAACTTGAAGGGGGAAAAACGTGTGAATAGTACCGGATATCATTTGGGAAAAAAAAGCAAATAGAGTGTTTGATTCTCACTCTATTTCAGCAGTGTAATTGAGCAGACATATGTTCATAGAGGGACTGGGTACCAAAATAGTACACAGCACTCTGCAAGCACTAGAGGCTGAAACCAAAACTTGTAAGCTGGGAATCCCTGTCCGAACTGGGATTGAGTTGTCCTGAAAATCCCCCACAGGCTCTGTTGAGCCTCATCCAGAGCCAGGGGGAAACCTCAGTGGCCAGATTCTCCTCTGGTTGTTGCACTGCTCTGAGCAAAGGCAAAAAAGATTAATACAACAGGACCAGGACTGGGGGCACTGGATCGTGGGAGGATTGAGGCATCTGTTTGCTGCCCTGACTCAGGTTATCTAACGATACACCTCTTCTTTGCCTTTCTGATTATTATTTAACTAATCAGCAAATTATTTGATCAGAAGAGTTTTGAATTAACCTCCTGAGGGGCCTGAATTTCCCCAGGGCTTTAGCCAAGTGCCAAAACCTGGCTGAAACCCTCAGCAGCCAGCAGCTAAAGCGGATCTAAAAACCGCAGGATCGCACTCAGACTGATTGTCTTTGTTTTCCTCTTGCCTGACAGTCCAAGCAGAGTGGGGTCCCTGAGACTCAGTCCTTACAATTTGCATTCTCCATGTACAGTCCTGCCTGGCATTTCGCATCTAATAACTGTGCCTTTTGTTTATCTATAATCCACCCCTGTCACTGTATACCTGTAGTGCACCTTTATCTCTAGGCCTCCTATCTCCCGTACAAAGACCATTCAGCCCTGGGGCTTGTCAGTTTTATGATTCATGGGTATATTGTACCTAAGATCCTACAAAGAAGGTCTTGAAGTAATTTAACAACAAAAAAAAAAATTAAAAAAAGGGAAAGAAAACAGGTATTTCAGATGGCATGCTGTGTGAAAGAAATCCCTTATTGACTAGTCTAATCTTGTATAATGTAATCTAATAATAAAGCCTGTTCCCAGAGGTACTGCTCAATAGTTGTTATAGTGTTAAAACATGTTTTATGCTGTGTTCTGAAACATATTAAGTGTAACAAAATTGTCCAGCTACTTCTTACATACCAGCTACTAAATATGGCATGAATGCTGTCAATAAAGTAAGCAGTTACTATATTTTAGATTTCTCCGAGGCATAGGATTCAGTTATACTTTCAGTAATCAATTAATTGGCTGCTCATTACTGGCCCAGATTACTTGCAGCCTTCCTGGCTGTGCTCCTTTTCCATGCTGGGTGTGGGACTGCTCAGGGCATCCCACCCTGTCTGCTGGAGCCATTGGACCAGGGAATGCCAGGGCTCTGCCTGCTCCTACAGGGGCACATTGTCCCTTCAGAGCTGGGAGCCACCTCACTGCAGGGCTGGGTAGAAAACCTCCTGTGCAACTGTGAAAGGCAGTGCTGGGAGGTCTGAGTGCATAGATTTTCCATAACATATTGGATAGGGTTGAATAGGGGTTCAGAGCTTTATGTTCACCTCATCCTCACCTTTTGGAGCAGCCTTGGCCTCCACCTTCACACCAGACTCTTGTCTTGGACCTAAAAACATGTGAATCTCCTGGTGGTGACCCCTTCCATAATGAAGAGGAGGGAAAACCCTGTGTTCCCAACTCAAACTCCTGCCATAGTGAAGGGCACAGAGATGCCACACAAAGAATTGCCTGACCAAAGGGATATCCGTCTGCAGAGCTGGGATGCACTGCCAGGGTGGGAACAACACAAGGCCAGAAAAAGAGCAGAAACTTCCTCAGCCGAGCTTGGTGCCCTGGAAATGGCTGTGGAACAGCACCCACCCAGAGCCCCTCCTAAAATGTACCAAGCAGCAGCCAAACCTCAGTGCTGCCCTGCACAGGGAGGGGTCACTGCACCCTCCCTGCACCCCAGCCCAGGCAGAAATGTCCAAGTGAACTCAACAACAAAAGCATCTGTCTTTCTGAGATTCTTTTCAAATCCAAACCCCATCCTCTCTCTCAGTACGTGAATTTCCTTTGAACAGCTGCTGTTTTTTTCAGTGTAGTCATAGATTAGAAATTATATGTCTGGGGTCTCTTCCGATTATTTTTTATTGGGCGTGTGAATCACACAGAGTTGTTTCTGTTCCTTGATTAGCTGAGCGCGACTCTTAGAACCAAGTTTTTAATAATAAATGTTGTATTTACAAATTCACAATTTTCAAATACTCTCCAGGCTTCTTTTAAATTGCTGTTTTCGTGGAAACTTCTCTTGGCAAACTGACTTGTACCAGTTTGGTTTGATTTGTAGAAAGCAGACACAAAATGGGAGTGAAGGCGAGAAAAGATAATGCTGTTGGGTTTTTCTCCCTTGAATGTAAATTCTTTGAAAATTTGTTGCTAGTCCTGCTGTAGGTTTAGGGAAGATTCAAAAATAATTTTATTGTTTTCATATAAAATGACAAATTAAATCTAATATATTTGGGCAATAGTAAAACCACTGACACTAATGTTGTACTGCTGATAGACTTTAATAGCAATAATTAGTACAAATATTATTAAAGATTTAGCTGACTGATCTTTATATATTTATATTGCACATGCACTAGAAATTAGCAAAACAGAGACCAGAATTACATACATATGACATCTATATTTTCATGCAATCAACATAACAGCATGCACGGACACCATGTGAAAAGGCATAAATGCTTTCCTGAAAATTATGCCAGCATTTGTTTTGAACTGCCAAGATATGTATTGTTCCTTCCAGACCTGAATAAAAAAGTACAGTCCAGGAACAAACATGAATAATTGAAACAGACTCTCAGTGTATTTCATGTATGCCGTTGCTATTAGCATAAGAGAAACATTGCCTTAAAATAGATGATCTATCACGACACAATTAACAATTATTTATCACAGTAACAATCCAAATTGTGTCCTCAATATGCTTCATTGTATATTTAAATTAAATACAGGCATTCCACGTAAAGTAGAAATCAATCAATATTTTGTAATTAATGTAATCATATCTCTCTAGAGGTCTAGCAGGTGTGTTAGACACAGACACAGATACATATTTTGTAGCTTCTTAATACAACAGGACATTCATGTGGTAGGAGAGCCTGAAATACAGACAGTAAATACAGATATATTAAGCAATATTAAGCATAGGTACATCATTGTGGCACATGAAATCGTTAGCCTTTATGTAGTCCCTGCATCTTTCTAGAGTACAGTAGAATTATCACTCTAGGAAACATTACATGTTGACATCCAATTGGTGCTTAACAATAAAACAATTGCCTTATTAAATCTAAATTAAATCCTGCTCAAGATAAATTTAATTTCAAGTGTGGCTTAAATGGCTCACGAGAGTGATGAATACCTAGAATGAAGCAATCCCAAATCATTTGTACTGCATTACTTTTTCAGCCACATAGCTGTTTATTATTTTTTGCATTATTATTTTAATTTACTGATATCCCTTCTGTTTGCATGGAGCTATTTGAACAACCAGAACTACAGAGCTGTCAGATGCTTTCTAATTCTAACCCAGAGCTGCTAACATTCCTCAGAAACTTTCGCAAGCAGACAGAGTCATTAACATCATTTGACCATTTCATTTCAGGATTCATTTTACACAGCTGGAGTTGAGCTGTTCTGTGAATAAGACATGCCTATAATTGACAAAACACAGCACCAACCCTGAGCCAGCAAAAAAAAATAAAAAAGCATTACATCAGCTAAAGGTGCTCATACTTCTGGAGTTTCTTGCAACAGATTTTGTTTTCTATGTGTTATTGTGGATTTGTTTGTTTTTTTCTGAAAAAGAATGGCTACAAAATAATCTTCTTCCAGTGCATAATTTAACAAATTAAATTATCAAACAATAATCTGTAATTGATGCAACCTCTCTGGGCATGTTTGCCATTATAATATCTTTTTAGATTCTTCTGAAAACCTAACTTTTCCTCCTTAAGCAGAAAATTAGAAAGGTATGGTCTGCATTTTATATTCCAGTGAACGGAACCCCACAGCAGTCCAATTCCCTGAAAAATTTCCACATTGATTTGTAACCTTTGGGGGAAAAATTCTTAATTCTCCATGGTTTCTGATCACTTAGGCTTTTCTGGGCTTGGGTAACACAGCATGCCACATGTTTTCCTAACAAATTGCATTCGGACACTTTCCGACACTTTCATTATTTTAACTCAGGTAATAATTAGTCACTGTCAGAGCTAAGACTTAGGTTGTGCAAATCAGAATAAATTTACCTCGCTGTAGCAGCAGTCACAAATGAAGCAATAAATTAGAAATAGCAAATTGTTACGGACTTAAGAGATCACAACTCAGAATCGCTACCTGAAATCCAGGAAATGTTACAGCCCTGCCAAGATTTCCTTGAGAGCTTAATTTTTCCAGATAACTTCATGTTTCGAGAATGTTATTGCAGAAAGCCCTGGAGATATTATACTCATGACATTCCCTAAGAAAAC
>VZTN01004832.1:217950-241696 GCA_013400515.1 Erpornis zantholeuca | reverse complement strand
ATTCTTTTCTCCTTTTCTTTCCCCCTTTCCCCATTTCATTTCCCTTCCCACTTTTTTTTTCCCTCCTTTCTCTTTTCTCTCAGCAGAAAATAAGTGTCAGTGATGGAAAAGTGTTTTCACTGCCCTTTTCAAAAATGTGCTACATGATTAATCTGCTTTTTTTTAGTAGCATCATGAACTTTTTCTGGGGAAATAAAAAAACCATGACAGAGGAGAAGAAATAATTGTCTTTGTAGAAAATGCTTTAGGTTTTTTTTTTCCAAACCATTGACTTTCCTACCCCTTCCTACCCCATCCTTCTCCTTTTCAAGACAGGATTTTGGCAGAGTTACCCAAATAGGATTTTTGGATAGTGCAGGAATGCCCAGCACATGGAGGAGCTGAAGCAATTCCTGTCCCAGGTGTTGGCAGTGATTTATCCTGAATTGTCTCATTTCTCTTGAAGAAGAGAGGAGCATTAATACACCCAAGGAAAGTGCCTCAGCTCAGGGATTCAATCACTAAACAGCATTTGGAAAGGTGGAAGTGCAGGTGGAAGATTAATGTCACTATGCCTTTGGTTGTGGAATTCACTAAAAGGGAGTTGTTTTGAAGATAAGGGAAAAAACACATTGAAACACTGAAATAAATAAAAAACTCAATGCTGTGAACTGGGAACCAAGTGCTGGAGTTGGATTTGGTTTGTTGCACTTACCTTCAAAAATGGGAATAATGTTGGGATTCAGGTAAAGGAAAGAGGAAAATAAAACTCTTCCTCACTGTGGGTGCTGAGTGATGTTGGGAGAATGCTTGGGTATTTGGTGTCTTGGATGATTTCATGCTGGGTTTTTGACACAACACAAAGGCAACGATTTTCAAAGAACAGAACTTACATTATTCCCCTTTTCCCCCTAACAGAGAGGGTCAGATACACTTTGGGGTTTAGGTATTGTAAGTTTCCCTCATGCCTTGAGAGAGGTGCAGCAATGTTCATGTGCAGATATGCTGTAAAAATGAGAAGTCTTTTAAAAGCTTCTCCATCTGCTCCTGCAAGTTAAAGCACTCATAAGTGATCCTGTTTCTCACCCTTGGAGCTCCCAAGCCTTCCAATTCAGTATGTAAAATTCCAATAAAATTCTGCTCTTCCAAGCCATGTTTTTTGGAGTTTTCCTTGTGTTTAAAAGCACTGAGTTGTCTTCCTTCTATACTGGTCAAATGGTTGATTTTAGTGGATTTAGATTTCATGACAGAGGTGAAATTGTTAATTTTCTGCTTTCTGATTGTCTAATTCTTTTCTAATTTTCTAATCCTTACCTTTCACATTCAACCCCAAACCCACCAGAGTTAACAGATACCTTTGGATTCAATTGAGGTGGATTATGTTAAGCCCACAGTGTGATACATTTAGGCTCCTTTGAGCAAGCAATGCACAGAATTTTTTCATTACAGGAGAGCTCAAGTATTTCACAATAAAAGCTTGAAATTGAGGGAATTACATGTTTTAGTGGGGATGGGAAAGCAGTAATTCAGGAAATGTGTTGTGCCAAGAGTAGTCTTTACAGGAACACGTTCCTTTCTTTTTTGTAGGATGCGAGATACTGCAAGAAAAGTGGAAGAAAAATATTTTTCCAATCTTGCAACACACGTGGAATTCCTTCCAGTGGAGTGGAGATCAAAGCTGACCCTCGATGGAGGTACAGGACTCACTTCTTTTGCTGCTCCAGCAGCTGCAAGTCTGCAAAATTCTCCCCAGAACTTTCACCTGTGTTCCCTGCTCGTGCCCTGCTTGGATTTTTGTTTGGTTTTATTTGTACAGCTTTGAACAGTTCCATCCCTGGGAGTGTCCAAGGCCAGGCTGGACAGGGCTTGGAACACCCTGGGATGGTGGAAGGTGTCCCAGGGGGGAACTGGGTGTTAGTGTTTATTCGTTTTCCTGTAAAACTGTGTCAGTGTTTATTTGTTTTCCCACAGTCCCCGGCTTAGTTTGCTTGCATCTTCGATGTCCCATGTCCCAAAAAGATGAAATGAGGCTTCTCTCTGCTTTTTTCAAGGTTGTTTATTTTTCTCTTATCAAAAGCTCAGAGGCACAGCCAGCGCTGTGACCTCCAGGAGCACAAGTGCAGAAAGAGCAATGGCAGCTCACAGCAGCTAATTTTTATATCTAATATTGACCATTAAGAAAACTCTGCGTACTTTGTTTTGTTTCCAACAACAGTAAATCCTCATCTTATTGATATGTCTTTTCTATACTGACTTTTTCCACCAACCAACACACCACAGGAACTGGTGTCAGAGGAGAGAGGAAGAGAAGAGAAGAAGAAAGAAGAAGAGACTGACACCCAAAAAATCTCCATCTTTGTCTCTATATAATACATAGAGCAAGATCCTAAAACTACAACTAAACTCTCTGTAGTTCACTAAACAAAAATCTTTTCACCTTTCTGGTGCATTCAGGCTCTCCCAAAAGTGAAGGGAGCTTCTCCCATCAGCTTAGGTTGCAGGCTAAGCTATTTTTGAGGAGGTCTGGGGACTAAAGAAATTCCCAGAGGAGCAGGAGAAGTTTTCAGGCTTCCCTGTACTCCAACACATGGGATTTAAAGTCCCTTCCAACCCAAACCACTCCATAACTCTATTTTATCATTCTCCTGGATGTAACTGAAGCCTCCTTTCTCTTTTTCTTTCCCCAGACACTGTGGACTCCATAACTCCAGATAAAGTGCGAGGTTTACGGGACATGCTCAACAGCAGCGCCATGGACATCATGTACTACACCAGTCCTCTTTACAGGGATGAGGTAAGTGTGGAAAACACGTTTTTGTGTAGATTTTACTCCAGCAGGGCTTAGAAGCCGAAACAATCTGGATTTGGGAATGTTGGGAAAGTTCCCTTCTAAGGAAAACCTGCATGAAGGGTGTTAGCACTTTGGAGGTCATGGTCGCCCACAGTAATCAGAGTTTTGAGACTGAGAGGGGAAGAAAGCAAAAAGTACAATGCATGTCATTGATTTAGAGCAGAAATGTCTAAAATGGTTCTGTAACAACACCTTAGAAATGGGAAAGGTTTTAACAGCTGGGTTTTTTTTAAATGTCTCCATGATTAGATCAATAGGAGTCCATGGAGCTGAGATTCTTTTTACCTCTGAGAAAATCCATGGATATTTGTCACTTCATTTTTGCTGTTTGTGAAGACAGATGGGATGGCAGCACGAGCAAACCGAGGCAGTGTGAATGCATTTGTGTGCACTTGCCTTGCAGGGAAACCAAAATGATCCCCAGTTTATTAGGGGGCTGTTGATATCCTGGATGCTCCCATCCTACCTTGACCCATCTGTGTAGCTGTTGAGTGACCCCATTAATCAGTGGAGAAAAGCCAGGAATATGATCATAAATAATCATGGCCTGTAAATGATGATAAGCCTTGAATCAATGATAATAACCTGGATAAATTATAATAAGCTGAATAAATGAAGTAGCCTGTAAAACTTGGGTAGTGCATCATCCCAGGAGTATCCCTTGTGTATCTAACTCAGTGGAAAACCCCAGTGGAGCTGTTTTAGGATTAATTCCTGTAGGAATTGTGGGGTTTTTTCTGTGTTGTGTATGGAGTAGTGTTAATCCTTTTGCAGCCTTGGTACCCTGAGCATGGTTAAACTGGGGCAAGGTGAGACTTTCAAATCTTACTTGGGAATTTGATGCTACCTTTCAGTCAAATTAGGTGTGTTTAAGTCCTTCTGACTGAAATCTGTGGCTCTCTCCCTGCTCAGTAATGCAGAATGCATTGATCAGGGCTCTCCACTGTCTCTCAGGTTTCCCTGTCTGTTGTGTACCTGAAGCCAACACGAAACTTTCGTGGCAAGTGATGAAAATTTCTCTGGCAGCTCGAAAACAGATATTTTTAAACTGCATTAGAGGCTTGGCATGTCTGTGGACATCTTATGGGAAATGGATTAGTGAGTGAAGTTCAGGTGTGCTGGCCAGCAGTGCATGAAAATTTAATTCATTGCTCAGTAGAACTGCAGTTTTACAGGTTCCTCACCAGCCCCTGGGTGTGAGAATTGACATAAAAGGAGTGTGCTTAGATCTGATTACAAAATACTGGGTTGGGTTTTTTTTTTTCCACCAAATCAAATGAATTTCCTTGAAATGTTTGCAACAGTACACACAAGTTACTCTTCCTTATCCCATTTTATTTTCTCTTGAGCTAACTTTGCAGAGTTTAACACAGCAGTGTCGAATGGAGCATCCTTCTGGATGATCTTCCCATCTTCAGGGTGTTTTTCTTGTGGCACTTTGCTCCTTCCAGCTCAGGAAAGAACCTTGTCTTTGAGTAGTCACATGCTCACACATTGCTCAGAATTAATGTCCCTGCTCACTGCTTTGTCACCCCAGCACAATTCTTGGTGTTCTCCAGGCACTTCCAGTGCTTTCCACCCAGAAATCCTCAAAGGATCTCAAAGGGAGTTTGTTAAACTTGGCTTTGCCCCTGGGAAATAAATGGAGGAATGTGGTGAGCTCGGCCTAGAGAAGAGTGAAGCTGCTGTTCAGCTGATGGCTCTCAGCAGCCACAGAATCCTGGAATGGTTTGGGTTGGAAGGGACCTGAAAATCCATCTCATTCCACCCCCTGCCATGGGCAGGGACACATTCCACTGGCCCAAGGTGCTCCAAGCACCATCCAACCTGGTCTGGAACGCCTTCAGAGATCCAGGGGCAACCACAGCTTCTCTGGGCACCCTGTGCCAGGGGCTGCCCACCCTTCCAGCCAGGAATTCCTTCCCAAAATCCCACCTAACCTTGCCCTCTGGCAGTGGGAAGCCATTCCCTGTGTCCTGTCCCTCCATCCCTTGTCCCCAGTCCCTCTCCAGCTCTCCTGGAGCTCCTTTAGGCCCTGCAAGGAGCTCTGAGCTTTCACTGGAGCCTTCTCTTCTCCAGGTGAACCCCCCCAGCTCTCCCAGCCTGGTTCCAGAGCAGAGGGGCTCCAGCCCTTGGAGCATCTCCATGGCCTCCTCTGGACTCTCTCCAGCAGCTTCTTCTCGATGTTGGGAGCCCCAGAGCTGGACAGAGCATTCCAGGTGGGCTCTCCTGTGAGCAGGGCAGGGAGAGAATCCTCCCTCCCTCCCTCTCTCCCTGCTCCCCACAGTGCCAGGGGTGCAGCCCAGGGCCCTGCTGGCATTTTGGGTCATGAGCACCCAGAGCATGATGCTCAGATAGGAATTTTCTTTCCTCATTTCGAGGATTTTCCCCACGGAGAAGTATCATAACTTATTCTTTAAAGCTCCTGAGCACTCTTTAAACAGCACTTTAAGGGGTTTGCAAGTGGGAGCCACACTCTCCTTCCAGGGGAAGGAGCCTGTCAGTGTCACAGGAGAGCACAGAGCTGTCCCAGGGGCACTGGGTTGCTCATTTGAGCCTTCCCAGAGTGTGGTGGGTGACCCCCTGTCTGATTTCAGGTATTGTTTCTTCTCCAGTGTGGTAGGAGAATATCCAAAAGGTGCCTCTGACTTGTGGCATGTGATGTGATACCAGACAGGCATTAATAATTCAGCACAGCCCCGTGAACATCCCAGCCTGGTCTCAGGCTGCAGCCAACACATTCAGCTGGGGTGTTTTTGTGGGAGAGGATTGTGCTGTATCCTCCTCTGTACCAAATTTCTCTTTGAACATTACCTAGATGTAAAAAAAAGCAGTAAATTGATATTCTGATGCACACAGGCTTATTTCTAAATGAGCAGTCCTTTCACGTTCTGCCTCTGACCTTGCTGATCCACCTGTGGTAACATAATCTTGGGTTTTAGTGTCCTCAGTGGGTGACTTTGTTTCACATCTGTGTCACTGTAGCTTCATATTTCTTTAATAATAAATGGCTGCAACAGAGATTAAAAAGTCTCATTGTTGCATAGTAAATTCAGAGTTGTCACCTTTGTTAGACTCCTAAGTGCCTTTTTTTTACTGCTCTTCACTGTACTCACTCACAGGCTAATTGTAATTCTCTAAATTATTGATACATGTCTTGGCAGAAAATGCCTTTAGTGCAGGATAAATATTATTTATATCCACCATCCTGAGATGTCTAAGGATTTAGTGCAAATATTGCACTAGAAAAGTGGAGAAACTTCACTGTCCACTTTAGAATCATGGAATAGTTCAGGTTGGAATGGCCCTTAAAACCCACCTCCTTCCAACCCCTGCCATGGCCAGGGGCACCTTCCACTATCCCAGGTTGCTCAGAGCCCTGACCTTGGAATGGCTTCATGGTTTGCCCTTTTACACATATTTAAAAGGAAAATGAATGACTAACCTCTTGAAATTTTGGAGAGGTATTAACTTTCACCAGAGCTTTCATCCCTCTTGGATATGGAGTTTTGCAATGGAAGTACCATTCTCTTGTGCACTCCTTTCAGCAATAAAAGGCAACTGGTTGAGGTGTGCTTAAAGTCAAGATGTGAAGCAGGAAATTTTAAGCTGAGACTATTTCAGCACTGGTTTTGCATATCCTCTTGAACCTGATAGTGAAGGAGCTGCTTGGCAGCACTTCCATGGCTGGTTTAATTAATTTGATTGCCCTTGAATGTATTCTCATTTGCTTACTGGCTCTGCCTGAACCTAAACCTCACCTTGAGCACAGTGATTTGTTAGAAATGGGTTAAACTCAGCTTTTCAACAGCAAGAGGAGTCCTGAGAGAGAGAGACTCAGGCAGATCCACAGATGCTTTTTCTGTATCATCCCTGAGACACGGAGCCCTTCCCGTCTGTTCCCACAGCCACGGCTCATTCTGGCCTCTCATCTGTTGTTGTGACACTCCTCTGGCATCCATCAGTGATTCCATGAGGGAATGTGACAACTGTTGTCTCCTGGAGGGTCAGCAGCCTCACCAGCTCTGCTGGCACGTTCTCCTGGGCCACGTGGAGCAGCAACTCCTCATCTTCGCTTCCCCAGTCCTTCACAATCCACCCTTGAGCTGCAGCTCTTCCCTTGGCTTTCAAGGACCCTCTTCCCCCTCCAGCAGGCTCGCAATCCCTGTTGCCTGCTGGCTGAATTTCAAACGAGCTTGCACTTTTCTCCTGAAGTTCCCTTGACATTTGGAAGGAGCTGCTTGCAGAACTCACCATTCCTCAGATCTCCTTTGCATTCCTTTCCCACAAAGCCTGCAGGAACAGTCCTGCTGCTCAGGCTGGAGAGGGTGCAGAGGTCAGGTTTCCTGCACTCCCTTTCCACAGGTAGCTGTCTGTTATTTTATTTTTCATGGGCTTCAAACTGTTCGTGTGGGAGGATTGTCCAGTGGCTGAGGATCCTGTGGAGAGGGCACAGAGAAAGGAGCAGCACTCAAGCTCTGTGTTACTGCAGTGCTCAGGTGCCAGCAGGGGTTTTCTACTCCTTGTTTTCTTGAAAAAACTCATTTCCTGGATTTTGAGAGGAAAATGTCCTTTTCTACAGGGGTAATTTTGGTGTGCACTAAAAAGCCTCTTCAATGCCAGCGATCTGCCCACAAAATGGATCAGGGGATGGAGTTCTGGATCTCCTTGGCGTGGGTCCAGGGGGTGTTTGTCCACCACACACACAGCCCAGTTTCCTTCTGCTTTGCCAGGAACATGCTATCCATGCTTATTTATGATGGTGTGTTCAAGTCTGCTTTTCCTCAGAGGAAGGTGACCAGCTGTTTGGGGTGCTGGAATTAGGAGGTTGAACAGCTGTTTGGGGTGCTGGAATTTGGAGGTTGAACAACTGTTTGGGATGCTGGAATTTGGAGGTTGAACAGCTGTTTTGGATGCTGGAATTAGGAGGTTGAGCAGCTGTTTGGGATGCTGGAATTTGGAGGTTTGGATTTTTCCAGCTCGGCACAGGATGCTGTTGATGCTCCACACAAAAGGGCAGCAGCTCCAGATGTCTCACTCCTTCCACGAGTCCTTGTTCCAGCAGGTCAGGCTTGCCCAACACCCAGGGGGTGATAAAAGCCATGATCCTGCTGCCCTTGTTATCAGCCTCCTTCAGCCTGAGGTGACAGGGATGTGTCACCTGACTCAGATTCCCCATCTTGTCTTCACAAAACACAGGATCCCTGAATGGATGGGGTAGGCTGCTATTTTTTGATTTCTTGGAAGCCATGTGCCAGGCAGGCACATAACTGGGAAAGCAAAGGGCATTTTTTGGCCTCATCAATTCCTGTCCTTGGTCAGCACTCTGGTTTTTGGCATCAGCCCTCGTGCCAGCTCTCCATGAGTGTGCAGAAAACCATTCCCTGCTCTGCCTTTAATTTGGTTTCTGAAGGGCAGAGAGCATTTAACCTCAGTTTGTCTCAATATGAGCTGCTGCCTTCTGAGCAACTTGATCCTGCAGGCTTGGGTTTCCTGCAAGGAGGATTTATTGGCAAAACTTCAGCTGATAGAGGGAGATAATAATCCCAGAATGGTTTGGGTTGGAAGAGGCCTTAAAGATCATTCAGTTCCAACCCTCTGTCATGGGCAGGGACACCTTCCACCATCCCAGGCTGCTCCAAGCCCTGTCCAGCCTGGCCTTGGACACTTCCAGGGATCCAGGACAACCACAGCTTCTCTGGGCACCCTGTGCCAGGGCCTCCCCACCCTCCCAGCAAAGAAGTCCTTCCCAATATCCCCTCTATATTCCCCTCTCTCAGTGGGAAGCCATTCCCCCTTGTCCTGTCACTCCAGGCCCTTTCTCTGAAATATTTCAGTGTCCTCAGGCTGCTGCTGAACGATTGCTGAGGTAGGAGAGGGCCAGCTGGGAGGATGGGATTTGATAACAGCTTTGCTGGAAGAAATAGGAATTGTTCCTTTTGTTACAGTGTTTGATCTGCTCAGTGACAGACAGGTGAATGTGCTGCATTCCCCTGCTCCCTCTGGAAGAGCTGGGGGTGATGGAGCAGAGCAGCTTCACAGGGAAAAAACATCAACTCCATCCACTGCTGCCTGATTTATTCCCTTGTGAGGTATTTGAGCTTGTTTTGTCTGTGGGAGAAGCCTTAGGAGGTGCTAAAAAAGGGTTGGGCAGGAACTCAGGGAATCTCTAGGGAATTTCTGTAAGGAAAGCCCTATGAAACCCTCCCCCTTGTCAAACCCTTGGATAAGAAACTCTTGGATGGAGAAAACAGCTCCCACTGTCCCCAAAATGAGCTGGGAACTGTGAGGGAGGATGGAAGAGGAGAGTTAGAAAGAGAGAGAGGGGTCTGGTCATGCTGCATTCCACTATTCCCAGTATTCCCAGGGTTTTTTTGGATGATTCCTGCCCTCCTGAGGCAGAACCAGCAGCAGCTTCCTAAGAAATAAACCTCACGGAGCAGTGGGTGCTGAGGTTTGGGGCTGGCAGGAGCACCAAAGGGGAAGCAGTGGGAAAAGGGCTGAGTTAAGCAGGGATTCCTTGGATGGAGGTGCAGTGAGAGCAGGAGGAGCTGTCAGCAAGCTGAGGGTGAGGCACCATTCCCTCTAACCCAGCCATGAGGTGCAGACCTGGAGCAGCCTCTTGGATGTTGTGGGTTTGGGAGGCTGAGGAGGGAGTTGTGGTTTTGATGTTTGAGGAGGTTTGGTTTTTTTGTTTTTTAATTTAATAGTGAGCCTTTAATTGAGACCCTTTAGAGAGAGTAGAAAGACAAGCTGTGATAAAAAAAAAAAAATCAGCTCTTAAAAAATTTATTATGGTGATGCCATTTAAGAGAGAAAATTTGATAGGCAGTTATGTTTTTCATGTTTTAATTCCAATGGAAAAATTCACTGATTTTAGGCAATGTAAAACCAGTTAGTGTTTTTAGAAGCTATTTTTATATGGATTGTTGGGATATATCAGGCTGTAACTACAAAAGATTTGAAAACAGTTCATTTTGCATTTACTGGACTGAAACCCTGTTCAAACTGGACTTTTCTTGCACAGGCTGGAATATTTTGTGCTTTTTAAGACTTAAGAAAGCAAATCAGGATTAAATCATAGAATGGCTTGGATTGGAAGGGATCTTTAACATCATCTAGTTCCATCCCCCAGTAAATACTATCTTAACTTCCTATACTGCTTAACCAAACAGGTCTTTAACTGGGACTTTAAATGAATATGCTTTTTCTTTTCTCTTCCTTTCCCCCCCTCCATTTTTTTTTCTTACTCTGCACCAAAAAGGTTCAGTTTCTAATCTTAGGACTGGCACTGGGCTGTTGGCAGGACACCAACATCTGTGAGTGCTCACTGCAGGTGGAGGGCTCCTGGTTTTGGCAGAGCAGCAAACCAGACCATTCACAGTGCCTGGAAATCTGGAGCCTTTCCCACAGCAGCCCTTCCACTCCACAATTACCTCAGGGATTTGGAGTTTAGGAGGGATCTCCATCAGGTTGGATTCAGTCCTCAGCCTCTGGTCTGCAAAATTGCAAATGTGCTCCTATTTGGAAATCCATTTCTTAGTTATGGAAATCCATTTCTTGGTTATGTCCATGTTTGTGCCTAACTTCCCACTAACATCAAGTTTGTAAGGAGAAGGAGGGTTAAAAACAGGGCTGGACTCAGTGTCCAGCCAGGATTTTTTAAGAATATTCTGTTTTATGCCCTCAGATTGCAAGATTGGATCTTTGTAATGGAAATGCCATGATGACAGAAGATTTTTTTTTTACCCATTTCTGGCAGGAATCCCCAAACACTTTGGTTTCAGCTGATTCTTGCTGGATTTTTTTCTGGGTTTTAATCAAAACCTTTTTAAATGGAGAAAACACCAGCCAGCCCCAGCTCATCCTGACTGACATTTTCCAGCTCTTGCTGAAACCTCTGCCTCTTTGTTCATGTGTGAAAGTTTGTGCCCACAGCCTGTGCAGACCCAAAAGGAAGAAGAAGCAGCATCACAGTCAAAAACACTTGAAAAGGAGTGTTCTGATACTCCTCTCTCTGAGCTGCTGCAGGGCTCCCTTAATCATTTCACAGTGCTTCAGGCAGCAGGTTTGTTGTGTGGATTCTCACTCAGTAAAATGTGTATCAAACACTGCCACTTCTGGTGCCATTCGTATTTATATTCACTAATGACTCAGGCTCTTGAAAAATCATGCTGAAATTATATGTTCCATGGCTTTAATTTCCCGTTGCTAACAAGGGAATGATTTGCACTCTCTTGTTTGTCCTCCTCCCTGCCACAGCCTGGAAGCATTGCTCAGTTTCCATGCTGAGTCTCACAGGCAAAGCTGCCTTTTTTTGTGTTTTTTGTATTGGCCACTTCCCAAATCTCATGGTTTTTAGTGTTTCTCTCTAAAATACTTGCTGGGAAGCTGTACTTTTTCATCCTGTGGTGTAAGATTTGGAGCAGAGAGACTTGGTGAATGTAGGACCAATATTTATTTATTGCTGTAGTACTTTAGGATTAGTCTGTGATGTTTTAAGAGCTATGTTGCACTCCTGCTTTTCCCCCAAAATCTCTCCTGCAAACCTATAACCAGAAAAGTGTTTTTTTTAAGCATTGTTTATATCTTATGTTCAAACTCTGGCTCTGTTTGCCTCATTTGTGCCTTTTTGCTCCAGTATCACCCTTTTACCTGAGATGAGGCTTTTTACTTTTCAGCAGCATCATTTCATTCTGATTCCTTGGGAATAATTTCCAGGAGGTGCAGGTGTAGGAAGGGAAGGAGGACAGAAAGCTGCATCCCCTTTTAGCCAGGCACTGGGGAGGAAAATGAAAGGCTCCATGAGTCCAAGCCTGCTTTACTGAGACCCAAAAGCAATTTGAGGATGTTTTCCCAGAACCCATCCAAGCTCTCACTGCAGTGTCTGAGCACATCCATTTCAGTGGATTTCTCTTCCCAATCCCCTGTTGCTCACAGTGATAAAGGAGAAGAGGGCATGACTTGTTTAGTAGGGCTGTGGCAGAGATGTGAGTTGATTCCAGGTCATGTGTGGCTCAGGCTCCTTCCATCCTCCTTAAATTAAAAAAGGAGCTGAACCTCTTGACACAAGAGGAGTGTTCAGTGCTGTGGAGAAAAGGGGAGAGAATCCAGCAAGAAGGGAAATACCACTGTGCCAGTAGTCACTGTCGTGCCAGTGAAAAGCAGGTGTTGCTCACCTCAGAGGGTGCTCTGCCATATTTCAAGCACAGCTGCCATTTATTGAAGTGTTTATTTCCATTTGATGCCTTGAGCTGTGCAGTGCAGCTGTTTCAGGATCACTACCTGTCCTGTGTGGTGGCTGCTGCTGGCTCTGGAGGGGAGGGATGAACTCTGGAGTCAGTGACCATCAGCCAAGCAGTTGCTGCTGGCCATGGGATTGTGCTCATCTTCCCAGCCTGAGTGAACAGGAAAGGGTCAGTGTGGGATGGGAGCATTCCTGAACATCAACTGGAGCAACAAGATGTTGATACTAAACCCTCTCTCCTCACCCTCTTGACCCAGCTGGTGAAGGGGCTGCAGCAGGAGCTGAACCGCCTGTACTCCCTCTTCTGCTCCCGGAATCCCGAGTTTGAGGAGAAGGGAGGGAAGGTCTCCATCGTGTCCCACTCTCTGGGCTGTGTCATCACCTACGACATCATGACTGGCTGGAATCCAGTCAGGCTTTATGAGCAGTTGCTGCAGAAGGAGGAGGAGGAGGAGCTGGAGGAGCGTTGGATGAGCTACGAGGAGCAGCGTTTGCTCGAGGAACTTTACATAACCAAACAACGGTAATGCCTCCACTGCCAGGGATTAAAGGAGATAAGCACATCCCTGGATAACGCCCTCTGGGTGTTTCCAGAAGCCACCAGGGCTGTTATCTTTGGTGGGGCTGGGTGGTAAATGCTAAACACAGCACACGGGGCAGGCGCAGGAAGCTCTGAATCCACATGGGCTCATGGAACTGTTTGGACTGGAAGGGACCTTAAAGCTCATCCCATTCAACCTCCTGCCATGGGCAGGGACACCTTCCACTATCCCAGGTTGCTCCCAAGCCTCATCCAACCTGGCCTGGAAGACTTCCAGGGTTAGGGATATTGTGCTGTGAGACACCCAATAGACAGAGAATCTAAAAATAGCAACTTCAGTCGTTCAAGTGGGACATGACAAATCATGAATCACAGTTCTTTGGTTCCTTCCCTAAACCAGTCTGAGTATTGGTGGTACTTGGGGAGCATTAATTTAGCAGCAGCTCTGCTGTGCTGGGCATCAGGATGTGTCTCACTAGGGATGGGTGCAGGATGTCTCTGTCAGCTGCAGGGCTGGACAAAGCAAAGATTTCTGAGAAAGGGGAAGTGTAGAAACCTCACAAAGTGTTGCAGTGATGTGATGACCTTTCAGGCACACCACAAACATATGATCAGGGAGAAATGGCCATTTTCACACTGGTGCTCCAGCTCCTTAGGCATCCTCTGAAGGGCTTCCTCAGAAATCCCAAGCATCATTTGACACTGGCACTTCTGCACAGAAAGAGTGGCTCTCCCCTTTGTGAGCAATTCAGTGTGAAATGACGGAAAATAGGCTGCTGACATCCTGAAACCCCTGGAGTTCTGCTGGGAGTGGGAGCAGTGTTACCCATCCATCAGTGTGCTTTGTATTGTAGCTGCATTTTTAATCCAGACTAGAAAAGCAGGTGAACAACACTTTTTTCATGATAGCTGAAAGGGTGGGGACAGCATCCTCCAGATATTCCACCTCCATACAGAACTCCATAATGCCCAGATCATTTCCTGTGGCTTTGTTGTTGTTTGGGGGATTTAAAACCAAAATGAAGCAGGTGATTTGGCTGCAAAATCACCAAGGAAACGGGAGGTGAGTCAGCTGCTCCTGAGGAAGGAGGGTGGGCAGATGCTTGGGGTGGTGAGCAGGGGAATTGTCATGTCTTGACTGATTCCTTCTGTGGCCAGAGAAACAGGATTTGACAGACATTGATTCTTAATGAGTTGAGCTGCTCCAGGAAATACTGACACCATGACTCTCTCTTCCCAGCAGACAAAACTGTTGGACCCCCCCACAGGAATGCCTGTTTGCATCAGAGAGGTTAAAGCTGCATTTTTTATTGGATCTCAGAAAGATCTCTATTTTCTAGGTTGAGAGAGATAGAAGAGAGGTTACATGAGTTAAAGGCATCCACCATATCAAAACCACCTGTCTTAAAGTTTAAGGTATGTATGTTTAAGAGGTTTCTGCTGAGTTTTTCTGCTTGCTGTAAAAATTGACCCTGCAGTATGAGTCATTCTGCTTACTTTTGGTTTTTTCCCATGTCCCTAGACATGATTTTGGTAGAATAATTTGGATTTTGGATCAAGTGTGTGTACATACACGTAAACATGTTGGTGTATTCATAGATTATTGTTATTTATTGCAATTCTGTATTTGTAATAAATGTTGAGCAACCTGATCTAGTGAGAGATGTCCCTGCCCATGGCAAGGGGTTGGAATGAGCTGAGCTTTAAGGTCCCTTCCAACCCAAACCATTCTGGGATTCTATTCTGTATGTTTTTATGAAATTACATGTAAACATGTGTGTAAATATATAAATTATAAATATATTTAATACATAAACCTAGTTCTTCTATTGTACACACACAATTCTGTGGGTTGGTAAAACCCATTTGGCAGATGACATCCATCACATATTTTAAACAGTTTCACTTCTACTCCATTGAGTAATCCATCTTCCTTGGGGACTCCTTCTAACATGTCACATCTCTGAGCAAATCTGATTGAATTTCCTCCAGGAGTGGATTTTCCTTCCAAATTATCCTGCTCTGACAGTTAGCACACTTTCAATCTCATGAAGCAGATTGCTTGCTAATCAGCTGTACAAATTGCTAGAATTCCTTATCTTTGGGAAAAGCCATTTCCAGCTCCTGGGTGGGATGTGCAACAGCTTTCAGTTGCTCAACTCCATCCTGAAGTATTAAACCATAAAAATGTGACATGATAGACGAGAATAAAATGGATTATTGTTTCTTAACTTGCCATTTTTCTTTCCTTCTGAGTTCAGAAGGGCTCCTGGAAGTCAAGGTCAATGTTGAGCCATAAAAAAAAAGGAAACCAGCCATAATTCATGTTGTCACAGCTTTCTCCTTTTCATCAGTGCTTGAAAGCATGTGTCAGGCTATTATCTCTCCCATCAATGAAGCTGGAGTCAGGCTGGTCCTCCCCCAGCTCTTGGAAAGATTATTCTTCACTCAGTTCTGTTTAAACTGAAGAGTTTTTGAACAGTTGCTTTTTAGATGAAGTGGAGAAAAGGGGAAGAAACTTCAGATAAAGAGGACTTTATCTACCTAAATAGATGAGATAGATCTGTAATCTTCAGGGAACATTTCCACTGCAGTGCATCCTTTTTCTTGCCCTTCCTGACAGGGAGATGTTTTGTTTCTGTGAAGCTTCACACTGGTGGCTCCCATTGCTTGAAACAGAGCTCCAGAGAGAGAAGCTTTCCATGGAAATGCTGGCAAGGGAGGATTCCAGCAGGGTGACTGAAATAGGATTGCTCATCAGCAAGCCAGTCCAGCTCACCATGGGTGACTAGTTTGTTGAAAGAGATCAGCCTTGTGTGTACCAACCACCATCCCTTGGCTCTTCATGTCAGCTCTTAAATGGACTTGAAAAGAAATTCGGGTTCCCAGGGTGAGACAGAGTCACTGGTGCCACATGAAGGAGGGTTGAACTTGATGTTGAGCAAACACAAAGGTTGCTTTTGGCAAGACAGATGCAAGAAGAAATGCAGCAGCTTGCTTGGTTCATGCTTAATATTAGAGGAAATAAAATTATTTACTATAGGGGGCAAAACCCCCACAAAACATGAAGATATGGAGTGTGCTGTGCTCTAATACTGGACAAGCCACCAGAGTGGCAACTTGAGGGGGAGGGATCTTTGTCTCTCCTCTCTGCATCTCCTCAGATGGGATAATGGAATATTCCAACAGGAGCTGTGTGGGTTAAAAGCAAAGCCCTTTTTGTAAATGTGAAGCTTTAGAGGCAAAGCCTTCTCCCCACCAGCCTTGTAGGAGGAGTTGGAGTTAAAGGATGAGGGGCTGGAGAACATGGGAGCACGAGGAATGGTGTGACACCAACCCCTTTATGTCTCTGGGGTATG
Source organism: Erpornis zantholeuca (assembly GCA_013400515.1). Taxonomy (NCBI): domain Eukaryota; kingdom Metazoa; phylum Chordata; class Aves; order Passeriformes; family Timaliidae; genus Erpornis; species Erpornis zantholeuca. The sequence continues at coordinate 225,719 of VZTN01004832.1, read as the reverse complement.
AAAATAGGAATTTTTTTATTGTAGGATGATTTTCAGGGCAGGGAGGAGGAGAGCAGGATGTACCTCAGTTCCTTCTTAGTACTGACATGGAAATCCATTTAAATCTGGAGTTGGAATGTGCTGTCCCAAAGGGCTTCAGGATTCCTCAGCACTTCTCACTCTCCCAAGGTTACAGAAACTCTTCTGGAGGAAGGTCCAGCCTGCACTTCATGTTCCTTTGTGCCCAGCATGTCCTGATGCACAGAAGGGCTCTGCTGCCTCACTTCTCTTGACTCATTCAGCTTTTTTTTTTTTTGCCTTTTTTTTTTTTTAACTTAATTATGAAAGTACTGCAGTGCTACGTTGAATGGATGAGTACTTGGCTCAGCTTCTGCTTAAAATACAAATAAATTCATTAAGTCTTCTGTTTATGAATCACAACCAGGAGAGAAGTACTGCACTGAAAGGTCATTTCATAAACATGTCTCCTGTGTTGTTGAACATTTGCAGGATAATGCCCCACTCCTCCTTCCAGGAGAAACACCAAAATTAATGAATATTTTCTAGAAAGATTTGGGTCTTTTATTCCCATTAGGTTTTATAACACAGCAGCCTGATCTTCAGCCACCTTGCAACAGCACTGAGAGTCTAATGGCTGCAGTCTGAAGCATTTGGGATTTAGAATGGTAGAATTAAGGTTGGAAAAGACCTCTCCACCACTAAACCACATCCCTGAGTGCCACATCCACGTGGCTTTTAAACCCTGGCAGGGATGGGGACTCCCACCTTGTTTATCAATAGAAATGATGGGACAACAGTGGAACAAAAGCCACACACTGTGTAACCACTGAAACCAGAACCCTTTTGGGGGTTTTCCCAACCTCTTTTGAGTGCCCTCTGCTAAGTGCAAGCTGGCAGGCACTGTCTGATTCCTCCCTAAAGCTGCAAACCCATAACTGTGCCCTTCAGCTGCTCCACACAGGAATATAAGGTGCACAGAGTTAGAGGTCACTTACTCAAAAGGATTGCACTGGGAATGTCTGCTCTGCTGTTGTGTTTCAAGATGAGAAAGCTTTTTGTCCAAACTGCCAAAACAGGAGATCTGTGTAAAACCTGGGTTGAAGAAAGGAAAGCAGATTTGCACCAAGTGACAATTTTAATGACAGAGCAGTGCTTTGCTGCACGTGACATGGAATAACCGTGCTGAAGGTCCAGGTTTTTTTTCTTTTTCCATCAAGTTGGGACTTCTTTTGGAAGGAAGAGGTGTGGTACCAGTGCCAAGGGAGAGGAGGAGGAGGAATGTTTTGTGGAGCACTGGAATCCAACAGATGAAAAGGACCATTATTCCTATGCCCTCATTCCGTGTGCTGACGTGTAGGGAAGGCACATGGCATCCCAAGGATCCTTCATGTGCACTTAGCAGGAATTCAGCAATTTCTCTTGCTGGCTGAGCATCTGATGATGGTAAAAATAGTTTTTCAAATAAGAAAACAGAGGTTGAAAGGTAATTTTGACTTAGGGAAATATCTTTTACCACCAACTTTTCCATTTGATGGTTCTAGGAGGCCTGAGGGTTGATAGTGAGGGCTCAGTGTTGAATTCTGACCTTGGGTTGGTTGTAATGACCCCTAAATGCAGGTTCAGTGACTTCTCAGATGTGGCAGCTCAGATTTACTCAGTTGGTGTTGGAGAGAGCAAGGTCACAGCAGCTTTGGGTGCATCAGAGTGTCCCTGGGCTGTGCCTGCTCCTGGGACATGCTGGCTCTGGTGACAAGCTCTGTTCTGTTTGCTTAACACCAGATGTGTGTAGCAAGAAAGTCATGGAAAACTTGGTTAGGATAAGAATGAGGAGGTATGGCACATTTGGGAAGCTCCAGGAGAAAACAGACTCATAAATGTTTCCTTAGTGTCGCCCAAACTCTCCTTGTTCCATCCTTTTAATGCCTTTAATGGCTCCCTAGAAACAGAGAGCAGACAGGAATAAAGGAATCAAGGAGGGATTGATTGGAAAGGCCTTCAGAGGTACACTCTGGGCTCCAGAGGCTCCTGCCTCAGTGCATCCCAACATGGACAAGGACAGCTCCCGAGTTCTTCCCACTTGGATCTCAGCATCAATTGCCCAAGCAGAAGCCAGGCAAGGATGGAATTTGCCCAAGCTTGCCCCCCTGTCCCCAAGATTGTGCTTTGCAGTTGTTGGGCCTAGGAGGGTCTGGGGGTCCTTGGAGAGCTGGAGAGGCTTTGTTGTGTGTGTGTGAGCATGAGAGAAGAGCACTGAACGAGCTCCAGGGAAGTGCCGAGTGACACTGGGCAGGGCAGGGTTGGAAAAATATAAAAGTTCAAACCTAAGGCATCACTTTCCAGTGCTGCTGGACCTCTCCCTGTTCAAATACCCAACTTGGTTTTTGGTTTTCCAACTGTGCAGCACCCCAAGGTGCAGCCAGGGGCAATCCAGCCCTCATTTATGGATGTTATGGTGCTCTTCCCTGTTGGAGCTGACCGAGACTTTGACTCCCTCTGCTGAAACCGAGAAATCAAGTGGAGAGAGAATCCAAATCCGTGTTAGGAAGCATCATTTCCATCCTTATTAAAGATGGATGAAATCTCTCCCCAGGTTGAGAATTTCTTCTGTATGGGATCCCCCCTGGCAGTGTTCCTGGCCTTGCGTGGGATCCGTCCCGGAACCAGCGGCAGCCAGGACCACATCCTGCCCAGAACGATTTGTAACCGATTATTAAACATTTTTCATCCAACAGATCCAGTGGTGAGTCTCTAATTGCACTCTCAAGCTTTTACCTTGCCTGTTTTTTAAGCTCTGGGATAATGTGGGATCTTCAAAGTGTGTGAGTCAACACGAGTATGTTCCAGCAGAGGATTATATATATATTATATTATATATAATGGCTTGGGGGTTGGAACTGTAGAATTACATTTTCTACAAATAATTGCCTTAAATAACATATATTTTACTTCTGTTTTCATAGTAATAAGCATAAGACTTGAGATTATTCTGATTTGGGGGGTTTTTTGCAAAGAAATAATCCTTTTTTAGACATGGATTTTGTGTTTAGCTTCCTGACTTCCATTAAAACCTCATCTGTCCAAAGACATTTTTGCTGTTAAAAAAAGCAGTTTACAAGATACTATAGAAAATCAATGACTGGGTTTTTTTTTCCCCCAAAAGATGCTAAAAGTAAAAGTTTGTGGATTATATCTGGGAGAGGATTATTGTTGTTTCTTTGTATTTTCCATATCCCACAGCAGCCAGTGTTGGCTCTTACCAAATCAGGTACTGAACCTTTGATCTGCATCCCCTTGGTGACTTCTTTGATGCAAGCCTGATTTGGAATTTCATATAGAACAGCAATCTGGGGATACTTTCCTATTTAAAGTAGCTGAATTTAAGTAGATTCAGACTTTAATCCAAACATGCTCATCTCAAGGTCACATTCAGCCACTCCAGAATTTTCCTGGATTCTCAGGGCCAATTGGTTCCACTCTGCAACTTCACTTAGTTTTAAAATAAAGAAGTGCAGGGTGCTTTTCTACATCTAAGGGGGCAAAGAGAAATAAATAATCAATAGGAAAATATTTTTTAAATAAACATAATTCATTATTTGCACAGGGGTCAGCAAAGAGAGATCAAACAAAACATTTACACATCCAATCCCTCCTCTGTTGTGTTAGAATCAGCTTCAGTGTACATAAAGTTTGTTCTCTCAGCACAACCACCTGCTAGTAACCTGTGTGTTGGTAACAATGTGTAGTACAAGTGTTGTAATACAGGTGTTGCAGAGGTGTGCAGAAGTGAGCTCACAAGCAACTGGGCAGCTGATAAATCTTCCAGGCTGTGAAACTAAAAGTGAATCAGACCATAACACCACTGTGTCACCCTCTAGGCTTTGCTTGATGCCTTAAATGGCTCCCTAGAAACAGAGAGCAGACAGGAATAAAGGAATAAAGGAGGGATTGATTGGAAAGGCCTTCAGAGGTACACTCTGGGCTCCAGAGGCTCCTGCCTCAGTGCATCCCAGCATGGACAAGGACAGCTCCTGAGTTCTTCCCACTTGGATCTCAGCATCAATTGCCCAAGCAGAAGCCAGGCAAGGATGGAATTTGCCCAAGCTTGCCCCCCTGTCCCCAAGATTGTGGTTTGCAGTTGTTGGGCCTAGGAGGGTCTGGGTGTCCTTGGAGAGCTGGAGAGGCTTTGTTGTGTGTGTGTGAGCATGAGAGAACAGCACTGAACGAGCTCCAGGGAACTGCAGAGTGACACTGGGCAGGGCAGGATTGGAAAAATATAAAAGTTCAAACCTAAGGCATCATGCTTATGGCAAATATTCTGGATTTGAGGTTGGAGAGGGCTCCGGCTGGGAAGGGAAAGTTGACTTTTTTCCCCAATCCGGACACCCAGGATTGATCTCTGCTCCGAATTCCTCCTTTTTCAGGCCTACAGATTAGAACCCTTAATCCTGAAACACTACAGCAACATCTCGCCTGTGCAGATCCACTGGTACAACACGGCCAACCCCCTCCCTTACGAGCACATGAAGCCAAGTTTCCTGAACCCCACCAAAGAACCTACCTCAGCCCCGGACACGGAGAGCGCCTCGGCAGCGCCCAGCCCCACCACGTCCCCGGTGATGGTGCGGCGCCATTACGGGGAGTCCATCACCAACATCGGCAAGGCCAGCATTTTGGGTAACGTCCCCTCAGTCCCTGGGCCCTGCTGGGACACCCTCGGGGAGCTTTGCTGCTCACTGGGGTTGGGGTAACCATCTGGAGATGGGATGGGAGCTGGGGGTGTTCAGCCGGAGAAGGGAAGGCTCTGGGGAGGCCTTGGAGCTCCTTGCAAGGCCTAAAGGAGCTCCAGGAGAGCTGGAGAGGGACTGGGGACAAGGGATGGAGGGACAGGACACAGGGAATGGCTTCCCACTGCAGAGGGCAGGGATGGATATTGGGATATTGGGAAGGAATTCCTGGCTGGGAGGATGTTGAGGCCCTAAGTGCTGAGTGTGCCCAGAGAAGCTGTGGCTGCCCCAGGATCCCTGGAAGTGTCCAAGGCCAGGCTGGACAGGGCTTGGAGCAACCTGGGATAGTGGAAGGTGTCCCTGCCCATGGCACAGTGTGGAACTGGATGGGATTTAAGATCCTTTCCAACCCAAACCATTCTGGGGTTATTATCTCCCTCTATCAGCTGAGGTTTTGCCAAAGGGTTTAAACTGTCAGAGGGCAGGGTGAGATGGGATACTGGGAAGAAATTCTTGGTTGTGAGGGTGGGGAAGCCCTGACACAGGGTGCCCAGAGAAGCTGTGGCTGCCCCTGGATCCCTGGAAGTGTCCCAGGCCAGGCTGGAGCAATCTGGGACAGTGGAAAGTGTCCCTGCCCATGGCAAGATGTGGAACTGGATGATCTTTATGGTCCCTTCCAGCTCAAACCACCCCACGATTCTCTTCCCATCTGTTGCACAAAATCAGAGTGGCAGAGGTTGGAAGTGACCTCTGGAGACCATCTGCTCCAACCCCCAAAATCCCTGCTGGCAGAGGATGGTTTCAGTGAGTTCTGTAGGTGTCTGCTTGGGTTTAATCCCAGCTGATATTTGCTTTGAAGTAAAAACCAGTTTATGTGCATTGGAGTCAAAGCTTGGGGGAGATGATGCAGTTCATGCTATTGCTGCCTTATATTTGTCTGCCTTATTGAAGTAACATCTCGGTGATTTAATAGTTTCCACTCTGCTTCATGGAAAAAAAATATTAAATTAAAGCTTGTTTTCTGATTCCATTTTCTGGTATTGGCAAATAGGAGAAAAATTACACCATGTGACCCATTAGAGTTACCCATTACAGTAGGAAATTCAGGCAGGTTTCATATAAAGTCTGTTCCTTTCTGGCTTTCTGAGTCAAAATAAGCCCTGGTTTAAGTGAGCTTAAATTCCCTTCACTGGAGCTTATACTTGAGCATGCACTTGCAGTTTTTGTTGACTCAAGGCTTTTCTTTAGCTGTCTGTGTGGGATTTGGGAGAAGCCTAGTGCCAGGAATCTTCCCAGTCAAATAAGTATCTAAAAGCAGTTTTTCCTCAAGTAGAAATATGTGGTATTTCAGAGCAGAGTGGCCTCTTTTTTGGGGGGTTTCTATAGTAACTTTAATGTCTTGTCCATGAGGTGGCAGCAGAGTCGGGATAAAACATGATCATAACTACTCTTAACTTTTATATCCCTTTTCCTGAGCAACCAAAATAGTCCTTTTAAAGGATGATGCAACATTTTTAAATGTCTGTGAAGGCAATGGACCCTTCATAAGAGAAATGTCTTAAATGTGCTAATGGAATTTTTAAGGGCAGAAGGCACCAACGTTGATAGAAAGCATTTTGTCTTAGACATTTAATGAAAGAGGAATCACAACACACCCCTCCAAGTACCAGATTTCTCTCTGCAGATGTATTTCATGCTATTTTCCTCCCCCCCTAAATACAGCTTCCAAATTACAGCTTTTGCTTGCACACGAGATGAGTCTGGGGATAAACACAGCACACTCCAGTCAGATGTTCCCACCCTAGGAAAGCACCAAAGTCTTTTCCCATCACTCAGCTCTAATTAACAGCTGCTGCAGTGACTTTAATTTGCAGTTTGATTGATGCATCTTGGGTTGGTTTTTTCCCCCTCTGTGCTGGATGCAGGAGCTGCGAGCATCGGGAAGGGCCTGGGTGGGATGCTCTTCTCCAGGTTTGGCCGGTCCAGTGCCACCCCCCAGACCATGGAGACGGGAAAAGATGGACCTGAGGGGGAAGAGAAGAAGGCCACGACTGTTGGGACCCCACCTTTGCCACACAGCAGCTCGGGGTTCCTCGAACCCACAGGTGAGTGATGCCCACCCTATGGATGCAGGGAAACAGGAGTGGGGTGCAGCTGTGTGGGGTGGGGAGGATGGAAGTGCCATAACTGCACATGGCAGGGTTTACTGTCGTGGGTTTGCCCTAAAGTGATGAATGTCAAGGTTAGCTTGGACAGGGCTTGGAGCAACCTGGGATAGTGGAAGGTGTCCCTGCTCATGGCAGGGGTGCAATGGGATGATTCTTAAAGTCCCTTCCAACCCAAACCATTCTGGGATTCTGTGAATCTGTTTCTGGCTTGGGTTGGAAGGGTCCTTAAAGCCCATCCCATTTCACCCCCAGCCATAGGCAGGGACACCTTCCACCATCCCAGGCTGCTCCAAGCTCCCTCCAGCCTGGCCTTGGACACTTCTAGGGATCCAGGGGCAGCCACAGCTTCCCTGGGCACCTGTGCCAGGGCCTCCCCACCCTCACAGCCAAGAATTTCTTGCAATGATCCCATCTCTCCCTGCCCTCTGACAGTTTTTTTTCACCTGAACTCCCAATTCCCCCATACATTTCCCACTCTGAAGCAATCTGGATTTTAGGGCATGTATGACTGGAAACAGAAGCTGCCCATGTCCTGATCTGAACTGCTCAGAACAGAAAGTGCAGTTTTAGCAGCTGGGTTTTTTGAAAAGCTCAGGTACTTCCTCTCAGGAAATTCATCCTTGGATTTATTTCTGAACTCCGCCTTGGCACTGCTGCAGGACACAAGGGGGTTTTGCAATCAAAGGAGTCACAAGTGTCCTGTGACAGCATTCACATGATGGATCACTGTCTGTTCATCACTAAATTCAGCAGATAACCTGCTCTGAGTCAGTGTTTGAGGGCAGGAAACTTTGGGTTAGACGTGAGGGAAGTGGAGAAGCAGAACAGGGAACATCACGGAGCTGCCCAGGGAGTCCTTTTGTGGGGGGGTGGGTGG
>VZTN01004832.1:193460-217927 GCA_013400515.1 Erpornis zantholeuca | reverse complement strand
TGGGTTTGGCACATCAAGGCCTTCCTGCATGGATCCCACATCCGTCGGTGCTGGAAGCCTGTCCCTGCTCCATAGAAGGAGAACATGGAGCAGAGGCCAGCGGGGCTGGGAGCTGAATGATACAATCCCCACCAAAGGCTCTGCTCGCTGAGGGCTGTGGTGGGGTTTGGCTCCCGCCCAAGCTCCCGGAACGGCCTCTCAGAGCCGGCCAGGGCGGCCTTCCTGCACAGCCACTGGGGCTTTTTTTGGATAAACTCTCTTTCTTGGAAATGACTCTGCTTGTCTGCTGGTGTTCCAGGGCTCTGGCTGCCTCTCCTTGCTGCAGAGCAGGGCGATGCTCCCGGGGAAGCAGATCCGTGCCGTGTCTGCCGGCGCTTGTGCGATGCTCCCGCTCTGTGCTCCTCGAGCCAAGAATTAAAATTCCTTCAGAGTGGCTTTGATAAATGGCTGCAGTTTTGACTCAGTCTGGGGCTTTGGCTTTTGTAGCTCAGCAGGCTTTTAGGGTTTTTTTTTTTTGTCCTTTTTATTTTGTTGCTCCTCGTGGAGATTTTCTGACCGCCGAAGTGCCTTAGCAATAGGTTAACATTGGCCCAGTTAAAATGCAGTGGTAATTGCTTTGAATGTGGCATTAATCAAAGCAGCCATTGAAATAAAAGGGTAACTGCTGAAATATACTTGGAATAATCAGGATATTAAAAGGGCAGAGATGTGGAGGGATGACTTTGCGGGAAGGGCTTGTAGTATTGGCTGTAGTCTCCTTGTATAGACACTAAAAATGCAAGAAAACCATGTATTTCAGAAAGTTTCCTAGTGGGACCTCAACATTAGCTGGATATTTTTCTGTAGTTATCATAACAAGCTTAAATAAATATATTTATAGGGTTACTATAAGGAAAACAGCTGCTTGAAAAAAACTGTCTTTCCCCAAGTTTTCGAGTAACAGAACCATTCAGGTTGGAAAAGACCTCCAAGAGCAGGTTTAGTTTCCTCTTTTTTTTTTTAAACTGAACTCAGCACCACTCTTAGGTTTATGCTAAATACACAGGCATTAAAATGTATTTATATATTATTAAATTTTGATTTAGTCGAGTGCCCTGTGAAATGCAAACACGGAGAGATTGCGTGCATTGTTTGTACAAACAACAGAACCCCAAGCTGAGGGGAAAACAGGCTGGTGTTTTTGCAGCTCTAACATCACTCTCCTTGTTCCTTTCCTTGTTCATTTTCCAGTGGAACTGGAGCACAGGATCGACTTTGAGCTCAGGGAAGGTCTCGTGGAGAGCAGATACTGGTCCGCAGTCACATCCCACACTGCTTACTGGTCCTCTCTGGATATTGCCCTTTTCCTCCTCACCTTCATGTACAAACAAGACCAAGAAGAGACTGACAAATCCAATTTAGACACTATTTGAATTTTTGACTGGGGACAGGAGAGGAAACTTGACAAACCAATGGCACAAAGCGGATGTTTTACTGCAGGAGCTGTGGCATGGAGGTTTCAGGTTTAAGTGCATGTTTGGGGGCTTTTCCTATTTCTAAAGAGGAGAGGTTATTTGTATTTCAAAGCACTTTATAGTTTTCAATGTTTTGCAGTGCTGACTTAGACCTGAAAGGATTCCAAATTCCTGTCAACGTGGACTGTACAAAGAGCCAAGACAGCATTGTAGCATCCCGTGAGCAGTTGTGCTTGGGTGACATCCTTGTTAATGACCATGATTGCTGTTTAGTTCATTAAACTATTTAAAAAAAAAATAGTGGATTAAAAAAAAAACCCAAAAAAAACAAATCCAAACCTAAATTAATTTCCATTAACAACAACAAAAAAAGAAAAATACATGTTCAGTACAAACCTAAACCTGCCATGTTCTGATGTTTTATGTACCCGTGAATAACAAGCGGTGGTGTCATTTTTCCAGGACTTTATTCAGCTCCACATCCAATTATCCCCACATTGGAAGCCCATTCTGACTGCTGGCTTCTGAGGGCCTAGCCTACGTGACACATTTAGAAACTAATGATGAAGAGGAGAAAAAAAAAAAAAAGGCAAAAAAAAAGCATGAAGCAAATCTTTGAAATACTGTAATTATAATTTATTATTCTCTCTAATCGTTTCATTTTATTCCAGTGTATAAAACATTACTTTTTTACTGGTTTCTTTTGACATAATTTAAGAACCACATTTATTTTCTACAGTGTTAAGACTTTTTCTCAGAAATACATATCTTTGTACTACTATTCAAATGAATATATGGACACTGTGGCACACTTTAAGTATTTTTTCATTAAAAATAAATATTTGTGGTTTCACACAAATGACATCAGTCATGTTCTTCTCAGAGGTAAGTGCATGCCTTTGCTGTTTCAGGTTCCAAGTGTTTCTCAGGCACATTAGGTTGGTTTGCAGAGGATCCAGCTGTCCTTTGTTTACCATAATTAAATCCATACATGCGTGTGTTTGTATAAAAACATATGGATGTGTATATTTATGTGCAGGGGGAGAGACAGCACCATAAAATAAACTTGGTGAGGCCTGAGAATACCAACATTTAGATTAGGTTTGTATCTGAAACTAATTCAGAAGTCAAGAGGGAAGTGTTGGGATGAAAGGGAATAATCTCCAAATAAAACACTGGAGGGTCATTGCTGAGATTTTAAAACAACGTGGAAGGCTCTGGAGCAGAAGTGTTGGACATTTGCCCTCAAAGCTGCCTCTGCCTGAGGTATTTATGATCTGGATGGCACATGTGGGAGCTGCAGAGCCTAAACTTCAGTTAAAATAACAAAAATCTCGGGCTGTGGTGTCAGTGAATCGTTGTGTTCTCAGTGTAAACAGATGTGGCAACATCAGCCCACGGCAGCACAGCAGTGGCTGGAGCTGTGGAAATTCCAGAGTTCCCTGTCTGGGGGGAGAGGGTGGCTCTTCTCCCAAATTTATATTTATTTGGGCTGCTCCTTCTGTGGAGGAATTGGGAGTAAGGACTCTCTGCTGCTGTTAGGGATTTGGGAGTAATTCTGCAGGGGGAAAAACAAAGAAAAAGGGAAGGGGAGGAGTGGAGGGGAACGGGAAAGGAAAATGACACAAACAGCACTGCAGTGAACCAATATCCAACATTCAGATGTGGAAAGGACCTTGCTTCGGTGTGGATCTGTGAAAAATTCCATCTGGCCTTGGGGAATTGGAGCCCTCCTGCCTGACCTGTTTGCCCTGGTGGATGAGCAATCCTAGGAAAGGAAAATAACCCCCGAGAGGAGGAAGCCTCCGCTCCTGCAAACGGCCTCGTGTTTACAGGACTGGGCTCTCCAGATAAGTTGTTTAATCAGCTCCTCCTAATGAGGACAACTTAAACACAAAAAGGAGAATCTCCTTTTCTATTGAGAACGTGCAAAACGTTTCCAAATGTGCACAGTTGGTGTTTCAGGGCTTTGAGCTGGGCTGTGGTGCTGCCGCCTTCTCCCTTTCCAGCCCCGGATCCACACTGGATCCCTTTTTAAGGGCTGTAAACAAAAGGGGTTAATTCCTGCAATTCTTGTGGTCTGTGGAAACCCTGCTGTTGTCCAGAGCATGTTTCAGATTTATGGAATTGCTGTTCCCCTGGCCTCAGAACTTGCTGGTACTTGCTGCTCTCCATATAAGGGGTGAGATCTGACTTTTAGGTCTGTGCCCCTTGGAAAATCGGGGGGAAGGCAGAGCTGAGGAGTAAATCACATTGCTGGGAGGAGAAGGGATAACGAGGGCCAATACCTGATCATCCCTTTGTGTTTTTCCTGAGTTGATGGGTGTGTTTATTTATGATTCTGTCCTAATTAGCAACTCCCTGGACCACCTACTAATCTCCCAAATTAAATTAAAACACACCTTGAAGGAATCAATGGAGATTTATTTTAAATTGTATGCAGAGATGTTAAACACGCTGTAGGCAGGCTGTTATCTTTTTAATCCTCAAAAAATACCCCTCATGCTGCTGCAAAGGTGAATCCTATTTGCAAAGCAGATGTGGAAGGTGGTGGAAGGACTGCCCTGTTTCTGTTGTGTGGTGCAGCACAGAATTCAAGTAGGGTCACGTCTGCTGCTTCAAACTTCCTGGTCAGATGTTCTGTGGCATAATATGGAGCTGGAATGTCCTGGCTTCCAATTACTGACTTGTTTTCTTCTGCAAGGACCATGTTGAGCTTTCCAAGCTGTGTTGACTGATGTTTTTTCTTGAGAAACCAAGATAAGGGCAATGTTCCTCACTGCTGTCAGTCTTCTGCCTGATACGACCTGTTTTCCAAACTTGGCCTTGAAGTCTTTGTCCAATTTTCTTGCTTACAATGGTTTTGCTACAAGGTCATTTTTGCAGATAATGAGCTTGAATTTTATTGTTTTTCTCAATTCTCTCCCTTTGCTCCTAATTACTCTGTCATGGTTTTGCTTCCTCTCCATTTGTATTCACTCACTCTCTGCTTCAATGCCAGAGTTTCTCGAGTCAGACACCCTTTGCTTTATTTCACCATGGACAGTCTGGCTGGCCAACCTCAATTATGTTTATCTCCTTTCCTAATTAGTACTGTCAGGCTGAGCTGAAACATGTTTCACATCCCCATATTTATATTTTGCCTGGTTGCCACCTCTTCTTCCCAGTTTTCTGGTGCTCCTTTCCCATGTGCTTGGATGTCAAGCTGACTCTGCCATTCTGGAATCATTGGGAATTGATTTTTTCCAAGCTGAGTTCATGAATCACTGTGTCAACTGTTTGCACTGAGGTAGTCAATGTATATTTGTGTGCCCTCTGCCAGGTGAGTTTATTTGGAATTTCTTGTTCCTCATTTTTCCACTATTAGCTTGGAGATGAGATTCCTGCCTCCACACATCTTTTTTCTACTGAATTTGGGCTGCAGGTGATTGACCTGTACAGGGTCACCTCCCCAGGCTCTGCCAAACATCCTCAGTCACCATCAGAAAGCTTTTTCACACCAAGGCCCAGTTTGATCTGCATTTTATAATAATTTTCCTCAAAAAACCTCCACCATTTCTCTTGGTTTGGCTTCTCCCTCCCTCTTCCACAGGTGTTTTTTGTGCTTTTGTCTCTCCCCCACTGCACTCCAAACCTGTTCTCAAGTGCTGGGATTTCATTCCTGCTGGATCCCTGCCTGCTGGAATTGGCATTTGTTTCGTGCTTCTCTGAGCATCCTCAAGACTTCAGGGGGAAATCTTGGAGCCCATTTGAACCCCAAGAGGCACATCCTGCTGTTGTGATCCCCGAGACTTCTGCTGCAAGCTCAGCACCAGCAGATCCCCTCTGGATGTGTTCAGCTTCCAGGATGGCTTTGCAGTTTTCTCTCTCGCCGTGTTTGTGTTGCTCTGGCTGCTGCCGTCAGCTCAACCCCGGCACTGACAAAGCACTTTCTGTCCTTGTCAATGAGTTTTGGCACTTCAGCCAGCAGTGGAGCTGGGCTGGGCTCTCCCAAGGCTGATTCCTTGCTCCTCGTGTTTCTCCTGCATCCCTGGGGGCCCATTTGACCCCCACTTTGCTATAGAAATTCAATGTTTTGTGTTTCCCTGCATGCCATTGCAGAAGCTCCAAAACTGGCAGCACAGCTCAGAGTGTGTCAACACTTCTCCTTTTCCAAGAGAAGTCCCAATCCATGGAGAGAAGCACCTGGCTATGAAGTTTCAGATCACCCTTGGGGGGGGGGTCAGTGCTCTCTGGTACCGCTGGGAAGCAAATTCCAGGATCAGCCTTTTCCCCCCTCTCCCCCTGCAGCTCTCCAGCAAACCTTGGCCAGTCCTTTCCCTTCAGAAATGAGAAGCTCCCTGCAAACACGAGCTGTCCCAGGAGCCATCTCTTGTGGTTTTGAAATCCTCAATGATTTATCCAAAGAGAGGGGTTTCACTTGATGATTCTGTGAGCATCTGCCACGGATTAACTCCTCTGATTCCCAAATAAAATAGCAGTTCTTGCCGCTGGGCTGCCTGTTCCCTGGGGCCTCACTGATGGTGGGCATGGACAGGGAGCTCCAGAATGGTTTGGGAAGGGACCTTAAAGATGATCTGATTCCAAACCCCAATGGGTTTGGAGATGGGAGAGAGGATATCCAAACTTCTCTATCACCCTTGGGCTCCAGGGCCTCACATGCAGTCTTGTTCCTGCTCATTTTGTGACTCTTCCAGTATCGCCAGCAAGTCAGGATCTCATCTCAGACTGGTCCCAGATTGTGCACTTAAAGGGCAGCTCTGTCTCAGCATTTCACTGCTCCATTCTGGTTTTCTGTTCCTGCTCCTCTGCCTGCAAAGCCCAGACTGGTTGGAAACCAAATCCATGGGAAGGGGGAAAGGAGAATAACTCTGCTGACCTTGGATTTGTCGTCTCTCACCTACTGGTGTCTCTCACACCTTCCCAAAGCTGAAAATGAGCTTGAGCTGCCATCAGAGAATACCAGAATGGTTTGGCTTTGAATGAACTTTAAAGAGCATTTGGTTCCATCACCCTGCCATGGGCAGGGACACTTTCCCCTATCCCAGGCTGCTCCAAGCCCTGTCCAGCCTGGCCTTGGACACTGCCAGGGATCCAGGGGCAGCCACAGCTTCTCTGGGCACCCTGTGCCAGGGCCTCCCCACCCTCACAGCTGAGAATTTCTCGCCAATATCTAAACTGAACCTCCTCTTGTGAACCCCCCGTGGTTGGGAGCGGGGCTGCCCCAATCCCTGCCCTTTGGCACTGAGAGCCCAGCTGGGCAGGAACAGCCCCCCCGGCTCCAGGGACAGGGGTTTCCTGTTGGAAATGCAAAATGGCACAAAACCTCTGAAAGATGAGAAGAGCCAAAACAGGCACAGATGTTTTTACCTTCCCACCTTTCCATCCCACTCCTGCTGTGCTGAGCTGAAAGTCCAAATGAAGAACATCCATATTTTGAGTCTTAAAATGCCAATTTCCTGCCCTGATAAGTTTCCAGGATGTTTATTACTGCATGATTTGTCAGTAATTTTCACATGCATAATTACTTTTAAGTGACCAATACTGAAGTTTAAAAATAACTTTATGTACTTTCAGCTTTGCTAGAAGCACTTTCAGTATGGAAATTTAAGTTAGACTAATTTGCAAAGAGGGACAGACCACTATCAAAACAAACTCCACTTTCTAGGACAAGGGGAAAGGGTTTTAACCTGAAAGAGGAAAGAGATAGAATATTAGGAAGGAATTCCAGGCTGTGAGGGTGGGCAGGCCCTGGCACAGAGTGCCCAGAGAAGCTGTGGCTGCCCCTGGATCCCTGCAAGTGTCCAAGACTGGGTTGGACAGGGCTTGGAGCAGCCTGGGATAGTGGAATGTGTCCCTGTCCCTGGCAGGGGGTGGGACTGGATGGGCTTTAAGGTCCTTTCCAAGCCAAACCATTCTGGAACTCTATGATTCTGATTCCAGTTGCTTCCTTACAGCCGTTTCTTGCAGCAATCCCACCACAACATTCCACCATTATTTTCCCAAATAGTTTCACAGCTTCCGGGCTCTAAACTTTGGACAAGGCGAGATCCTGTTGGAAAATCAATCCTTAAAGTGCTGGGATGTGGCAGTGGCGTGCAGCCCTGAGTGCTCTGCAGGGAGGGCTCACACTGAGACAGCAGCTGAATATTCTGTGTTCCCAGCCTGCTCAGATGGGATGGCTCCATCTCTTGGCAAACTCCTTGGGAATCCTCCTTTATGCCTTCCAGGCTGCCCCTCCTCACATGCAACTGGGTGGGGGTGGGGGTTTATTTTCATCTAAAACTGGAGTATTAAAAACCAGCAGGAGACAGGGAGGGAGGTGAGGCTGCTTCGTGGTGGCTGCAGGAAAGGGAAGAGGGCAGAAATGTTCTCCCCAGCGCTGCGTGTTCTGCTGTCACGGATCCACCTCCAAGCTCGGAGAGACACCACATCTGCCCGGGGAGGGGAGGGGAGGAGGGGGAGACCTGGGCAGGAGAGGAGCTGATTAAATCAAGGAGAAGTTTGGCAGCGCTGGGGAACAGCCTGATGTGGATCAGGCAGCACGTGTGCAACACATGTCGGAGCTTGATGTTCCCAGCCGGAGCCGTGGGCGCATGGATGGCAAGGGAGCAGGGTGGGAGCAGGATGGGAGCAGGATGGGAGCAGGGTGGGAGCAGGATGGGAGCCACAGACCTCCCTCCCACGAGGGGCTCGGTCCTGCCCACAGCACCCTGTTATTCATGGAATCCCAGAATGGTTTGGCTTGGAAAGGATCTTAAATCCCATCCTGTTCCACACCTGCCATGGGCAGGGACACCTTCCACTATTCCAGGCTGCTCCAAGCCCCATCCAACCTGGCCTTGGACAGTTCAGGGATCCAGGGACAGCCGCAGCTTCTCTGGGCACCCTGTGCAAGGGCCTCACCTCCCTCACAGAGAAGAATTTCTTCCTAACATCTAATCTAAACTACTCTATTTTTGTTCAAAATCATCAACTTTTGTCCTCCCAATTATTCTTCAGGATTCTACTCACTCCAATGCCCTTTGTGGGAGAAATGCTGTGCCTGAGATTTCTGGGAAATGGCTGAGGGGATTGTGAAGAGCTCTCCTCTGTGTGATGTGCAGAGCCAGGAGTTGGACTGGATGCTCCTCGTGAGTCCTTTCCAGCTCAGGATATTCTGTGATTCTGTGATTAGGTGAACTTGGCCTTTTATCTGTTTACTTTCAGGAACTCACCCAACTTGTGGCTATCTCAAGTCTTGTCCTGGTGGTATTTAACTCCTCCAGTGACCACACTCGGCCCAGGGACAGTCCTGAAAGGCAGCTCACGTCCTGTGTGCTTAGATGGGATCTCCCAGAGCTGGAGCAGGGAGCCCACAGCACAGTGTGTGTCCAGGGAACTGCTGTCTCTGCTGCCAGGGGAGGTTTAAATTGGATATCAGGGAAAATTCCTTCATGGAAAGGTTTGTCCAGCCCTGGCACAGCTGCCCAGGACAGTGGTGGAGTTCCCATCCCTGGAGGGATTTAAAAGCCCTGTGGATGTGGCACTTGGGGGACATGGGGCAGTGGTGCCCTCTGCAGTGCTGAGGGAATGGGTGGACTCAATGATCTTAGAGGGATTTTCCAATCTAAGCAATTCCATGATTCCATGACTGAGCCTGTCCCAGCCCTGGTGCACCATCTCCAGCCCATTTTCACTGGGCAGCCTCTAAGGAGCAGCTGATTCCTGTCCCAGAGCCACCTAAACCCAGACACCAATGGAGTCAGGAGGGGCTGATGTGGCAGCTCCCACCCAGCACCTCCAGGCTGCTTTCTAGGGATTTTTCACTCTCCTTCCCAAGTCCTGGGGCTCCCTGAGAGTAACAGCTTTGACATCTGCAGCCACAGAGCCTTGGGAGAAAAAAAAAATTGAGGTTTCACTGCTTTTTCCTGCAGTGAATTTTGATTCCGAGGGGTCACAGGCAGAGCCAGGGCCTGGGAATGCTTGGGAATGTCAATGCCAAGCCCTGCAATGCATCCCCAAAGGAAAGCACAGTTGTATAGATTTTGCAGCAAACGTTTTGCCAATTTCTAGTCCTCCTTCATAATCCTGATGGCATTCTTGGCCTCCTCAGGTTCAGGATTTATGGGGACATGTTCCCATCCTCCTGAGGGCAGTGGGAGCTCTGGCTGCAAGCTGTTCCTGGGTAAGGATCAGGCTGCTCCTGGGTTTATCCTGTGCTCTCAGGAGAAGCTGTGTGTGGAATCTGAGCAGGGGTGGATTTATTTTGTGCATCAGTTACATCTGCAGTGCTCACTCATTACAGCACAGCCAAAGCTGTGCTTAAATCAGGCCTTTAAAAGCCTAAAACCTGCTGCAAAATTTCCCCCTCTCCAAACAATTTCGTTAATTAACCAGCGAGCTCAGCTCTGGCTGGTTCTCCCTGTGGATACCCCATCCTGAAGGAGATTTTTCCTTAGATTTGGATGAAATGCAATGATTGAGTCATGATTTTTTTCCCTGGCTCAGCTGCCGGAGCAGGGAATGTTGTTCACAATAGTGGCTGTTGCCATATGCTTTTTTCATCAAGTTAAAGGGTGCAACTTTCTTTTTTGCTTCTCCCTCCACTGACTCACTCCCCAAATATGTTTCTGGTTAGGATGCCTTGTGACTTCTTCCTGACATAAGGTTTTCTAGTTTGCAGGCAGCTTTGGGAATTGCCTCTGTGAGTTCTGAAACGTCCCAGCTCCCAGGAGGACAGCCCTGGAGAGAAGGAGCAGCAAGATGCTTACCTGGGGTTTGGGAGCTCTCCTGCTCCAGAAATGGTTTTCCAGAAGCCTGGAAGTCCCACTCCAATGCCCTTTGTGTGAGGAATGCTGTGCCTGGGATGTCTGGGAAATGTCTGAGGGGATTTTGAAGAGCTCTCTCCTCTGGGTGATGTGCAGAGCCAGGAGTTGGACTGGATGCTCCTTGTGAGTCCCTTCCAGCTCAGGATATTCTGTGATTCTGTGATTAGGTGAACTTGGCCTTTTATCTGTTTACTTTCAGGAATGCTGTGAGGGAAGGATGGAGATGCTGCTGAAGGACAGAGAGACAGACATGTCCCTCCTGGAATTCCTTTAAGGCCTTGCCTTTGTGCCACCTTTTGCTGACCCCCAGACCTTCACCACTGACACCAAATTCCCTTGGAAAAGGTGAGTGAGGAGCCATCCCAACGCTCCCAACATCCTAGTGGGCAGCTCCCAGCATGTGGCCATGGGAAGGAAAAACCTCCCCCCAAAAACCAATCTACAAATCATTCCAGTGGTGCTTCCCAAAGCTGACCTTGCACCCTTTGCACAGGACTGGCTGCCTGAGCACCAGTGTCCCCCACAACTGTGCATGTGCACCTCATCCTCACTTCCCAAAGCCCTCACAGCCCAGGAGGTGCTAGAGGCCAGGAAGAAAATCCCATCTCTCTTCCAGCTGCAGGAACTGAGATGCTGAGAGTTAAGTGACTGGCCTGAAGCCAGAGTGCCTGGAAAGGAGCCCAACTCTTCCCTGTATTAGCTGGGATATGACCCTGCAGCGTTCCTTGCCCTGCTGGAAATGTCACCCCTGATCCCTGGAGCAGCTATCCTGCAAAGAACGTCTCCTGCTTTTTTTTTCCCCCCTGAAATTGCTTTTCCTCACAGGACCACCCCCATCTGTTTCACCTTGTGGGATGCAGAAGGGCAGGAACATGCCAGCCTCCCTCTTTTAGTGCTCCTCATTTCCTACAGCCTTGCCTGGAAAGTTGACTCCTGGCTTCTCCACACTGGGAATGTTCCAGAGAAAGTCCTTCCAGCTGAGTGAGTCCTTCCCCTGCGTGTTGGGTTGGTGGCAGAAGACACATAAGGACACAGCAGGGTGGCCCTGCCTGATCCTGGCACTGCTCCCAGGGAAAAGAAATTGGGATTCTCATTCTCCCTGCACCTCCCCGGAGCATGGGAGCTGCTCTTCCCTGGGATGTCACCTGCCAGGAGCATGAGTGGCTTGGGTACAGGAGGTGACAGCTGTGGTGTCACCTCCCAAAGCCACCTGAGATGCCAGCACCGCTCCCAGGATTTGGGTTCTCCTAAGGAGGGGCTCATTCTGTTGGACAGCAGCTCCCACCTTGCCACTGGGGGCTTTTCCAGGAAGGACAGGTCATTTATAACCAGTCCTCCACATGGTGACCTCCCCCTGGAGAACCAGGAGTGAATCCTGTAGATGCTGCCTAATTTCCATGCTATTTGATGGAACTTTGGGGTTTTTTACTGTGGGACTTTTTACTGTGGGATTTTTTTCTTTATTCTTTCCAGTGCTGCTATCACTGTTTATTCTTGTCCTGGCTCTGTCACCATCCGGTGCCATCACTTGGGAGATGGAGGAGGAGGAGGAGGCAGAGGTGTTTCCTCAGAAGGAACAAATGTTGGAATAACCCATCCTTGCCCAGCTGGCAGCATCTCCAGTACCCCAAACACCCTAGGGAGCTGGAAGCAAAGCCTGGCTACTCCACAGCCCTGCAGGGAAGGACAGGGGTCTGGAAGCTTGGAAAAAATACTCTGACAGCACAACCTCATGGATTTTCCCTTCAAGGATAAAAAAAATCTGGATGTATCAGGATTTTGGCTGTCAGATGGGGATGGGGCTTCCCTAAAGCAGCCAGCGCTTGGTGCAGAGAGCTTTGGGAGCCAAGCAAGGGATAAATCCCCAATTGTTCATCACTTGACATCCTGAGATGGGAGAGCAGCAGGAGCCTGGCTTGGGATCCCAGACCTGTCCAGTGCCCCCTGTTCATCCCTGAGAAGGTGCAACTTCCTGCTTGCTCCTTCAGTTCCTGGTCCCCAGGGCTCTCACTTGCAGATCCCAGCTGAAGGCATCACATCCATGATGGGGAATGAGCACCCTCCATCCTGGCAGGGCAAGGGGTGATGGTTTTACACTGTCAGAGGGCAGGGATGGGTGGGATATTGGGAAGGAATTCCTGGCTGGGAGGGTGGGGAGGCCCTGGCACAGGGTGCCCAGAGAAGCTGTGGCTGCCCCTGGATCCCTGGAAGTGTCCAAGGCCAGGCTGGAAGGGGCTTGGAGCAGCCTGGGATAGTGGAAGGTGTCACCCATGGCAGGTGTGGAACAAGATGGGATTTAAAATCCCTTCCAAGCCAAACCATTCCAGGATTCTACAATTCCATGATCTATGCCATGGTGACCTCTTCCCACCTGAACCAATTCCCTCCTCCATGCCAGTCCCCTTCCCAAGAGCTTCCTTAGGGCCAGTTAAGCCACTTCAGAGCATTGACCTGATTCTCTCCATGTCTCCAGGATGTTTCCTATCCTGCTGCCTTGGGTCTTGGCTTCTCCTCCCACCCTCCCACGGCTGCGTGGCCGCGTCTCACAGCGCATTCCTCGGCGCTGGAATCTCTGCCTTGCTATCTAAGGAGTTGAAGGATATTTCCAACCCAGCCCTGCCAGAAAATACTGGCATCCACCTCCATCTGCTGTCCTCCCGTGCACACATCCAGCTCCTCGAGCGCTCTGATCCTCTGCCGTGTTTAAACAACCATCACTGACAGGCAGCCCTCGATCCAGAAGGTTATTTTCTTTCCTGGCTGGAAGGATTTTTTTCCCCCCCTTTCCCAAGCCCCAGCTGGTTCCTGCAGTTTCCTCTCCTAGTGACTGGGTTGGACTCTTCCTGCTGAGTGTCCATGCTGAGATTTACCTGCAGGTGGGACTGGAGCGAGGCTGTGCCTGGCATCACCTCTGCAGAGAATCACAGAATCACAGAATGGTTTGGAAGACACCTTAAAGATCACCTGGTTCCAGCCCTGCTGCCGTGGACAGGACTGCCACATGGAGCTGGAATGAGGCTGCTGCAGCTCCAGCATCCTCCAGTTCAAGCAATGAGGTGCCAAAAGGTTTTTCTGGCCAGAGAAGGTGGGAGAGCCCCGCTGGCACAGATTGGGCATAGCAACCACCTGGGATTCATGTTCTGGCTCAGCTTTAGAATCCTCTGATACTGGGGTTGCTCCTTCACTCCCTCACATCTCAGCAGCCTCCCCAAAGAACCAATCTGAGTCTTTCTCCAGTGATTTGTCCATTGCTTTTTGCCCATCCCTTGTGGAAAGGCAGAACAGGGCATTTCCTCCCTCTTCCATCCCTCCCTCCCTAGATAAACCCTCTTTATCTACCTGAAGAAGTTATCACCATTCTTTCTTTCTCTGGGATAAACAGCCTGAATTCTTTCAACCTTTCCTCATCTGTCACTCTCCTGTCCCACCAGGATCTGCTGAGGCCCTGGGATGGGGGTCCCCAGCGGGGCCTTCCATGAGCCCACCTGACCCTATTTCGCAGGGAAGGAGGGGCTGCACCAGGAGCACCACAGGACCCTTGGCTGCAGACACCATGTGTCTTCCAGAAGCTCACTAATCCCTTCCATTTCATGGAGATTTGGGGGATTCCCAATATAATTTCCCATTCCTGGCCAGCTGAGAGCTCACCTCCCTTTCCTTGGGGAGCTGCCGATGGCTTCAGAGCGCTCTGCTCGGAGACGAAGTTCATCCCACCCAGCTGATTCAATAACATCGACCTTCTAAACCACTCTGCCCTGCTCTGGCTCTATTTTTCCAGCTCTAACTGCATTACCATCCTGCTCACATCCGATCTTTCCGGTGGAGGCTGGAGCTGGAAAAGCAGAGAGCCATCCAGCTGTCTGGGCATCATCCGTCTGCAGCTTCCCCCGGCACAACAGGTTCCCGAATGTGCTGCAGCTTCTCAGGGCATCTCAGGTGCCTGAGGGGCAAGTAAAAGGTACTGAGCCCCTCCACAGATGGATTTGTTTTCTGATTATCCCTTTTTTCAGCTCAGAACATTTCCCTGAGAGCCAAAGCGATCCCACAGTGGAGAGACGTGGATGTGACACGGAAATCTGAGCCCGGTGACCATCAGGGCACAACCCCCCCTGTTCCCCTGCAGCCTCCTGGTGTTAATTTCCCTTCCACAGGGAGCAATTTGGGGTTATTTTTTAACCAACGCTGCACACAGGGGCTGTTGTGCTTTTCCACGAAGCGAACCACAGCAGCCATCGTGGACAGTGTGATTCCAGCTCCAGCAGGGATCTGCATCCTCAGGGTTTGTCAGTCACTGCCTTGTGTCCAGTCTGGACTTCTCCATCTGGAAAACAGGGAGAAAATCGCTGTGATTCCCTTGGCTGCAGCCATTCACACTGGGATATGATAGAGGAATTTGGGTGAGCTGTGCTCACACACAGCAAGCAAGAACAACACAGCAAAAAGAGCCAGGACATAGTGATGCCTTAAATGGCTACCTAGAAACAGAAACTAGACAGGAATAAAGGAAAAAAAGGTGTTATTTATTTGAAATGCCTTCAGGTGCACACTTTGGGCTCCAGAGGCTCCTGCCTCAGTGCATCCCAAAATGGATGACAGGTCATGAGTGCTTTACACTTTTATATCAACATAAATTCAGCAACCAGAACTCAGCCAAGGATGTGATTTCTCCCAAGCCTGCCCCTCTCTCCCCAAGATGAAGGTTTACAGTTCTTGTTCTGGGTGTCCTTGGAGAGCAAGTTAGAGGTTTTGTTATGTCTATCTTAGCATAAGAGAACAGCACTTAACAAACTACAGAAAACTTCAGAGTCACACTAGCAGTGCAGGATTTGAAAAATATAAAATTAAAACCTAATGGCTTGGGCTGGAAGGGACCTTGAATACCATCTCCTTCCAATCCCCCTGCCATGGGCAGATATCCTTGGTTTTCGTTAAAAAGAAGACAGCAGAGATTTTGGGGGGCTGGAGACCCCCTATGGACACCTCAGTGAAGAAGTTGTAGGGGACAAAGCTGAGTCACTCCCCCCCCCAGACCTGTGACTTGGGGTCTGGGGAAAATTTAGGTGCCTCACATAGGATGAAAGTATCCTTCTCCATCAGGGCTGTGCCTCCAAACACCCCACGGAGCCCTGTGGTGTCCGTGCTTTGCTCAGGGCCCTGCTATCACCCAGCTCTCGCAGAGCTCTGCCGTGGGAATCGATAAAAACCCTCCTTCGGTGCTTTTTGGTCTCTGGCAGAGCATGAGCAAAAGTGGCCAAAGCCCAGCAGCTCCCTCCTTGGTGCCCTCCTCCTTCTTTTCTCTTTCTCCTCCTCCTCTCCTCCTCCTCTCCTTCTCCTCCTCCCCCTCCCTCCTCCTCTCCTCTCCTCTCCTCTCCACTCCAGCCTCCCAGTTTCCCGCAGCAGGGGTGGGATTTATCAGGAGTGTGATTTATAGGGCAGGTGTGATNCTTTTTTCCTTTATTTTCAATACTTCAAAGTTCACAGAGAGAAATTTCCCTTGGTAACATGTACAGATAAGCAGATCTCAGAAGATATGTTTCATGGGGTATACTTTAAGGACTCGTTTCCCTTTTGCCTTCCATCTCCTCTCCTCTCCTCTCCTCTCCTCTCCTCTCCTCCTCCTCTCCTCTCCCCCTCCAGCCTCCCAGTTTCCCGCAGCAGGGGTGGGATTTATCAGGAGTGTGATTTATAGGGCAGGTGTGATTTATGGAGCTGCTGCTATACTCGGTGGGGCAGCCTTGGAGAGCTCCCTGCACCTGCATGGCTCTCTTCAGCTCCCTTATTCCCGAGGTTTTGGATGTTTCTGGGATCAGACAATGACAACAAAGAGGTGGTGTTGTGTTGGAGTTTAGGGAGGCTTGAGAGCTTCTTTTGGGTTTTTTTGTTTTTTTTTTTTTTTTCTTTAGAACTTTTCAAATAGTTTAGTTTGTGACTTAAGTTTGTGAGAGAAGTTTTTTTTTTACTTTGGAGAGAACTTGAATGTACTAGAAAAATGAACAAAAATTTTTGTGTGTAGTTGTAGTTTTTAAGTTTTGCTCTATATATTATATAGAGGTAACATAAAAGTTTTAAAGTGTTGACTTTTTTTTCTGTTTCTTTTTTTTTAACTTAAGTTTTTGTTATTTAATAATTAATTGAAAAAAATTAGCATAAAAAACCATATCAATAAAATAAATACTTACTAATTTTAAAAACAAAACAAAACACACAAAAGTTGTTAACTAACTAATAAAAAATATAAAAACTACTTGCTTTTAGTAACCATTACATTTTACTATTATATTTTCAGAAGCAGCAACAACTACTGTACTTCTAAAACTTAAATTAAAAAAAAAATAAACAAACCTTAAAACCACAAAAAGAAACATCATTTCATCTTTTCAAAATATAGAACATTAAAATAAAATTTAAAAAAATAAATAAAAACCAACAAAATCCACAATACCCCAATGTGTTTCTGCTGCCAGGCTCTCCTTCCTTCTGGCTGGGCTTGGGGGCAGTGGATTCCCTCTGTGGGGAACTCAAGACCATGTGGGTCCTTCTCAGGATGCTGCATGAAAAGGATTTTGGGGGATAATTGATCCCCAACTGTATCCCAACTGCTCTCCACATGTTCCCTTTCCCCTCCCTGAGCTGCTGCTGTCATACCCCTGGTCATGGGAATGAAAACTAAACCCACCTCAGAGAATTTTGGGGGGGCTGTGGGGTGGGGACAGGACACTGGCACCAAGTGGGTTGGTGGTGGAGCCAGCATGGAGTATCCCAGTGCCATCCACAGGGGATGGGTGGCCCAGGCTGGGGCTTCTGGAGGTCCCACAGTAGGAAAATGTGGGCTTTGTAAAGGGGAATTTCTCAGCTTTTCTGCTCTGATTGTGGAATTTTACCACAGCCAGAGCAGAAGCTGTGAGAGTCAAAGAAATATATCTTCTCACAGCCACAGCATGGGAAGCTGGAGAAAGTTGTGGTAAACAACTTGAGGTGTTTTGGGAACCCTCTGTCTCACTGAGGTGTTTGTCAGTCTTGTTATTCTCACAAGTTTTCTCTGTGACTGACCAATGGTGTGAGAGAGGTGTTCACATGGAACCTTTGCAAACTGCTCTTCCTTTTGAAGCGTGCCTTCAAAATGTTGGGCTTTGAGAAATTCCCCTTTACAGGGTCCACAGGAAAATCCCTCCCCATCTTCATGTCCCTTGAGCAGCACTGGACAGCCCCGTCCCCAGGGCTGGATTTCCTTCTTCATTCCACAATTCGGGGATTTTTGCCAAGCTCCAGGGCAACTTCAGCGTGCATCCACAGAGCAGGAGTTGTCCAGAGCACCTCAGGGATGCCTCAATTCCCTAAAAAAGCCTGCCAGACCAGCTTCACCTCCCTCTCAGAGAGGGAAAACTGATGGGCTGGGAGCCAATTTCCCAAACCGTTGGGGAGGGAAGAGCTGGGGCTGGGGAGATAAGGAGATGTGTCAGTGCCAGGGCTGGGCTGACTCTGCAGCACTCGGTGGTGCCGGGTGTGGGGCTGCCCCCTTGGCATCACACAGGATGGATGGGGTTCCACAGGGCACTGAGGGCATTTTTCCTCCCTTCCCTCAGGACCTGGCAGACCTGCAGGGTGCTGGGTGCCCTCACAGGGTGAGTTCCCACAGCTCCACTTCCCATCAAGTGGCTTCCCGCAAAAAGGGCCTGAAGAGCAGCTGGGAATAATTGATGGTGGAATTTGGGGATTTTTTTTTTTGTTTTTTTCCCCTCCACTGCTTCCCATTAAATCACTCCCAAATAGATGTTTCCCACTATCTGGCCAGCTCTGCAGAGAAATGTCACATCCATCAGATGAATTATTTGGCTTTTTTGATGGTTCTTCTTGCTGACTAACAGTGGGGAAATGAGTTCGGGTGTTACTTCTGACACCCCAGAGTCACCAGCCCCAGGGATGGTGATTGAATGTTGCCTGACATTTGGATTTTCTTTGAGCCCCAGCTCCATGGGAGAAATCCAGCCCTCCAGCCTGGACTTGGGATGCGTAAAGGCAGAAGAATAGGAGGCCTTCTGGAGGTGGAGGAAAGCCAGAACGGGAGTGGCAAAGGCTCAAAAAATCTGATGGACAATAGAAAGTGGTTTAATAAGTTGCATATTGTGGGAGAAGAAGGGGTATGGGAGATGTTTGAGCCTTTGGGCTGGATGGTGGCGATGGTCCAACATCCCTGAGGGTTCTGGAAATGTTTGAGAGATGGATGTGGACAGCAGCACCTGAGAGGGACAAATTCCTGCATCCCTG
Organism: Erpornis zantholeuca; assembly: GCA_013400515.1. NCBI lineage: Eukaryota > Metazoa > Chordata > Aves > Passeriformes > Timaliidae > Erpornis > Erpornis zantholeuca. Next base: position 199,398 of record VZTN01004832.1, on the reverse strand, counting down.
TGCAGCATTTACCACGGGAAGTCACAAGGTGAGGATGATGAGTGGTACCAGACCCATCACTCAGGCACAGGTGATGCAGAGGAAGCTCAGCAATGGGAGGGATTCCCTCTGAGACACTCAGGCACCAGGCAGGGAGCTGCAAGGATATTGTTCAGCCCTGGGGATGAATCAGCTTTTAGGAGAATTGACCTGGGATTTATCCAAATTCTCCATCACATGGATTCAAGGGTTCAGCTAACAACTCCCTTTGGCTTAAAGTGATGTTTTAGGATGCTGTAGAACCTGCCAGCCCTTCCAGAAGGACACAAAATACAAGGACACTTTTGACACAGGGGATGCCCAACTGGAGAATGATTTGGGACACGTTGCCTCCTGTGTGGGCCAAAGCAAGAGCCACACTCAGTGGAGGTCATCCCTGGCAGCTGGAAACGTCAGAAGGACAGAGAAAAAGGCTAAAAGATAAATGACAGCAGAGGAATTAATGTCAGCAGGAAACCAATGCCTGACACTGCCAGAGAACAAGCAGAGTGGTGTGTTATGAAGAACTGATTGCAGAGGAGAAAACCTCCCAGCCTGTGGCTTTGAGAGCTTAATTGACCCAAATTCCTGGAAAGAAGGTGAAGAGGGGACAGAGAAGAGCCCTGCAGGGGGGTTTGTCCTGCAGCACAAGCCTGGCAGGCTCCTGTGCACCGTGGCTGATTTCAGGAACTAGAGGCAGGAAAAATGAGAGGGGAATTTGTAGCTGCAGGGCCTTGAAACATCAGCTTGACTTGCCAAGGAGGAGGTACCTCAATCCAGCTTTGTGTCTCTTATCTCGGCACAGCTATCTTTTGCAAGCTAGGATTTATTCCAGATGCTGCCAGGAGAAGCTGTGGATGCCCTGGAAGTGTTGCAGGCCAAGACAGATGGGGCTTGGAGTAACCTGGTCTGTGGAAGGTGTCCCTGCCTATGGCAGGGAGGGAAAGAGATGATTTTAAAGTCCCTTCCAACCCAAACCATTCCAGAATTCTACTCTATGATTTTGTAACCTTTGGGTGTGAAGGATCAGGCTGGATGGTTGTGACATTCTTGGAGCTTGGTCCCTGGCTTCATCCCATGTGGCCTCGGCCATCAGAAGAGGGGACATGGAGTGACAGGACAGGGGAGAATGGCTTCACATGCACAGAGGGCAGGGTTAGATGGGATATTGGGAAGGAGTTCTTCCCTGTGAAAGTGAGGAGGCCCCGGCACAGGGTGTCCAGAGAAGCTGTGGCTGCCCCTGGATCCCTGGAAGTGTTCCAGGCCTCATCCAGGCTGGATGGGGCTCGGAGCAACCAAATCACAACCTAGAAGACCAAACCTCCTCATCTCCAGTGCCTCTTCAAGATCCTCATCACAAATATCCTTCATCCTTTCATTACAGGGACACTGGATTGACTCCATGCATGACCCAGCTGGTGGCACATTTGTAGGACGGCGTCACTGCTCTGCATTCACATCCAGAAAAATAAAAGAGCCACGTCATGAGGACGTTTCTGAAATGACAAAATCAGGGAAGAAGGAATGTGGCCAGGAATAAACAAGGAAGCAGAGTTACCCAGCACATTTCCTTTGCCAGGAGCGTGACCTTGTCCCTGCTGGGAAATGGTCATTTGTGAAAAGGGAGCCTTGGCTGCGTCCAGGAGAGGCTTGGAGGTGGAAGGGGATGAAGAGGCAGGGCACTGGAATGAGATGGTCTTTAAGGTCTCTTCCAACCCAAACTATTCCCTGATGCCATGATTTTGTGAAGTAAAGAGCTTGCAAACCCCACCTGGTACCGGTGGCAATGGTTTGGAAGGGAGAATATGGGCTGGGAAGTGTTGGAGACACAAAAAATGGAGGTAATAACAAGCATCTGCATTTCTCCTTTTTAGCTGGTTTTTTTTTTCCCCTGAAACTTCATCCTTTATAAGGAAGAAGCTGCAGACAGGGAATATCAAGACCCAGGTGAAGCAGAGAGGTGACAGGAGCCTGCTCACCACCAGGTTAGAGCACGTTGTGCTCGGAGCATTTGTGGAAACAGAGCCTTTGTTTACACAGAGGTTTGGGGAATTTCTCTGCCTCTGCGTATGGAGCCAGGCTGGGTGCTCAGCCCTGCTGCTTTCCTGGCTCCAGTCACCCAGCGAGGGCACCCACATGCACAGGGCAGAGTTCCATGGCTGGTCACCCTGGGAAGAGCCAGTCTGACCGGCTTGCCCGAAGCAGCCGAGCAGGAACACGGGCAGGAACGCCGGCTGCTTTCAACAACTGCCCCCAACACTTTAAAAAACCAAAACAGAGGTCACGAGCTGAAAAAAGAGAAAGGGACAAAACGAACTGGGGATGGCTTCCCGAGGATGCCCAGTGAGCAATTTCACTGGAAAACTATCCTGGTTTCCACGAAGAAGGAGCAGACAGGCTGGGAGCTGCGGCGTGGGCAGGTCTGGTAGGTATCATCCCGATCCCGATGGAAGCGACCTCTTGTTTCGGCACCTTATTTGGCTATTGCTGCTCATAGGGAGCGAGGACTTGTTGCAAACAGTGGGAAGAGCCCTGGGGATGCTTGGCTGCCTCTGACGCAAGAGCTGCGCCGGTGCATTTTTGACCTTGCTTTGCCTCTCGGCCGAGCGCTGCAGCTCAGGGAGCCTCTCCCTCCGCACAGGAAAGGATCCCCCGGGATGGAGAGGGCAGGGAGAGCAGCTTCCTCAGGGGAAGAGAAACTCTGCGAGTGGCTTTAGGAGCAGAAGGAGCCGGCAGCCTTTCCTCAGCGCGCAGCCAGCTGTACTAAAAGGTTACCAGCTCCGCGGGGCCGTATCCAATTGCATCAGCTGGAAACCTCGTCCAACACGCCGGGCCGAGAGTAACCCTTTCTATTTATTGCCCTATTGTTTGAGGCTGGAGGAACTCGGAGATACCGTCTGGGAAAGCTTTGTTGTTACAGGCCGGCTTTCCAGAGTCACCCTCTAAATCACGCTCCGGCTTCCACGTTCGGGGGGATGGAATGGGGGTCACTCTGACCAGGGGCTGAGGCCCCAGGAGGGTTTGAGGGGGGAGGTCACCTGCTGCAGCATCACCCAACTTCCCTCTGGCAGCATCAGCCACGTTAGCAAAACCCCTTGGATAAAACCTGGCCAGAGCGATCTCAGGAAAGGTTTTATTAGTATTAAAGGTATTAAAGGTGTATTAGGTATTAAAGCAGAGGAACAGCCTTTATAAATATCTCCATTATAACGGCAAAGTGAAAAGTGGGAAAAATTTTACCATCCCGTTAAGAGGGTTTTGTTGCCTGTGCGGTGCCAAAGCAACCTGGTCTAGTGGAAGTTGTGGAAGACTGGAAATGGATGGTCCTTAAGGACCCTTCCAAACCCAAACCATGCCACGATTCCATGGTCCTAAAGCTCCTGCCACCACTCACCGGGAATGTGGGAATGTTGCTCACACAGAGCCACCCCCGAGGCTGTGGGGTGGGCACGGCTTTGCCAGGATGTGACTTCCCATCACCTGGCACGGGGCAGGACACATCCACAGGGCTGGACCTCCAACCACAGCGCCTTCCGCGTGTTGGATTTTCAGGAAGCGCGGCTGCTTGGCGGGATGTGTGTATCGCTGGGTGGAGGGAGCTACAGGAAGCGGATAATAGTTTTTTTTCCTCCATTTGTGCCGGTTCAGACCCTTTTATTTAAAGACAGTCCCCATTTCCCATACTCACACAGACTATGAGGATGGAGGGAACCGGTCCATCTCCCAGCCTCAACGGGGGCACGGACTACTATGCCAAGGTAGGGTTTTGCCGAACTGGAAGGGTTTTTCCTATGAATTTGGGGCCAGTTTTAAAAGACAGCCCAAAGGGTGCAGAGTGGGCATGGCTGCCACGGAACCCACGCGTGTTAGGGACGCCAAGATTCCGCCAGCTCTAATGGATGCTCTCCGGGTTGGCTCCCGAACTTCACACTCTGGATGTCCCGGGAACACAGGAAGGGCCGAGCAAAGCTGGGCACAGCCAGGCCGGGATGAGACAAGCTGGGATGAGTTGAGCCAGGATGAGGCGGGCCGGGCTGGGCAGAGCCGAGTCGGGATAAACCGAGCTGGGATGAGCTGGGGCGAGCCGGGGTGGGAAGAGCCCAGCCGGGATGAGCCAGGCAGAGCCCAGCTGGGCTGAGCCGGGCCGAGCCGGGATGGCAACAGTCCAGCCGGGCCGAACCTGGACAATCCCAAACCGGGCCGGGCCGAACCGGGGCAATCCCAAAGCGGGCAGGGCTGAGCCTGGACAATCCCAAAGCGGGCAGGGCTGGACCTGGACAATCCCAAACCGGGCCGGGCCGAACCGGGGCAATCCCAAAGCGGGCAGGGCTGAATTTGGACAATCCCAAACCGGGCCGGGCCGATCCCGGCCGGGCCGCCCCCCGGCGATTCCCGGATGTTGGAGCGGCCCCCACTTGCTCCGTCCTTCGCTTCCATTGCCGGACGGCTGCTACGCCGACGGGACGTGGGAGCTGAGCGTCCATGTCACCGACCTGGGCCGCGACGTCACCCTGCGGGTCACCGGCGAGATCCACATCGGCGGCGTCATGCTGCGCCTCGTCGAGAAGCTCGGTGAGTGTCCCGGGACCCCCCGACCAGCCCGGCATCCTCCCAGTGCTCAGCACCCTGCTCCAGTACTGTGCTTTAACTCCCAGTACCCTGACCAGTGCAGTGCTCCAGCTCCCAGCACCCTGCTCCAGTACTGTGCTTTAACTCCAGTACCTTGCACCAGTACTCCCAGTACCCTGATCAGTACTGTGCTCCAGCTCTCAGCACCCTGCTCCAGTACTGTGTTTTAACTCCCAGTACCCTGTCCAGTGCAGTGCTCAGCTCCCAGCACCCAGCTCCAGTATCGAGCTCCAGCTCCCAGCACCTAGCTCCAGTATCGAGCTCCAGCTCCCAGCACCTAGCTCCAGTATCGAGCTCCAGCTCCCAGCACCTAGCTCCAGTATCGAGCTCCAGCTCCCAGCACCTAGCTCCAGTATCGAGCTCCAGCTCCCAGCACCTAGCTCCAGTATCGAGCTCCAGCTCCCAGCACCTAGCTCCAGTATCGAGCTCCAGCTCCCAGCACCTAGCTCCAGTATCGAGCTCCAGCTCCCAGCACCTAGCTCCAGTATCGAGCTCCAGCTCCCAGTACCCTGTCCAGTGCAGTGCTCCAGCTCCCAGCACCCTGCCCTGGGCAGTGCCCAGCTCCCAGCACCCTGCTCCAGTACTGTGCTTTAACTCCCAGCACCCTGCCTAATGCAGTGCTCCAGCTCCCAGCACCCTGCTCTGGGCAGTGCCCAGCTCCCAGCACTCTGCCCAGTACAGTGCCTGAGTACCCCAGTTTTTTACAGTACTCTGTTCCAGTACTGTACTTCAGCTCCCAGCACCCTGACCCAGTACCCTGACCCAGTACCCTCATTTGGCTCCCAGCGCCTCTGCTCCAGTACAGTGCTCCAGCACCCTGCTCCAGGACTGTACTTTTGTCTCCCAAAACCCTACCCTAGCTCCCAGCACCCTCTCCCAGTACTGTGCTCTAGCTCCCAGCATCCTGCCCCAGTGCAGTGCCTGAGCACCCAGGGCTGTTCTCCAGCACCCAGCACCCTGCTCCAGTGTTGCGATTTAGCTTCCCAGCACCTTGTCCCGGTGCTGTGCTCCAGCACCATCTCCCAGTACTGTCCTTTAACTCCCAGCATCCTGCCCCAGTACTGCGTTTTAGCTCCAGCACTATCTCCCAGTTCTCTGCCTTAGCTCCCAGCACCAGGGAGCACCCCAGGTCCCCACACCCTGCCCCAGCCCCCAGCAGCCCCCCTCGCCCTGCACCCTTCCAGCCTTCCCCTCTCACCACCTCCACCAGCCAGACTTTACCACCCCGGGGCCTCAGCCCCATCCACCAGCTGCTTCACACCCAGGATTCTACAGGCTTAGGAAGCACCTC
>VZTN01004832.1:181547-193421 GCA_013400515.1 Erpornis zantholeuca | reverse complement strand
TAGGGGTTGGGGGGTTCACGGGCGCCCCAAAAAAAAAAAAAAAAAATTTCACCCCGGAGTTGCGGCCGGTTCCGTGCGAGGAAAGCGCTGCCGAGGGCCCGTGGGGCGATGGCGGGGGTGATGTGGGCGAGGGGACCTTGGGGACACGGCGGTGTGCGGTGGCTCCGGGTGCTCACAAAGAGCTCCCGTCCGGCCGGGACGCGTGGGAACGCCGGGCCGCGGCCGGGGCTCGGTGCCCGCCGAACGCGGGGAGCCCGGCCCCGCCGAACCTCCTCCCCCCTTGTCTCTTTATCGGCTCTTTATGGCTCGGCTGTGCTTACTCAGCGGTGCAGCCCGGGCTGATGGCTGTAATTGCTCAAATAAAATATTAATTGCGAGGTCCTGCGCGTGCCTGCGGCTGTGGGAGTAGCGGAGCTGTCAGCTGCAGGTCCCGCTCCGCTGCGGAGCCCGCGTGTGGCTTTAAAAAGGCCCCGTGCTTAGCTTTTGATTTATTAATAATCTGGAGTCGCAGAAAGGAAGGGATGGACATAAATACGCTGGGTTTCTAAAGGAAGCGAGCGCTCGTATCAAAGGGTCTCGTGCTGGAGGGCTCTTGATCTCCCCAAAAACTTGATTTTATTCTGGTTTTTTACTTTAACGCCAGAGGTGCAGAAAGTTTTGCTGAAGTTGAGCGCTCTGTGGCTGGGGAAAAAGCAAACCCGCTTTCTAGAGGGGATAAAAAAATCGAGCCATGAGGGAAGGAGCGATGCTCCCCTCGGTGCTGGGTGTCGGGAGATGCCGCAGCAGATCCAGGGCCGAAGCGTGTGTGGAAAGCCAGGCATGTGCGCGGGGCCGGAGCCCAGCGAGGACCTAAATTAGCTCCTGACGTAATCCATCCCCCCCTCAAATGTTTGCCCGGATCCTCTCCACTTGTTAAATTAGGGATTGTATGAGAGGGAAGGAATGCGGCGGCCACAGCGGCGTGGGGAGAGGGGATGGAGCTCCCGGGGGGCTCAGCCCCAGTGCCTCCCTCCCCGGGATGTTAGGATCCCCGGATATCTCCGGCTGTTGCCTTCCCTTTCCCCTTGGCTTTTGTCGCCCAGCCAAGCTATACGTATTTAGTTCCTTTTAATCTTCCTGCGTGTCAGCTCTTCCAGCCCTCTCATTATTTTTATGGCTCTTCTTTGAGCTCCTGCCAGTCGAGCGGGGTCGGATTTAGCGGAGCGGGGTGGGACGGGGCTCGTTCCTCATCCTCCCGTGCTCCTCAATGCCTCCCTTCATCCCGCCTCTGGGCTGCTTCGTCTCCACATAAATTCATTTTGCAATTTTTCCACACTGAAACCCTTTCCCTGCGTTTTTAACCTTTTCCTCCCTGTCATTCCTCTGTCCCTGCTGCTGTTTGTTTCGTTATTTCAACAACTTTCAGTGTGAAAAAAAAATTATTCTTCTCCTGCCAAGCAGATTTTTCTGCTGTGAGTTTTAAGGAAATTTCCTAAAAATAAAGTTTCCTTGCAGTTCTGGGTTTCCCTGTGGGATCCCCTATGGACTGTTCTGCTTGCACACTGCGGGGGGAGGAAGGAAGGTGGGTCAGTGCCTTGGGCTGGGGTTTGCCTGCTCCATCCTTTGGGACAAATCCTGCAGGCTTTGGAAAGGAGATTTCTGTGGCCTTCCCGGAGTTCCAGTGTAGTTTAGGACATCAGAGGGAATTTGGAGCAGATCAGCCACGCTCTGGTTGTAGGGTGCTGGTAGGAACTCTTCACCATTAGTGAACAGGGGGAAAAATGCCTTCCCTCCTCCCAGCAGCAAGGAGGGCTTGGAAAAGGGGAAAATCTTGATTTACATTAGTATTTACTGATGCTTGTAGGAGAAAGATGGCAGTAAATACCCTGTTGGGATGAAGCAGGAATGCAGCAAAGTCTCTCCTTTAACTGCAGGGCTGCAGGTATCCATAAATCCCACGAGCTCCCTGCCTGTGCAGAGCGGCTGCAGTCAGACTCTTGGGGAATAGGCAATTAAAATCCGTGGCTAATGCAGGCAGGGATTGGAGAAAGCCCAAGCAGCAGATAGGGATTCTGGTAACTCAAGTGAATTGCAGTGACCTGTTGGCTCCCCTGTTATTCATCACCCGCTGGATTAAGCCACTCCGTTAATTGAGCCGTGCCAAGTTCTTGGCAAAGTCATCCCTGAAAAATAAGCAAAAAAAAAAAAGTGCTGAGGTTTTAATAGCAGCAGCATTTAAGTTGCTCTGTGAGGGTTGGGGTCTGTGCTGGAAACTCCTGGTGCTCGCTCAGGGTTTTTTAGGAATTTTGCCACTATTGACTTACAAACAAAAAAAAAAAATAAAGCGAGGCTTAAAATCACTGGGAGCAGAGGAAGGAAGGAAGTGAACGCAGGTTATTGTTGTTGTCAACTCGAGGCTGTTTTAAACACATGGAATTAAAAAAAATCCTGCTTTTTTTGAAACACGCTTGGGAGGAGCTCTGTGGGGTTTATGGAATTCTGTGGGATATATGGGGGATGCTCTGTCTGGCCATGGGAATAAAGGGATAGCTGACAGAAACAGGACAGGGGGGACAAATGGTGTCTGGCAGAGGCACAGCTTAAGACAGATGACCTAAATGTGCACTGAGCAGATTCAGAAAGTCCGTGGATAGAGGTTTTGTGATGGAAATGTGGATTTCTCTCTGTGATTCTTTTACAGGCAGGATATGGGTGGCAGTTGACTCCAGCTCCTGGGGTTTGCTGGGAGCACTGAGCACCTTTTTGGGCTTGTACCTGAGGAAAATAGAGAAGTGAGTGAAAAAAAAAACCCAGCAAGATTTGGAATTACAGGTGTCCTTCTAGACCAAAAGCAGTTAAGGATGGGTAGTGTGGTGGCATCACTATTTTATTGACCTGGGATGGGCAGGAGAGCTGACACAGATAAATGTCAGAGCAAACCCTCTGCCCTCAGACAGGCTGGTGATGGCAGGCAGTGGTGGCATCTCCTGAAGCCTTGGGGTTTTTTGTGAATCTCAGCTGGAATAAGGGTTTGTGCAACTGGTTTAACCTCCATTGTTCCCTTTGGCAGCTCCTCCACTGTCTCCTGTGCATCACCTGAGGACTGGCACAGGAGTTGTTCCAAAGTTTTGGTTGTAGCACTTTAAGCTCCTTTTAAAAGCACTTTCAGCCAGCAGATGTGTCTGGGATTCGTGTCTGGGATTCACCCCAAGGGCTCTTCTCACCATCAAATAGACTTTGCTGTGTTATCTTCTGAGGATTTCAGCATCACTCCCTGCAAGATCAATTCTGAATATTAGTGTTGTTCTGCCTGTGAAGTCTCCTTTCCTTAATGGACCCCTGAAAGGTTTGTGAATAAAACACCATCAAAGTGCAGGGTCATTGATTTGCCCAGGTTTGTGCTTGAGGTTTTGCAGTGCTTATAAACACTCCAGGCCCTCGTGAGACTCGCTGGGGAAATTCTTTGCCTTGCAACTGGAATGAACTCTTTGGAAACAGCTTAAGGCTATGGGAGAGAAATGCAGAGTCCTTGTCCCAGCTCATTCCTGTTGTAAACACAAGGCAGGATGAGGCTGCAGGGCTTGTTGTGTAGGTGACTTGTTCCTTGTGCTTTGGACTTTGCTGGAATGCTGCATTCAGCTCTGGGATCCTCACAGGAAGGATATGGAGCTGCTGGAGCGAGTCCAGAGGAGGCCATGGAGATGCTCCAAGGGCTGGTGCCCCTCTGCTCTGGAGCCAGGCTGGGAGAGCTGGGGATGTTCACCTGGAGAAGAGAAGGATCCAGGGAGAGCTCAGAGCTCCTTGCAGGGCCTAAAGGAGCTCCAGGAGAGCTGGAGAGGGACTGGGGACAAGGCATGGAGGGACAGGACACAGGAAATGGCTTCCCAGTGCCAGAGGGCAGGGCTGGATGGGATATTGGGAAAGAATTCCTGTCTGGGAGGGTGCTGAGGCCCTGGCACAGGATGCCCAGAGAAGCTGTGGCTGCCCCTGGATCCCTGCAAGTGTCCAAGGCCAGGCAGGATGGGCCTTGGAGCAACCTGGGACAGTGGAAGGTGTCCCTGCCCATGGCAGGGGTGGAACTGGATGGGCTTTAAGGTCCCTTCCAACCAAACCATTTTGGGATTCTCTGATTGTGGTCATGCTTTCCAAAATTAGGTGTCTGAGCATCAGTACGTGGTGCCAGGCATGAGCTCGGGGTGTTCCTCCCATCTGTGCCCACGATGTCACCTGGGCACCTTCACTTGGGACATCCACAGGTGCTCCTCCATCCATCAGTTGTCACCTGAGATGAGAAGGATTTTTTCCTTCAAATACAGCACTGATTGACTTTCAAGTCAACCTCAGTGTTGACTTTCAAGTCATCCATGAGAGGACTCCAAGTGCTGTTCAATCCTCCAGGAGCTGTTTGTGTTGCCTCTGGGGCTGGGTGCTGAGGGCTTGTCCCGAGTAATATCCTAAATGTGGGTGGTGTTGGCTGCTGGGGGGGCAGCCCAGGCTGCTGTGGTTTGGGCAGGCACTGACCCTGCTCCACATTTCCCTGGAAAATTTATTCCCAGGCTTTTAAACAGCAAAACTTGTGCAGCTGGCAGGGAGTGGGATGGTGAGCACAGAGGGGGACCTGGTACCTGGGCACCAGATCTCCCTCTGAGCACCAGAGCTGAGCACCAAAGTCCTCCTGCTCCAGATCCAGGTGGGATTTTGGGCTGTTCTGAGTTGGAATTGGTACCCTGGAAGCTGCTTGGATGCTCCCTGTAGAGCTGCTCCCACTTCAGCAGCATCCCCAAGAGCTGCTCCTGCATTTCCATTTTGCCACTTGCTCCATCCCTTTGCTCGTGGCCTGTGCTGATCCTCACCTTCTAAATGGCACATTTTTGGTGACATTTAAGTGACAACATGCCAGTGCTGTTAACACACGCTCCATGAGGGGCCAGCTCATTCCTTTACATCCAGTTTGGACTCCAGGAAGCTCCTGCGTGGGCTCAGATTGATCATGGCTCAAATAAAGTCCTCTTTGTGAGCCTGAGTGGAATATTCAGCTGAGCTGCCAATGACCAGAGGAATTCAGGGTGGGGGGAGGTAAAAGCCACATAGAGGCAGCTCCAAGCTGCAGTCACGGCAATTAATATTTGTACTCAGAGCAGTGATGATTCTTTAGGAGCCAAAACAATTAAGATTTTATTTTTACTTTTTATTTTTTGTTCAGTTCTGCCACTGTGAGCCATCTGATCTGGCTGGAAAGAGCCTGGCCGAGCTGGCAGGTCCCGGTGGGAGGGGAAGGAGCGCGGGGTGGGAGGCGGTGTCAGTGTTCCCGCAGATCCCAGAGCCTGGCTTTGTCACACCACAGACAGGAAATTGTTGGGTTTGCTGCTCCCACCCAGCCCAAATCAGTAGTTTCCTCTTCCAGCTCCCTCAGGTTTCGATTTGACATAAGGCACGTGGGGAAGCCAGTGTGGGGAACTGAAAAATCATAGAAATCATCACATTCACACACTTCCCTTTTTTTTTTAATCCCTTTTTTTTTCCCTTTCCCTTTTTCTTTCCTTTTCCTCTCCATCAGGGTTTGTCTTTCACCCAGAGATCTGGCTGAGTCTGTCTCAACCATAGAGAAACTCAAAAAAATTGTACTTAGAATAGAATCCCTGGAAATGTTCAAGGCCAGGTTGGACTTGGAGCACTCTGGTCCAATGGAAGGTGTCTCTTGGGGTGGAATTAAATGGTTTTTAGTGTCCCTGCCAACCCCAACCACTCTGTGACTTCATGATTCTGCGAACCAGGCACCTGGATTTTAACCCTTGGTCTTTGATGTGATAAAAAAAAAAGGATTGTGGATAACTGCCTGAAATAGTGGATGTGGGGAATGTTTACTGAGTTGGGAAAGATGAGGGATTATTTGCACTGCAAACTTCAGTCGTTTCAACATCACCAGGGACACCAACACCGCCAGCTTCTGGTTTGGGTGTTGGGGGAGTTTTTTTAGGGGTGATTTTTCTGACAGATGAGGGGAAGGAGATTTACAGCTCTTGTGGAGCTTGCTGACTTCAGCCCAATGTCCAACCCTGGCTGTGCTCAGGAGGAAAACCATCACAGTGTGAAACCATCTTGGAGAAGCTGCATTTCTTCATTCTCATTCCAAAATGTGAATTAACTGATTGATTAGAAAGGGGGCAGAGAAACAGAAGGGAGCAAAAATCAGCTGATGGAATTCAGTTCTGAGTGTTCCTGTGGCTTTCAGGGGTTTATGGTGTGTAATTTGAAAAAATGCTGATACCCCCAAATTCCTGCTGGATGGAGTTTGAGCAGAGTTGCTGTAATTGAGTTTTCTTGCCCGAATTTCCTTTTGACACATTGCTCTTGTACAGGCTGGAGCTTCTACCAGCTAGAACTGATGGGGCAGGGTATAAATGCCCAGAAAACCAGAGGAAATCTGGGTTAAAATTTTTAAAAAGTCATTTCTGGAGATGATTTTTCTTTCATTCACCCATTTTCCAGCGAGGTTGCAACACCTCTGGATGCAGCTCCCGCTCTGTGGCCATTCAGATGTGAACCTCAGCTGGGAGCAGTGTGCATGCCATGGCCCTGTGCCAGCACTGATCCCTCATTTCCAGACCTGGTGGGATGTTGGGAGACCCCCACTTTTTAGTAAAATGTGGCTGAATTTGGCCAATGGGTTGAGAAGAGCACTGGGAGGGGATGCACACACCAAACCAGCCACACCAGCAGCTTCAGAAACCTTCCCCTTTGCAACCTCAGCTGTTTTTTAGCTTGCAGAACATCCTGACAGCACCCAAAAAATCCATCTTGCCAATGGATTTTAAATCTCTTCCCAGCCCATTACACCTGCGTGGCTGGTGGCTGTTTTCTTTATTTTCCCCTGTTCCCTGCAGGCACATGTACTTTGGGAAGGGTTAATTCAATTCAATTAGAAAGTCTGGGCTTTATGAAATTGCCTGGAAGAAGCTCTGTCTGTGTCTTGCTCAGCTTCCCTTCCTGGCTGAGGCTCCACAGAGCTTTGCTCCAGAGCTTCTGCAGCAGGAATTGTCCCCATCCCTCATGTCCTGCCTCAGGGCATTAATGCCTGGATGTGGGCCTGTGATGAATGAGGCAGATCCAAGCTCGAGGTTGAAGGTGTTAAAGTCCTTTAAAAGTGTTTTTTGTTCATTAACGAGCTTGGGGCAATAAGCAGAACCAAAAAGAAATCATGGAATCATGGAACGGTTGAGGTTGTAAAGGACCTTAAATCCCATCTCATCTCACCCCCTGCCATGGGCAGGGACACCTTCCACCATCCCAGGTTGCTCCAAGCCCTGTCCAACCTGGCCTTGGACACTTCCAGGGATCCAGGGGCAGCCCCAGCTTCTCTGGGCACCCTGTGCCAGTGCCCTGCTCTTCAGACCACGATCCCACCTGGATCTGCAAGAGAAGCATCAACTCTTAAAATTATGGGGTGAGGTGAGGCTGCCTGAGGTATCCTCAGGACTCCAAGCCTCACTTTCCAGGGATCTGAGCTTTAAGCTGGGATTAACCATCATTAAGGCACTTAGGGAATTGCCTGGTGAGAGGTTGGAAATCAAGGTTGGGAATTCAGGTTGCCTGTCATCCTCCTTTCCCTGCCTGATGCATTGTCCATCCCAATACATGTCCTTTGGCTCCCTTACTGGTTGTGATGTCTTTTTGGCAGGACCTCTCCTCTGGCTTGCACATTCCTAGGGGATGAGTCAGGACTGCAGGCTGCTGTCACCCCGGGACACTTGTCCTTTTTGGAGAGGGAAGGGAGTGTGATCCAAGGTGAAGGAGGCTGGGCTGCTCCTCAGGACAGCTCCCTGGAGAAGTGCTTTTCCTTCCTTCCTCTGCAGCAGCATTTCTGTTCAGTGCTTCCTATTTTGTGCTGGATAAATCATGGAAACCACATTCCTTAATTGAGTTTTCTGCTATTTCTCATGATTCCATGGAGGCAGGAGCAGCCAGTGAAAGCCTCCTCTGGAGGGCTGCTTGATGAATGGGAGGGGGAACAGTTGGCAAAATCAGGTTGTGAGGGTTCCTGTTTCAGAAAAATCCAATTAAAAAAATGATAATCCACCCTTGCTTTCCTTTATTCCACAGAAAAACGAGTAATCCATATTTCTCTGGGTTGCTGGTGCTGGGATTTAAAGGAATTCTGCACAGCACTGGCAAAGACCTTCCTGAGCCCATCAGTGCTGTGGGTTTTGGGGAGCTGAGGTGACTCTTGGCTCCTCTGGAGGGTTTCCTGATATTCCAGCGGGGTTCAGCAGCACTGGAAAACTCTCCCTGCTCAGGGGTTTAAATGGGATTCTGTATGGGTGTGCAAGCATTTAAACGGAACATAAAGCTACCAAATATCCAAAAAGCTTAAAATTACAGGGAAAATTCTGCAGGAAATGGTGATGCCACATCCCTGAAAGTGTTCAAGGCCAGGCTGGATGGGGCTTGGAGCAACCTGGGATAGTGGGAGGTGTCCCTGCCCATGGCACGGGGGTAGGACAAGATACAATCCAAGTTAATAAACTTTCAAGTAAGCTAATTGAGCAATCCTATTAACAGTGGAAAGAGCTTCCTTCCTCAAGTTTACTTTAGAAAAACAGTGGCTTTCAGGCTTGTTGGGATTTGCTCTTCTCCCTGTATCCCGTGGGCTGAGCATCTTGAGCCCTGCAGTGCCAGGAGCAGCGTTTTGGGATATTTGAGGTTGATGTATCAGCTTTTCAGGAGTCCATTTACCACCTCTGCCTCATCAAGACATGGACTTTCCATTGCAGAGCTCGCTTAGAATCCCAATAAAAGGCAATAAAAGAATCCCACTTCCCTTTTCCAGCAGCTCCTCAGCACGTTCCCTCATTAGCAGCAGACACTCTGTAATTTCCCTGACGAGGACAGACACATGGAAGATCCACATGCAGCATTGCATCCCAATGTGCTCAGTCTCCTCCACTGGGCTTTTTTTTTCCCCCTCCCTGCTCCTTTTTTCCTTGCTCTTGAATCACTCTGTGCTACTTCACGGGGGCTTTGACGTCAGGACTTTGCCATGAACGTGTGCCCTGGCATGCTGGGATAAGAGGGAGGTCTCCTGAACTGGGTCGTGCTCATGGAATCACAGAGTTGGGAACAAGGCTCCTTTTGTCCGTGTTTGTTTGGTGGTTGGTTTTTTATTTTCATTAGGTCGAACTGTTTTTCATGCAAGAAATATTCTCCTCAGACTGAAATTCCAGCACAGGTCCACCCTTTTTTGGGCACCTCCGTGGATGGGTGTGGATCTTCTCCTGAACGTTTGTTTTCCTGAAAATAAATTGGGATGAATTTTTTGCATGAGCAGATAGTGATAGGACAAGGGGGAATGGTTTTGAAGTAAAAGAGAGGAGATTTTTAGTCCTGGCTCATTCCTGTTGTAAACACAAGGAAGGATGAGGCTGCAGGTGGTGCCTTAAATGGCTCCCTAGAAACAGAGAGCAGACAGGAATAAAGGAATCAAGGAGGGATTGATTGGAAAGGCCTTCAGAGGTACACTCTGGGCTCCAGAGGCTCCTGCCTCAGTGCATCCCAACATGGACAAGGACAGCTCCCGAGTTCTTCCCACTTGGATCTCAGCATCAATTCCCCAAGCAGAAGCCAGGCAAGGATGGAATTTGGCCAAGCTTGCCCCCCTGTCCCCAAGATTGTGGTTTGCAGTTGTTGGGCCTAGGAGGGTCTGGGTGTCCTTGGAGAGCTGGAGAGGGACTGGGGACAAGGGATGGAGGGATAGGACACAGGGAATGGCTTCCTACTGCCAGAGGGCAAGGTTAGGTGGGATTTTGGGAAGGAATTCCTGGCTGTGAGGGTGGGCAGCCCCTGGCACAGGGTGCCCAGAGAAGCTGTGGCTGCCCAGGATCCCTGGCAGTGTCCAAGGCCAGGATGGACAGGGCTTGAAGCACCCTGGGCCAGTGGAATGTGTCCCTGCCCATGGCAGGGGCTGGAATGAGATGATCTTTAAGGTCCCTTCCATCCCAACCCATTCTGGGATTCCATGAAAGCAATGGTGAGAGCTGCCCGTGGTGGCAGATCCCAGAGAATTTCAGTTACCACTCTGTTTATCCTTGGATAAAAGCCCCTTCCATGGCTGGTGCCTGCTGTACAGGGTATTTTCCCATGTCAAATACATGTGGGAGATGTGATTAAAACCCCTCTCAAGTCCCATTAGCTCCAGGAGTCTCAGCTTGTCCTGGCTGCAGCTTTATTAAATCAACAATGATAATTTTATGAGCTCTTATCCCCCTGCTTCAAAGTAGAATTTTTCAAGTGTTGCGACCAGAGGCTGAAGGGAATTTTGTTCCATTTTGAACTTTGCTCTGCAATTAAATCCCCCTTGGGGGATGGAGGGGACTGTACTCTGGTGCACTCCAGAAGACTCATATTTTCCCTAAATTACAGATTTTGCCCCAAGATAGCAACTGTGTCGCCCAGCAAAACACATCAGCATTTCTGCTGGACTCGTGATAAATGAAAACAGCTCTGGTTTTAAATTTTTTTCTTTTTTTTTTTTTCCTCCATAATTATTCTGGAAGGAGTGGCTTTGGCATGCTTGAAGGAATCCAGGTTTCCAGAGGTCAGTGGGAGCAGTGAGGAGGTTGGAGGGAGGCTCCCTTGGAGGGAGCAATAGGTTCAGCTACACAGATATATGAGTGCTACACTTATTTTATATATATTTATATAAAATAAATATATAAACAATATGAATAAATACAAATTTAAAAAAATACATCTATTTTAAGAAAAATCTTCAGCATATTTGGGACTTCCAGCAACTCTCTTGATTACTGGGGTGTCCTGGGCAGGTCCAGAAGTTGGACTTGATAGTCCTTGTTTGCNTCCTCCATAATTATTCTGGAAGGAGTGGCTTTGGCATGCTTGAAGGAATCCAGGTTTCCAGAGGTCAGTGGGAGCAGTGAGGAGGTTGGAGGGAGGCTCCCTTGGAGGGAGCAATAGGTTCAGCTACACAGATATATGAGTGCTACACTTATTTTATATATATTTATATAAAATAAATNTGATCTTCACATCCCTGGTTCCCACACCTGGCAGTGACTTTGCATGGACACCTCAGCTCTTTCCCTGCTCCTCTCTCATCCCAGGAATGTTCAAACTTTGACCCGTGGCTGACTGGCCACAGCAGAATCTGGAACAGTGGTTTTGTGTGGAAAATCCCCTTCCCTTCCCTTCCCTTCCCTTCCCTTCCCTTCCCTTCCCCTTTTTTTCTCCCCTTCCCCTTTCCCTTTCCCTCTTCTTTATCCTTGCCCTGCCCAGCACCACAGTCCTGCTCCATGCACCAAATTAGCCTCTTTTTTTTAGTCCTCCTGAATATTTTGGGAATATTTGCCCAATTCCCTGATTTTGTTGGTGCTGTCAAGCTGTGCCTTCCCCCCTCGTGGACACGTGGAAAAGAAAATCCAACCAGAGCAACCACACGAGGTTCTGTGCAACGATTTTCTCCCTTTTTCACTTTTAGTCTGAAATTTCTCTCCTTCCTAAGTTTTTTAACGCTTTTGCCTCATTTTCCATCCAGTTTTCCGTGCACTGCATCCCGAGGGAGCAGGAGAGGGTAACCCCCATCCCTGAGCTCACCCAGGGCATTCCCAGCTATTTATTGCTGGAAGTCTCTTCTCCTTTGAAGGATTTCTCCCTCCCCCTCCAGCTTCCCAAGAGGGGTGTGGATGCAGCCAACACCCAGCTCAGGGCATGGAGAGCCCCTTGGAGCTGTGAGGGCTGGATTAAAGTGTTATCAGCAGGAATTTGTGTTTAAAGCTCCTTTAATCAGCTGCCTGCACTCTGTGCTTTGTCCACATCTGTATTTTTTCCAATTCAGTGTGAAGTGCAGATTAGTTTTAAAATTCAAAAATCACCCCTCAAAAA
>VZTN01004832.1:129935-181247 GCA_013400515.1 Erpornis zantholeuca | reverse complement strand
ATTTTTTTTAATAAAATTAAAAATTCGAGGTAATGGAAAGGCATTTTGCCACCTCTGCTTCCCAAGTGTGCCTAGACCAGAGCAAGGATGATCCTGATTAAACCTACCCCTGGGAAAGAGCCAGGGAAAGCTGTGGAGCTAATTCTGCTCCTACAGAAAACCCCCCAGAGGGATGGATGGGCTCTGGCTGTGGCATGTTTTGCTCCAGAGGAGGATGTTCCTCTCGGATTGTTCCTGTGGGAATGCTGAAAACTCGAATCCATTGCTCTAAAAGCCATCATGTATAATTAAGGAATGAGCTGTGACCTCTGCTCTGGCTGCTTCTGCTAACTCTCTGAAGGTGGAGAGAATTCCAGGGGAAACAGCATCAGCTGCAAGTCCTCTGTTTCAAAAAATCCACCAAAAATCCATGATCCAGCCCAGGTGGGCTTGCAGAATTCCCTCTGTACCTACTCAAGCTTATGCAGGAGTTTTTAAATTATTTAACATTAACTCCCAGTGTTAAGGTGGTGCAGGCATTTGCAGGGTCTTGGCTGCCTTATGCATTTAATCCTGGATGTGTGTGTGTGTGAAAGGGAATCTGGTGCCATCCCTCTCCCAAAGGTGGGAACCACCCCTGCCTTCCAAATACCCATAATAAATAAATAAATAAATAATAAATCCCATCCAGTGGGATTTAACCATGCCCTGGGAAGCGTGGGGACAAAAAAAGAGATTTATTCAGTTGTGTCAGGGCTCTGTTGTCCTGAGCAGTGCACGGAAGCAGAGCCCATCTGCAGTAGGGGATATCCCAAAATAACAAGGAAAATACAGTGTTTATACAGCGCTGGAGACTTGTATCCTACTGCTTGTAAGTCCTAAGCTGGCCCGGAGGAGCTGCCAAGTGACAGCAGTGCTTCTGCAGGAAGGAGCTTCAATAGCTGCTGCAGCAGGAAAGGGACTTTAAAACCCCATGGATTGGCAGAGGGAGAGAGTTTGGGAGCAGCCAAGTCCTGGGATAAATGGGATAAATGGGATATCAGGTAGGGCTGCCTCGATTTTCTTTGCCCTTCACCCAGACTCAGCCTTGCTGCTTGAATGCTGATTGTGTTCGTGGGTGTCTGGGCGACAGCGAGCACAGAATTAAAACACACCCCGTGTGCATCTCAATTCAGACTTACTGCTGCTTGGATTCTAGATGGGAATTGAGTGGTGGCTGTGGGAATTAAAATCTGCAATTGTAATTCATGCTGGACAAGCTGGAGGGATGTGACTGCAGCCAGGCGCCGGCGTGGATTGAAAGCTGAGGGTGTTTCAGGTTTAAAACACTTTATAGAGCAGCACTTCACTCCTTCTCTCACTGTTCTGCCCTCACAGAGGTCCCTGCAGCCATTCCTGTGATTTAAGATGCCTCTTGAATTCCCAGAACTGTCTGGATGGCTTTCCAAAGGGAACAGCTCCGTGGGTTTCGTTGTACAAAACGTCCTCAACGTCCCTCGTGCACGTCTCTGCCTCTTGGCACAGTTCTGGGAGGCAAATGCAACACCAGGTTCTTCCTGGAAAAAAAAAAAATCCCAGCTGGGTTTGCCAGCCCTGCCAGGCTCCAGAGGTTTGGGTTCAGGCTGCAGGGGAAGGTGGGGGAGCAGGGAGCAGGGTTTATTTTTGAGGCCGGGAAGGAAGCGCCGTGCTTCCCTTTCCCGAGGGTGTTGCTGCTGGGGTTGGGCTCCTGGAGCTCCCTGAGCCCAGCCCACACTGCAGCTGATGCTGACAGCTCCAGCCCCCACATCCCTGCTGCCTTCACCTGGGGGATTCCTTGCCTGGAAGGGTGGCAGTGATTTCTTGTGACCCTTACACACGTGCAGCTCATTCAGTAGAATCCTGGAAGGGTTTGGGTTGGATTCAAAGCCCATCCAGTTCCACCCCTGCCATGGGCAGGGACACCTTCCACTATCCCAGGCTGCTCCAAGCCCTGGCCAGCCTGGTCTGGAACACTTCCAGGGATCCAGGGGCAGCCCCAGCTTCTCTGGGCACCCTGTGCCAGGGCCTGCCCACCCTCACAGGGAAAAATTCCTTCCCAGTATCCCATCTGTCCCTGCCCTGTGGCACTGGGAAGCCATTCCCCCTTGTCCTGGCACTCATCCTTTATCAGTAATTTCTCTCCATCTTTCTTGTAGCTTCCTCAGGTACTGGAAGGTCACAGGTCAGCTCAAGGCTGCTTTTCTCCAGGCTGAACAATCCCAATTCTCCCAGCTTCTCCCCATAGCAGAGGTGCTCCATCCCTCTGATCAACATGGTGACCCTCCTCTGGACTTCCAAATCCATCACATTCAGCAGCTCAGAGAAGCTGCAGGATCTTCAAACACCACTGAGATTTGTGACCTGAAGTAAAATGTTTTAAATTCCAGGTCTGGGATCTCTAAGATGAATTTGCAGTACTTGGAGATTTCCCTGATGAGTTGATAATAGTTGATAAATACAAGTGAGTTAACAAATATGATAGGTTGATAAATATGAAGTGGCCAGTGACTGATGGCAGTAGATGGGAAGAGCCTGAGCTGAAATATTAAGCCTTGTTGTGAAGCTGCAACCCCAACAAATCAGTAACTCGTGAATTGGGACTCTGGTGAAGGTTTATAAACCTTTGATCAGATTTAACCAGGCTGCTGGCGTTCCCTGGCCTGCAGGGATTGCTCCAGGCAATCCTGGATCCTTGCAAAGCACCCAGGGCTCATGTCATTGTGTAAAGCTCAACCCCACAAAGCAGCTGCTAAACATTTGCCAGCCTCTTTTATATATAACTACCCCATGGGACAGGCACGGACCTTCCCCTTCCTGCTAGAAGCAACATCTAGCTGTTAATTGAAAGTGTTAATTACTCTCAAGCCCTCGGAGTTGCTTTTGTGCTGTGGCCTGAATGGTTAATCTGCAGTGTAAACCCAAATCCCCTTCTGTTAGGCATAAATGTTACTGGTTCCAAATGCCTTTGGTTTCTTCCTCCCCCTGATTTTTGGTGCCAATTCGTTCAGCTTTCAGTAGGGCAGAACTTGGACTTCATTACCAGAGTCCATTGTAATGATTTCTTGGATTTTTTTCCGGGTAGACAAGGCTTGTGCGAGTTTGCATGCTTTTCTATATTTGGTTTTGTTTAATTTGATTGTACAAAGCTGTTGAAAAGTCCAGCTGAACGATTCCACTTTCTGCAGTCCTGATTGTGCCATTAAACCAGGAGTTCAAAGGAAAAATCCAGCTCCCCCTGGATTTTCTAGGTAACCCTGAGCTCGAGATCCTGCTTTGAGATGGGGACAGACAAAAGTTCATTTGTCACATCGTTCTCATCTCAGTTGAATTCAGATGTGGCTCCTGGGGATAATCCTCACTATCACAGGATCATGGAATATCCTGAGCTGGGAGAGAACCATGAGGATCATCCAGTCCAGCTCCTGTACAGGACATGAAGAAGGCCAGCATGATGTTGGTGCTGGAATGTGTTCCTGGGTACCTTCAGTCTCTTTGCCACTGTGTCTGCTGGGACTTCACCTAATGCTGGAAATTCTCCAATTCTCTGAAATTGCTCCAGCTGGTGGTTTTAATTTGGGTTAAACTGGTGTTTCATGATGGAAATCCAGGATCTGGAGCTGAAATCTGAATTACTATATTACTAAATACATGATTATATTATATATCATTCCATTCTCCTCTTTCCTCTGTGTGGTGGAAGGACGTGGCACTGTTCCTGGTTGTCAGAGTGGAAGATGCTCTGCAGGAATGGCAGGACCATGTGATAGTGACAAATATTCCAGGTGTTAGGGAAAACACTGCACAGGGTTTGTCTTTTGGAGGTACCCAAATGCTTCCCAGCTTGGAGGTGACCTCCAAGAACCCCATGTTTGGGGGAGGTAACTGGAAGGAGATGCGGTTTTTGGGTTTTGTTGTTCCTTTGGGAGGTAACTTTTACTTTCAGTTGGGAATTTTCATGTTTTCTTTGAGGAAACTGGAAATCCTGTTGAATTCTCCTTGCAAACTTCCTCCTGGTTCTGTTTTCCAAGGTGGCTGGGCTCAGCTTTGGACAGCACAGGTATCCTGGATGGTGGGGGTGGGGAAAACCCAAGAACTGATAGTTGACCCCAAAAACTCTGCAAAACCCCTGCTGGGAGAGGTTTTGGGTCACTCATGACCCCTGAGCTTCATGTTCCAGGCAGGATCAATGCTGGGCTGGTGATCCATGAGTGAGACACGTTGTGTCTCATCCTTACTCCCCTTGGGTTCTTCCCTGCTTTTATATCCCATGAAAAAAAAACAGTATACAAGCAGTTCCTTGTATCCAAGAAGGAGTTTTTTTGCATCAATAGCTCCTTCTCAGTTTAAGCCCATTTTAAACCTCCTTTTGTCCCCTCTGAAGGTTCATTCTGGTCCCGCTTTTAACTGGGGGAAAAATGCCTTCTTTTTAACAAAAAATGCCTTCTTTGTTGCAGATGTCAAGAAGGACTGGTCTGATCACGCGCTGTGGTGGGAAAAGAAGAAAACTTGGCTCCTTAAAACTCACTGGACGTTGGATAAATACGGGATCCAGGCAGATGCCAAGCTCCAGTTCACCCCTCAGCACAAGCTGCTGCGCCTGCAGCTGCCCAACATGAAGTACGTCAAGGTGAAAGTCAACTTCTCCGACAGAGTCTTCAAGGCTGTTTCTGACATCTGCAAAACCTTCAGTAAGTGCTGAAAAACCACTCCTGAGGAGCTTCCCAGTGGGTTTGGCTCCTTCCTCCCCTCTGGTGCACGTGCTTGTCCTGTAAATTTGATAAATTCCTGGTGGTTTCTGGTTTTAGACACCCAAGAGTCACTTGGACATCAAGCAGCCCAGATGTCCATTCTTTTTCCCTTCCAGATCTACTCCTTTGCATGTAAATACTTCAATAACAGGACCAATTCTGACCCAAAAAGTGATTTAAAAATGCATTTTTTGTGCTGAATTCTCTTCCATGGCAGGGCTGTCCTTGGGTTTGTCACAGGCAGGGTGGTACCAGCCCTGTGTGATGTTCAAGCTGCTGCTGTTGGGTTGTGACTTTTTTTTTTTTTTTCCCCCTGCAAATTTATGTGCTGGATGAAAAGCAAACCCGGAAATGGGAAATCTGCCAGCCCTGTGGGTTCTAGTGGAAAATCATATTAGAGATTAAGTGGTGATGCTTCACTGTAAAAGTGTCTGGAGGAGGGAAGGAACTGAGTCTTGCTGTCTCCTCTTCACCCACATTTCCTTGTGGAGGAGAAGCCTAGGAGAAAGGAGAAAGGAGGCATCACTTTTTACCCATCTTCACAAATTCCTCATCCTAAAACCTGGTGTTTCTTCCTGCCCACCAAAACAAAAACCCCAGTGAGGAGATGGCAATTCCACCCCAAGGAACTCCAGTAAGTGCTCCATATAGGAATCCTCCCTTCCCAAAAGAGCCTGCGAGCCATCCTGAGCTGCAGTAAATCTATTCCTGCTCTCACAAGGCAGCTGAGGTTACTCTTGGCTGACCCAGTTGTTTGGGGAGGCAGGAAGAGCTTGTCCCTACGTGCTGTGTCCAGCACATCCGTGGTTTCCTTGGTATTTATAGCTGGTCAAGGATCTTTGCTGCTCCTTTCCTGTTTTGTTGGGTTGTTTGGTTTTTTTTCAAAATGTAAATATTGGGCAATTTCTCCTTAAAATAGAAAAGGCTTAGCCAGCGTTATTTCTGAGTGGGTTTTGCTTCCCCCACCCCCGTGTCCCATTGGCATCTGGGATGTTGTGCTAGACAGGGAGGTCCCAGGCTTGGATGCTGATGAATCTCTCCAGCAGTGACTCACGACAGGAAATTCTGATATGGTTCATCACGAGATGGGAGATCTGTCACTGATGCTGTCAGAACCTTACATGGGCCTGAAGCAGCTTTTTCACAGCTTTCAGTGTATTTATGAAGAAACCAGCAGAATAATCCTAATAATTAAAGGTTTGGGAGGGGGAAGAAGCCTCTGGGATAGCAGAGGTGGGAGCTCTCAGAGCAGGCAGCAGGGACACATCCATCAAGGGTGTGATGCTGACTTCCCTTCTGTGGCATCTGAAGTGCTGAAATAATTGTTCCTGATTTTGGGGAAAGCAGGGCTCTTACTGGAAATTTCACTTTCCTTTGAGTGACTCTCAGCAGCCTGAGCTGTTTGAGGACAGACAGAAACTGCAGTAATTAAGTTGTTAGGCCCTCCCAGTTGTGTTTACTGGGAGCCAGATGTTCAGCAGAGCTACTGGGAAGATGATACATGGGCTTGGCATCAGCTTGAGGGAAGAGGGATTGGGATGTGAGGAGACAAAAGTGTTGGGGCTGGGATACTCTTCCCAGCATCACAGAGATGTTTGGACACCTCTGCAGATATATAGGTGTTCAAATAGTGCTCTGGATATCTAAATACCACTCTTTATATATGTCATATCTAATATATTTTAACTTTTATATTTAAGATATATAATATAAAAGTCTATATAATAATACACATTGTATTATATATACATAATGGTATATATTAGGACAAAAATGCTTAGCTGTGAGGGTGACCCAGAGAAGCTGTGGCTGTCCCTGGATCCCTGGAAGTGTCCAAGGCCAGGCTGGACGAGCCTTGGAGCGACCTGGGATAGTGAAAGGTGTCCCTGTCCATAGCAGGGGGTTGGAATGGGAATGATCTTTAAGGTCCTTTCCAACCCAAACTATTCTGGGATTTTGTGATTCTCCTTTGTTCCCCTCCCCAGTTGTGTTTATCCTGCCCCATTTTTCTGCACTCCTTTTCCCTGCCCTCCTCAGTGTCCCTGCACACGTTGGCTGAGGAGAGCTCTCATATCCCATCTTCATCAAGCTAATTGTCTTTCCAAGGAAAACTGAGCACATAGTTCAAGGTGGAAGGGAAAAGTGATCCCAGCAGAGTCCTTGCCTCTGCTCCAGGGGAGTTGGGACAGAACTGTGCCTGGGAGTTGCTCATATTTCTGCTGTACCTGTTTGCTGTCGTTGCCCCTGGATCATTTAATTACACACCTCAGTAACTCCAGCACAAAGCATCATTAATGAGTAATTGAAGTCATTCCTGATGTTCTCAGGACTCTGGCTGGTTGCATTTAGAAAATCCTCGCTACCCAAGCAGGAACACCCATGGATGGATTATTTAGGGCTGTCCTTTGCTTCTGTTCCCTTTGAATTGTTACCCAGAGGTGTCACCCTTGCAGAGTGTGGCTGATTTTTAAAGAGAAGTCTCTGTTCTTGTGCAGAGGGAAATTATTCCAAAGGGCAGCTCCCCCAGGGCTCCCAGGAGGTGGCTGTGGGAAGATGCTGGAGCCACTCACACATCCCTCACTTTCCTGGAGGTCGTGTGAAGCCGGGAAAAAAACCCCAATCTCATTCCCACAGTGGCTGGATTGCAGCCCCGTGGTTCTCACAGCAGCCAGGCAGGAGGGTTAAAGGCACAGATTGACCCTGGCAGGCTGGAGAGGAGCGGGCAGTGCATGGGATGGGCAGCCCTCATCCAAAGGGTGGCCTGGAATCCTGCCCAGGAGCAGCTGCTGGCAGGCAGCTCCAGCCTGAAGGGCCAGCTTTGATCTGCAATTAAAGACCAGAGAAAGAGAAAGTAAAACTTCACTTTTTTTTTTTTTTTGGAGTGACAGGGATTTGTGCTTCCTGCCTGGCTAGCAGCAGGACACAGGGGTTGGGATGGGATGCTCCTGTGTGCCTCCCTGCTCTCATCATCCCACTGGGGGATAATTCCACCCAGAAGATTGTCCATCAAATATCCAACTGCACTTTATTGGTGTGAGTGGGAATATCCTCATGGGAATGTGGGATTTGGGGAGGTAGGGGATGCTAACCCATCCTCTGACATAACAACAAATGGAAAAATCCTCTTTTCCTACATCAATAGGAAGGAATTCTTGGCTGTGAGGGCAGTGAGACAAAGGCTGCCCAGAGAAGCTGTGGCTGCCCCTGGATCCCTGGAAGTGTCCAAGGCCAGGTTGGATGGGGCTTGGAGCCACCTGGGATAGCAGGAGGTGTCCCTGCCCACAGCAGGGGTGGGCTGGATGATCTTTAAAATCCCTTCCATCCCAAACCATTCCATGATTCTGGGATGGCTTCACTTGTTTCCAGCCCAGTGGATGCTTTGCAGCTGCTCATGCCTTTTAAGCTGCTTCCTTCCAGCACTCTGCCTGTATTTTTTTTCCATGTATCCCAGGAGCTCCAGGGGACTCCAGGCAGACTGTGCTGCTGCTCTCTGGGCACGTGGGACAGGAAAAGCAAACAGCAAGATGCAAGTGTGAGAGTTTTTTCCCAGGCCTCGGCGTTTCCTGCCCCAGCAATGCTCCTTCTCCTGGGGACACAACTTGTGTTGGAGCTGCAGGGCGAGGGGAGATGCTGTGACAGCAGGGAAGCTCCCATCCTTCTCCTCTTCTCCTGGCTGTGAAGATTTGGGACCTCTGCTGCCCTCCAGCCTGAGGAGCAGGGAAAATTCTGCTTGATGTTCATGGGAGCACAGAAAAGACAACTCAGTGCCAGAGCTGGAAGGAGGCAGCTTTGAAAGGAAACACTCCAAAATTCATGACCAATCCCTCCCTACCCACCCTGAGACTGTGTAAGACAGAGAATTCCCTTCAGGCTCCTTTATTTCCCCAGAGTCTGGTGGAGCCTCACACCCAGCTCCTGCCTCGTAATCTGTGTGAATTAGTCACCTGTTTTGGAAAACTGAGTCTGGAGAGCATCCTGTGTCCAGCTGGGGCAGTTTCCATGCCGACATTCCATCTTGCTGCCCTTCTTGCACAGGGTAAGGGTGGTCTGATCCTCAGGAGAGCCCCGTGGGGGTGATGGGCAATGCTTCCCATTATCCCCAAAATAAGGAGGTTCCCGAGACTCAGTGAGTGAGGGGAGGGTGACCCCCAGCCTTCCCTGCCTCTGAGCCGAGGGGGCAGTGGCATTTGGTGACAGTGGCATTTGGGAGTGGCAGGATGCCAGCCCAGCCCAGCCCAGCCCAGCCCAACCCAGGGAAGGTGACACCATCCTGATGCCAAATGTGACCCTACCTTTTTTTTTTCCCTTTCCAAACGCTCCCTGCTCCAGGACAGAACGTCCTCTGACTCCTGAAGTATTTGCAATATTTCCACGCCCTCCGTTGCCAAAAAGACTTCTATAAAAAGCCACTGTTTGTTGTTTCTTGGGTTTTTTTTTTCTTTTTTGCAAGACTGGAACCCTTTGGTAGTTGATGTGCAGCGTTCCCAGGGCTCTGTGACAGACACGTGGGGCTGCTTCCCTGGCCCAGCTGCTTTCCAGGAGGCAAAGCTCTCTGGAGTTTGTGGAATCACAGAATATCCTGATTGGAAGGGACCCACAAGGATCATCAAGTCCAAGTCCTGGTCCTGCACAGGACAAGGATTCCTCCATGTCCCTGACCACTGCAAACTTCCTAAACCTTCTTTTCTTCCTTCACATCCTGCTGGTAAATAAAGGAGTGTTCTTCCTAAAATCATGGAGCTGAAATCATGGAGTTTTGGTAGATGCACATGAGCATCTCAGGAGGGAATTTGGGGAGCAACACCAGCATTCAGGAGGAATTTCTTCATGGGAAGGGGTTTCCCAGGAAGGTGTTGGAGTCCTCATCCCTGGAGGTGTCCAAGGAAGGTCTGGACGTGGCCTGAGTGCTGTGGGTGACAAGGTGGGGATGGGTCACAGCTTGGACTGGCTGATCCTGGCTGTGGCTGCATCCATCATGAGGATGCTCAGGGATGAGACAGAGGCAGCCAACACCAAAGACGCTTTGCTGCCTTTCCCTGCCACGAGCAGAGAGGTTTGGCAGTGGCACAGCTATTTCTAAATATGTCCAGGGAATGGGTGTGGAAGGAAACCTTCCCATTTCGAGAGCTGGCCAAATTGCAACGTCCTCAGCTTTTTTCAACTGCAGGCCCCAAGTGTTCCTGTGCCAGCTGCGGCGCTTTCCCCTTTCATTGCCTGCCCGTGCTCAGCTGTCGTGCAGGATCCCGAGCAACCCCAGGAACTGGGGTCAGGGAAATAACCAGCTTTAATTACAGAGTGTCTGAGATGGAAAAAAAAAAAATTCCTCTCCACTCTCCCCCCTGTCCCCACCCCAGTCGTGTTGTGCGTGTGGAGGAGCATCAGGTTTTATGTCACTGTGTGAGTCAGTGAATTTTTTCATCCTTACTCTGCTGTTGACAGAGACCCTTTAAATAGACTTGCATCCTGAAGACATTAGGACATGCTGGCAAAGCCAGTGCTGCTGCCTTCCTTGGAATTAGTTGGATTGCTCCTTATGGGCCGATGCAGAGGGAGGGTGTAAGTGGATTGTTCTTCTCTTGTTTGTGGGATTAAATTAATGAGGTTTAATTGGACTCGAGCTGCGGTTCAGCCACTTCAGGGGCAAGGCTTGTAGTGCTGCCTGTGCTCTGAGAGGCATTTGGGTAACAGGAGCCTGGGGATTTCGTCCCACTTATGGAAAAAAACATCCAAACATTCAAGTGTTTGTTGACTCTGCCCCTCCAGTGGCCCTTTTTATTGGCCCTGCAGTAATGCTTGGCTCCACCACCACTGGCTGCATTCTCCTCCTCTTTTTTCCTTCTCCTCCTGGGTCTCTCCTGGCTGGTGGTGCCCAGTTTCAGCTCTGGGAACTGCTGGCACAAACATTCACACCCCTGACCCTATTTTTGAGTGGTCGTGCACATCTCTGCTCCCTTGGCAAATCCATAAGTCAACAGGCACTTGGGTTTTCCACCCAGAATTTGGGAAGGCTCCAGCAAAACCTCTGCAGGGTCAGCCCCAGTTGATTCCACACCCATAGCACTCCCTGGACATCTCCAGAGGCTTTGTGGGATGTCCTGAGAGAGCTGCAGGGCCCCAGGCAGTGAGTGAGAGAGCTTGGCTTTTGCCCAGATAAATATTTAAGTTCCTGGGCATCTGAAGAACCCATAATAAAATGTTCTGAATGTACAAACCCAGTAAACTGTGCTGGGGGGTGAGGACCTGCTCCATCAGATACTGCCCAGAGCCCAGCACAACCACAGCCTTATCTCCAGGCACTTCTGAAGTTATGTAACTCCTTTTTCAGTTTCTTTTTTGGGGTTTTTTTTTTCCTCTGGTCTGTTCTGCAGAGCTTTATCTCGAGAGAATTTATGTTGCAGATAAGTCAGATACTTTGTTCTGTAAACTTACACTGTGAAAAACCATCCACAGAATTCACTCATTGCAAGGAAAAAAAAATAACTTTCATTTTGGTTTTAAGTCTGAAATGGAAGAAAAATGGGGTTTGAGGTCTCATTTTTCTGAGATTCATCAGAGTGATGCACAAAGGCTGTAATTTTTATGAGTCATTGGTTGGTGGGAGCAGTGATGGAGTGCAGAGAAATCCCACTTCCCAGAGATATCCTACTTCCAAATGTGTTCCCTGTGGATGGAGGGTGGCTGGATCAGCATTAAAGAGAGGATTTCCCCTCACTGCTCTCTGTTCTACCAATAAATTCATGGAGTTTTTATGGTTCAAGAGCTAAGGAGGTGAACTCTGGCCTTTAAGGGAGCCAGAAACAGGGTGGGTAGCTGGATGCTGAAAGCTTCTTTGGAACATTCATTTTCCTTCTACATCAAAATTTTCTTTGTATCTCATTATTTTCCGTATATATGAGAACTGAAAACTGAAATGGGTGTGATTTCCCATAATTTCAGTTTTTGGGGAAGTTGGTCCATGCTCAACTCTTGCAGTCAATGATGTCATGTTCTATCAGTGGGTGATGTAAGAAAACCAGAAATCTGATTTCTTGTGGGACTGGGAGCCCCTGGATCCCTGGAAATGTCCAAGGCCAGGCTGGAGGGGGCTTGGAACAATCTGGGATAGTGGAAGGTGTCCCTGCCCATGGCATGGGGTGGAACTGGGTGATCTTTAAGGTCCCTTCCAACCCAGACCATTCTGGGATCCCCATCACAACACACCTTGGTGGATAAAGATGCAGCAGCTTCAAGATTCACTTGATGGAATTTAGCACAGGAGAGAATAACTTGGGAATTTTACACCCTGTAAGGAAGATGTTTTTTTTTTTTAAGTCAGTTTGCAGGGTGCAGATGGTGCTTTGTGAAGGGAGAGGGTTTAATCCCAGCTCTGGGGTTTGTCTCAGGGTGGGAGATAAATGGGCACAGCTGGGCTGGGTGAGAAATGAGGGATTACACAGGGGAAAAAGGCCAAGGACTTCCCTTCAGCCAGAGACAGCAGGCACAGGCAGGGTCCTGCAGGCAAGTGGAAGAGAAGATGCTGCAGGTGGTAAAATGGCTTCATCCAAGAGTTGGAAAAATTTCTCTTGGAATTTTAAAGTTGCCTTTCTGATCATATTTTGAGCTCCAAAACTCTTCCTTCAGGCTCTGGCCATTCTAACTCCTTTCCATAGAATCTCAGAATGGTTTGGGCTGGAAGGGACCTTAAGGTTCATCCAGTGGCACCCCTGCCATGGGCAGGGACACCTTCCACTATCCCAGGCTGCTCCAAGCCCTGTCCAACCTTTCCATGGACACTTCCAGGGACCCAGGGGCATCCACAGCTTTTCTGAGCACCCTGTGCCAGGGCCTCCCCACCCTCCCAGGGCAGAATTCCTTCCCAAAATCCCATCTAAACCTTCAGTTTGAAGCCATTCCCTCAGCTGCCTTTGTGAAGTCCTGGAGTCTATGGCGCATCTATCGGAATGCAGTCGGGAGGATTTTCCTGCTTATCCATAGGATCCACTCCAGCATCCCAAGGATGTGCTGCCTGCTCCATGCCCTGCAGCCATGTGCTGCTTGGAAGCAGCTGCTGAAAACTTGCCCCTGGATCCTTTGTATCCCGATGGGAGCATCAGGAACAACTGAGGGACTATAAAAAGTCTCCTTGATATCAGATGGTCAAGCCCTGGGCTGATTCCAGGCGATTGCTTCCAGCATCCCAGCCTGGCCCAGAGCCCTTCTCCAGGCCTCCCTGAGTGCTTCCAGCTGAGAGGCTCCAGCAGTTGCTAATGCACCATAAATAAACCTCAGAGCCTCAACCTTGCTCCAAAATACCAGGGGAACTCCTCGATTTAGGCTGTGCTGCCTCTTGTCCCTGGTTGTCCCAGCAGATTCCTGCTCCATGAGGTAAGCTGGCTGGGATCAATGGGAATGCATGGAGCTGACTGCATTCAGGCTTTAGGTATTTATTGCTAGAAATGGTCAAAAAGTCAGGCAGGGAAACGGAGGGTGGGTGGTGGGGGCAGGGATGGGGTTCAGTGGGATGACGTGTGTGGAGTAATAATAAATCAGGGTTAAATTAAAGCTGAGATGGGATAAAGCTTATCTATAAAAAGGAGTAAAATATATAAATAATACAGGAATAAATATATATAAATATAGAAATAAAACTAAATCGTAAGTTCAACAGGTTTATATATAAAATGAAATACAAAGATCTACAAATCTGTATATTTTATGTATTTTTGTACATTTAAAATCTATATAGATATATAAATCTATATATTCTTAGCCTGGAAGTGTTCAAGGCTGTATTGGACAAGGCTTGGAGCAAGCTGGGATAGTGGAAGGTGTCCCTGCCCATAGCAGGACTGGATGGGCTTTAAGGTTCTATCCAACCCAAACCATTCAGGATTCAATGATATGATTGAAATAAATAAATATATAAATTAAAAAAAAAACTTAAAATAAATGATGCTTTCTAAAAAGAAATATATAAAAAAATATATACAACATTTACATATGTAAATATTGTATGTAAGTAAATAACTGCAAGAGTATAAATAAAAATAAAACTTAAAATAAAGTGAGATAATGGTTTGGGATGGGACACCTACAGTATAAAAGTATAAATCCAGATGTGCCTGACCTCTGGATTCAGGAATGCCAGGGTTAGTGGGATCCATCCCTAAAGATCACCTGGATGGCCTGAGTTCCCAGTGTGGTATTTCCCAGGTTTTTTACAGGAAGGAAAGATGCTGGGGGGCAGTGTGGGGGTGTGTCCTGCTCCAGTCACGTGCTGGGGACCAAATTCCAGTGTTAATTGTAATTCTGTGCCTGGGAGTGCTCAGGGAACTCCCACTGCTGCCAGCACAGGGGTGAGATCCCAGCCCTGCAGCTTCTCCTCCTTGGGATAATGACTGATTGTGTCCTTTGGCATTCCTGTGGGTGGGAAAACACAGCCTGGCTGCAGGCAGCTCCTGTCTCCTGATCTCCTGCAGTGGGAATGGGACCAGGGGCTGCTTTCCATAGGGCATTCCAAAGGGACAGATTTGCAGCTGAGCATCTTGGGGTGATAAGTGCAGAAAACAGAGTAAGAAACAACACAGAAGCTTCAACGTGGACAAGCATCTGCAGCGGAGATTCCAGAACTCCTTCCAGGCTCAGGCATGTCCCGTGGGCTCCACAGAATCATTGGAGAATCCCAGGATGGTTTGGGTTGGAATGGAGTGAAAAGCTCCTTCAGTCCCACCCCTGCCATGGCAGGGACACCTTCCACTATCCCAGGCTGCTCCAAGCCCTGTCCAACCTGGGATCCAGGGGCAGCCACAGCTTCTCTGGGCACCCTGTGCCAGGGCCTCCCCACCCTCCCAGACAGGAATTCCTTCCCAATATCCCATCCATCCCTGCCCTCTGGCACTGGGAAGCCATTCCCTGTGTCCTGTCCCTCCATCCCTTGTCCCCAGTCCCTCTCCAGCTCTCCTGGAGCTCCTTTAGGCCCTGCAAGAGGCTCTGAGCTCTCCCTGGAGCGTTCCCTTCTCTGGATGAACACCTCCATCTCTCTCATCCCATCTTTTCCCAATCCAAGCTGTATTTCAGAGCTCTGCAAGCTTTTTGCAGCCTTTCCCCACTGCAGTTGGATGGTTCCATGCCCAGGTGAGTCCTTCTCCAGGTCAGTTCCCACACAGTGACCAAGCACAGGCACTCCTGGTCCCACTGCAGTCCCTCAGTGCTTTCAGTGGTACAATGGACAGCAGGCTCTGCTTTCCCAGGAAACTCTTTCCCACTTGGAATTGACTGCAGCACACCCAAGTACTGCCTTGGTGGGAAATGAAATTCCCTTTTCCATTGCTCCCCATATTCCCATGGCTTTAAACACAAACACAGGAGGATGCTCCTCGTTTTAAGTGGGATTCATGTTGTTCATGGTCCTGGGCAGGAAAATGGGAGAGATCTGCTGTGAAAAGGAAACACTTTGGCCAAAATTTCTCTTTAAAAAGCAGGTAAATTATAGGCTTTAAACTTTCCAGTCTGATGTGTAAATAAATGGCTTAACTCTTGGATTGCTCCTATGGAAGTGAGAGGACCTGGCCTGTTACCTACATGGCTAAGTAGGGGCTTGTGTGCTTATTTCTATTTCTTCTTGCTCTTGTTTTTATACTATTGTGTATTACTATATTATATATTATTTATAATTTTATATTATTAATGTATTTTTTAATTCTTTTCATTATTTATATTTATACTTAGTACCTGGAAGTGTTACTAGGCTCTGTCCCAGGATCTACCAGTGCTTACATTTACATTTGAGTGGCTGTGCCTGGGAAATTCCACATTTTACCCAAATGTTATGTTACCTTTCCAGCCAAGGACACTGCTTGTTTCCAACAGGCTTGCAGGGAAAATGTCCTCCACTTGATTTTTAACCATTGCAGAGGAGGAAATTCATCCAAGGGAGATATTGGGTGTTGCTGGATGTTGTTCCTAACAGAAGGATATTCTTCTTTTCCCCCTTTTTTCCTCCTTCTTCTCCTTTTTTCCCATCCTGCCATTATAAAAGTGGTCTGTTTTAACCCCCCCCAGACATCAGGCATCCAGAAGAACTCTCCCTTTTGAGGAAACCCAGAGATCCATCGAAGAAAAAAAAGAAGAAGTTGGATGATCAATATGAAGACGACACCTTTGAGCTGGAGGGGCCACTGATCACACCAGGGTCTGGTGAGCTGGGAAAAAAATGGGAGTGGGAGGAGGGGGGGAAATGACACAGCAGTGTGGGGCTGATCAAATCCTTTAAGGTCTGTGCAAGAAACAGACCCCAAATCCATGGCACGAGTCCTGGCGGGCTGCAGCACTCACGGATGCATGTCTGGAGCTGTCACGCATTCCCCGGAGCAGGAGCAACCCCAGGCTTCACAAAACAAACCAGAGCCTGAGTGTGGCCACTTGAGCACTCGGGTCCTGCTGCTGAGAGCTTTTCTTAGCCTGTTAAGAAAGGAGTGAAATGGAAAATCGTTCCCAATGTCACATTCCTGGTGTGTTTAGGCTGTGCCACTGTTCCCAGTGTTTTATTGGTTGCTTCAGTGTTGCCTTACATGAAGGGTGTAGCTGTGGATTGTGATGCTAAATAAATCCTTTTATTGCTGGGGCCAGTCTGAATTCCAGATCCAGAGCAGGATTGGGAAGAGAATTTCTGGTGGAGTGACATCCCTGATTGAAGTAACATCCCTGATGGAGTTACCACAGGCAGCAAATTGATGCAGGTGTTTGCAAGCAGAGGGCTTTTTCAGCTCTTTTCCATGGCTGCTGGAAGTCTGGTGTCTGAAGGCAAATAGCAGGAGTTTAAACCATAATTTTGGCCAAGTTGGGAGCACTTCATCCCAAATGGATTTGTGGAGAAAGCCACGGTGGTGAGCGGGAGAGACATGTCTGGCTGCCAAAGCTCTTGGGTTTAAATCCAGCAGTGCAAGGGCAGCAGGGCAGCTTTAATTGAGAAAACGACCTTGGAATTCAGTAAAGTTGTATTAATTGATGTTAAATCAACTGCAGGGAAAGTCATGGCATGTGGTTGATGCCAGTGGTGGCACAGGGCTTGCAGAAAGGAAGGTTTTGGCTGCTTGGGGTGGTGTGCACCACAGGTCTGGAACACGGGAAAAATAATCCTCCTTTTGCTCTGATCCTGCTCTTTCTCCTCTCAGCTACTTAAAAATACTTCTGGGCTTGTCCTCTCCCACTCCTGGCTCAGAGAATTTGGGCAAGGCTCCAGTCAATTTTCATTTCCATTTGGCATTTTCATCTTGAAAGTCCATTCTGAGCCTTTCCAGCAGCCAATATTCACGGAGAGCATCTCTGTTAGATTAATAGGAGAGACTTGGCCTGCTTTGGGGGAAACATGTGCAAAAGCTGGGGTTTATTTTAATTATTTATGGCTCTTCCAGTGAGTCACTTGGCTGGTTTTGCCCTCCTTGTGAATGAAATCACTCACAGCAGGTTGAATTCCTGCCTGTTCAGGTGACATTCGATAAAAGTCGTGGGTTTCATCTGAGTAAATCATTTCTAGCATTGTTCCAACATCAGTTTGTGTTGCTGAAAGCTTCTGGGCAACTAATTAATAATTCAGGAGGTGCTGATTTCAGTGTCTTGGGAGTGTTTTGTCACTGATCACCCCAAACCTGGCAGTGAAGCCATTTAAATCCCAGTGGGCAGAGTTGTCAATACACCCACAGGATGTGTTGCCCAACACTTTCCATTAGAAGACCTGTAGTCACTTGTTTATATAAATTAGCCAAATTTGGAGCTCTTTCTGCTGGAACTTTCCATGACACTGCCTGCCTGGGGCAAATTTTTTAAGGGAAGCTTCTTTTGAGATGTTTCAGGTGTTTGGAGAAGGCAGAGGAAGAGAACAGCGCAGGGGAAGCTTTGCTCTGGTGGAGCAGACACTCAGTTGAGGAGTGTGGGGGGATATTCATGGAAAAACCTGCCTGTTTGGGGCAAAAAGTAGGATTTTCTTTTGTTGGTCCAGTTGATGCTCAGCCCTGCTTGCTGGAGCCACGTGAAGGCTGAAGCCACAGCAAGGATGGATGAGGAGAAGGGAAGAGCTCTTTTGGGAAGTGGTTTATGGATGGTGATGGGGCTTTGTGGCTGGTTTTAGTTGGAGTTCTCTGCTCCAATCTGTAACAATCCATGGGGAGAGCACCTTCCTGCTGCTTTTAGAATCACAGAACCACAGGATAGCTCAGGTCGGAAGGGACCCTAAGGATTGTGGAGTCCCAGCTCCCAAAGTTCAAGTACCTGGTCTAAGAACCTGGAAATGATCCTTGGCCTTTTCCTTGCAAATAAAGGTGGATTTTTCCATCCCTTGACCACTCCTGCTGCTTTTTTGCTCATGCCTGGTTTGCTGGATCCGTCTTGGTACCTGCAGTGTTTCTGGGTCCCCAGATGATTCATCCAGACTGAGATGCCAGCAAAACAAGCAGGAGCATTAAAAGCATCCTTGTTTGATGGTTTTCACTTATATTTTCCACCCTGCCAGGCAGTTTAGAATCAGGTTTGTAATTATTTGGAGTTTCCTAGCCGTGATGTTGGCTGTCACTGACATGATGCTGTTGATTCACGCTGTTCTTCCTGCTCCCTGAGATACTTGTCATGAAAAATGAGGGTTCAGAAAGGTTTTTCCATCAGTTTGGTCTTGGGACTTTTCCAGTCTAGCTCAGTTTTCTGTCATTCCTTGGCCATGAGGGTGGAGGGAGCAAGGAGCTGGAGTGTGGCCCAAGGTGTTGGCTTGGGGCAGCAGCAGGAGGTGGCACAAAAGGCCTCGTTTGTGGCATCTCAGCTCTGTCTTCAACACCCTCAGCAGAGCTCTGGGAGGGAGAGTTTGGGTGCATCGAATTGCAGGCTCGTGATTTAGGAAAGACACAGCCCTTTCCCAAAAATCCAGCTTGGAGTTGGAAGTTCTGGTGCTGGTGGGCAGATTTATGCCCAGCAGGTGATGCTGAGGGAGCTCCTTGCCTGTTGTGTGGACTCAGTGGAGTTCCTGAATATCAGGATACAGTGGGTGGTCCTCCCTTACTCTGAAAATCGGGGGTTTATATTAAAATTCTAAGTTCCTGTGAGATGAAGAGAGCCTGTTTCATTGGATGGATTGGAATGGAATGGATTTAAAAGGGACTTAAAGCACTTCTCATTCCACCCCTGCCTGGGCAGGGACACCTTCCAGGGACCAGGTTGTCCAAGCCTCATCCAAGCTCTCCTGGGACAACTCCAGGAATGGGGCAGCCACAACCTCTCTGTTAAGCTCTCAGCTATTTTGAGCTATAAGATACCGAGCTGGATTTGGTTTTTTCTCTTCAAATTAATAATTTTAAAAGGTTTGGGTGGTTTTTTTTGTCTGCTTTGAATCGGTACGAGCTTCAAAAGCTTCAAAAGGCTTGGGAGTAACGTGTGCTTTGGGATCAGTTTGGCACCACATCGCTCCACTCGCTCAGCACGTTAATCCCGAATTTGTGTGGCCACCTCAGCAAGCTTTTCCATCTGGGAATGCCACATTTCCATGCCCGGCTGTCCTCGTAACATGAACAAAATAACAGGAAGTCACTTCAGTCGCTTTGCTGCCACCAGCGCTGCTGCAGATGCTCCATTTGGGTGGTTCAACCTCACCTGTGCTGCTCTGCCCTCTTCCAAAAACGCTCATTTTTGGCTTCTGTCCTTCTCCTGCTCTCCGGGTGACTTTCTCTCGCCTTCTCACTTCCCTCCTTTCTTTCCCTCTCTATAGGCACCGATATTCTTTACATCGGCCCCGTCAAAGGTGAGCTCCACCTCAATAGGACTTTTGCCCTCTGCCTCTGGTCTCTTTGGCTGCACCCTTAGTTTATTTTCCTGCTCCTCTAAAACTTTTGACTTCCAAAATCTTTAAGCAACAGGTAATACCGGTAAGTCGGGGGCCACTCATGTCCCAGGTGCCACAGAAACTCAGGGGGCAGGAGCTTCCCAGCGTGGGAGACCTGTGTCTTCTCCCATCATTTGGGCTGGAATGAGTTTTCCATCAGTTTTGCTCTTGGAGAAGAGCCAGGAGAGAGGAGAGGGACAGGTTTTCATGGGAGAACAAGCAGCGCAGTGGAAAGATAAAAAGGGAAAGGTTTTCCATCCGCCAGCTCCGGCTTTGCACGGAGGCCAGGAGCAGGCAAGGCTTGGCCCTAGGCTAATTCCAGGCTTTTATTCCCCTCGCTGGTAGGAAATATCTATTCAAGCCCAGGACTCTATAGCAAAACGATGACGCCAACCTACGACGCCCACGACGGCAGCCCCCTGTCCCCCACGTCCGCCTGGTTCGGCGACAGCGCCCTGTCCGAGGGCAACCCGGGAATCCTGGCCGTGAGCCAGCCCGTCACCTCCCCGGAGTCCTTAGCCAAAATGTACAAGCCCCAGACGCTGCTCGATAAGGCCAAAATCAACCAAGGGTGAGTTCAGGAGCTGAGGATTTGGGTTTTTTTTTTTTGGTGATTTTTAGTTGTGTTCTCGAGGGCGTCGTGGTGACTCCGCCGGAGCGTTCCGTGTGTGTTATCCCGTGTTGGCAATTCACAGGTGGCTGGACTCGTCCCGATCCCTGATGGAGCAGGAGGTGAAGGAAAACGAGGCTTTGCTACTCCGGTTCAAGTACTACAGCTTTTTTGACCTGAATCCAAAGGTACAGAGCTCCTTGTTCCAGTTGCATTTTGAAACTCCCATCCTTCGGAGCGAAGGATGCCTGGATCTCTTAATGTGCTGTTCTGTTGGTAAATCTCCCAAAAAATGTGGAGGTTTGAAAATTGGTTGTGCAGGCATCAAACCCAAGATTTGTGCTCCTACATACCAGGGTTTTTAGGTGTTGCTAGAGGTGCTTTAAGAGTTCTGAAAGCCACGTCATGTCAGTGGCAGAGGATTTCCGGTCTCAGATCACTGTGTTGAGATGAGAGATGACAGAATCCCAGAACAGTATGGATTGGAATGGGCCTTAAAGACCATCTCATTCCAACCCCCTTGCCGTGGGCAGGGACAGCTTCCAGTAGATGGGGTGGTTTGTCTTGAGCTGGGCTCCTGGTTTTCCGAGCATTCCGTGTTTCCGTGCCGCAGTACGACGCGATCAGGATCAACCAGCTGTACGAGCAGTCCAAGTGGGCAATCCTGCTGGAGGAGATCGAGTGCACAGAGGAGGAGATGATGATGTTTGCAGCACTGCAGGTGAGGGACAGCCCCACACGCTCCTGGGTTGGGTTAGACTTGATTTTGTTTGCAGACTTCTCTGCTGATTAAAGTGATAAACGAAATTGTGGAATCTCAGAATGGTTTGGGTTGAAAGGGACCTCAAAGCTCATCCAGTTCCTGCCCCGTTCCACTATCCCAGGTTGCTCCAAATTGGTCTTGGACACTTGCAGGGATGGGGCAGCCACAGCTTCTCTGGGCACCCTGTGCCAAGGCCTCCCCACCCTCCCAGCCAAGAATTCCTTGCCAATATCCCATCTAAACCTCCCCTTCTTCAGTTTAAAATCGTGTTTTAAGCCTCACCTTGTCTGTGGTGGGGGCGTGGCCTTCTCATGCTGGTAGAAGTTGGATCATTTCCCATCTCCAGCTCCTCACTTGAGTTTATGAGACAATTTAAATATTTGCTGCTGATTATCCCTCATGAAAAAGAACTTGACCTGCTTTTACCAAACATGTTTATATCTATCTTAACTTCTAGTTTTGTCCTTCTTAACCCATCCCATACGAACACGGGGTTACTGAACTGTGCCTTTCTGGCTCTCTGCCCCCAAACCAGCTGGGGATAATCTGTGGCTTTCCCAGAACTATTTATTTATCTGGTTTATGAAATAACTCAATGTGATTTGGCATAAATGCTCCACCTGCTATTGACTTCCATGAGAGGGATGGCAGGCATTTGTTCCGTGTGGTCTGGCACACCTTGGAGCTGTAGGATGCAGAAATGTCCCCCTCAGGAGCAGGCCTGCCTGCCCCTAGGGCCCCTCCCAGGAAAAAAGAGAGCAGAAAGCAGAAATATAATGACTCAATTTACATCCAAGTGCTCCAGAGTGGGTTGGGCACGGTCCTTCCTCTGAGGTTTTATGGATGTTTTGGTTTTCTGGGGTGAAAACAGATGCAAAGACATAGAATCCTACAATGGTTTGGGTTGGAATGGGCTTGAAAGATCATCTTGTTCCACCCCCTGCCATGAGCCAGGACACTTCCACTATCCCAGGTTGCTCCAGGCCCTGTCCAACCTGGCCTTGGATGCTTCCAGGGATGGGGGATCTTAAAAATGTCCATAAACATCTGGTGGGAGGCAGAAAAGGGGAGGGACAGAGTGGCAGGAGCGGAGGCCACGGACACAGCCTGCAACACGGGAGCCTGGAATGTTTCCCTCTGCTCGTCAGGAAACATTTCTGTACCAGAAGGGTGACAGAGCAGTGGCACAGTTTGCCCAGAGATGCTGTGGAGTCTCCATCCCTGGAGTTACTCCAAAGCCAGGAGGACGTGGCCCTGGACAACAGCTCCAGGTGGCCCTGCTGGGGCAGGGAGTGGGACCAGAGGTCCCTTCCACTCTGAGCCCAGTGGAAGGAGCAGCTCTGCCCTGCAGGGTCCAGAGATGTCCTTCAGGGATCAATGCCTTGAGACTCCTTGATGGAGACATCCAAGATGGTCCTTCCTGACTCCACCACTCCCAGTGTTTGCTGGCCTCTGCTCCTGCTTTTCCACTCCAGTTCCCCACTTCTTCCCAAGCGTGGCGGCTGCCTCACGATGATCCCGTGGGATCCTGGGGTCACAGGAGCATCCTGGTGTGAGCCTGTCCTTGCCTTGCAGTACCACATCAACAAGCTGTCCATCATGTCCTCGGAAAACCACCTGAACCACAGCGACAAGGACGTGGACGAGGTGGACGCCGCGCTCTCGGACCTGGAAATCACCCTGGAGGGTGGCAAGACGTCGACGATCCTGGTGAGGGCTGCAGGGAGTTTTTCCAAGCATCCAACCTCCTTTATTTCCTTCCTCTCCCTTTTTTTTTTCTGTTTTTTTTTTATTCTATTTCTGATGAGGAAATTGCCTGCACCCCAAGAATATTTTTCTTAAAGTAGAGGGATTTTAGATAGCAAGGGATAGTTCTGGAAAGAGGGAATCCTAGGCAGCATCTGGAAAAGTCTTGGAGGAGCCAGGATCTTACTGATCCCCCACTGCCCCAAGCCACCCTCCTGATGAAATAATGGAAAACTAAATGGAAATTAAGTTGATTTTTATCCTCACCACTGACTTTCCCAAATAACTGAGTTTTCCACACTGAGGTTCCTCTTCCACTGTTTCTAATTCACGTTTTACAGCACCTAAAGCAGCTGCTGGATTTTCAGAACTAATTTAGGCTTATGAAACCCTATTTTTATTAGACTGGATTTTAGCCTAGGTCTGTATTTCAGAGAATTTGGGGATTTTTTTTCTCGATACGCTGTTTTAACACTGCTTTTCCACCTTTAAAAATATAAAGCCTGAAAATTAAAGTGCATTAAAAGGACTCAGTCCTGTCAGCCTTGGCCCAGCGCAGCTTTGCCAGGCATTTTGCACGTTTAAACCATCTCTTTCCAACCCTAAAATCTCTGAAATTTTCCACTTTTACACTTCATATAATTTTTTAAGTGTTTATGACAGGGCTTTTTGAAGCCACATCCATCCTTAGACGCTTTATTGGCATTAACAACGGCAGAGCTTTGCGGTATAAACCAGAAATAACAACAAATTTTTTTATCACCGAGACATATTTTCTAATTTCTTTCGCAAAACCAGATTTGAAACACATCAGTGAGGAGCAATCCCTGCCAGACAGGAGTGAAGAGGACAATGATTCATCCAAAAAAACCCCATCCCTTTCCGTAGGGCTTTGTAGCAGGAGCCATTTCCAGATGCATTCGAGTAATTGAATAGGGATAATGGGCAATTACTGCATTGTTTGTTTAGATTCGGCATTTTTTTCCCTGTGGTATCTGTAAACAGTTTCTCATTGCAGACCTAGAGTAAACTGTGCTGCTGCTGGAAGCTCCTGGAGCAATCCTCCCTTTCCCTGTCCCTCGAAAATCCTTTTAATTGCGAGTGCCACCCTCATGCAAAGAAAAAAAAAAAAGGAATTTAAACTCAACATTTAAAAATTTTGGGGCGGGGGGGAAAAAATCTTCTAGGCTTAGAAATGCCTTCTCCAGTCAGATCTCTGCAGAGGTGCCTCCTTCCCTTTTGTTTGGAGCATCAGGAATAAGTGAAGGGAGGAGAAAATTCCCTGTGTGAACGGCGCTGCCGTGACCGCTCCTGACCCCGCGGCTGGGAATTGGCTCCGGCAGCAGCAGGAATTCCTCAAAGGGAAATAAAGCCTCGTCCTCTGCTTTCCAAACAGCAGAGCTGGGCTTTGGATTTTTCATCCTGTGCTTCTCCTGGGAAGTGTCTGAGGCTTTCTCAGGAGCAGTTTCATCACCCCTAAGCCCCTGCCCTGCACCACATCCCTTCCCTCCCATCGCACTGCTCCGCTGGGGCAGGCGGCTGAGTGGGATCATCTTTGATTTCCAGGGTGACATCACTTCCATCCCAGAGCTCGCCGACTACATTAAAGTCTTCAAGTAAGTGCTGATGGGAAGAGCTGCTTGTGGAACTGGTAATGGCTGTGAATAATTCATGGTCCTGCCTCATAATATCCTTTTTTTTTTTTTTTTTTAATCTCCTGGCCTTAAGATATTCAAAATACTCAATACCGAATATTTGATTGGTTCTCAAATACAAAATTCAAGTTGTTTTCCTGCTGTGGTGCATCCCATAGCCAGCAGTGTGTGCTGGGATGTTTCTTTAACACATTTAATGCCCAGGAGAGAACAATGAGGAACAATCCTAAAATGAAGAGTGAGACCTAAAAACCTCCTTCAAAGACTTCTCCTGATCTGCAGGAGGCTGGAGGAGTTCTATCCAGCCAAGATCCCACTCTCTCCATGCCAAAAGGAGCAGGTTAATTTGCCTCTGCCCCTCTCCCAGCTTGCTCAGGGTTTAGGGGGTTTTTTTAGCTTGCTTTGACTCGGTTGGTGGTTCATGGAAGCCGGGAACGGCAGCGTCTGGACTTGGAGGAACATTTTTGGCAGCCACCACTGTCTTTTGCAATTTATTGCCTGCTGCAGTGAAAGTTCTGGAAGCTGGAAACGCTGATGGGATTTCACAGCAGAGCTGTAGGATGGAGGGTGGGGAATAAAAGCTGCAGACAGTGAAGTAGCTCTGGAGCAAGCCTTTATTTTATGAATTGTTGGGTTCTGGAACCAGAACCTGGCACTCTCTGCTCTGAAAACTCCTTCTCCCTCTCTGAGGGCAAATTAACGAGGTCTCTGCTTCTGCCTGGGCTTGTGGTCTGGCTTAATTGGGGCGAAGTTTCAGGGCTGTGCCCAGCCCCTCAGTGGGTGTTTCTTCCCTCGCTTGAACAAACAAACAAACAAAAAACTTGTTCTTCCCCTTGATCTGCTGATTTGCCAATCAAATTAGGCACGACTCCGGGAGCTAATTGCCTGCAAATTGGAGCACCAGGGGATGGAGCAGCCAGAAGCTGCTGGTTCCTCACTCAGTGCAGGCCCTAAACCCCTGGGGCTGGGATTTGAGGCTGTCAGATTGAGCACAGAATTCCATTTGCTCCTAAAAAATGGGGGTCAGGTGGTGTTTTAGTGCCAGAAATGCAATGTAAATGGTGCAGTGTTTGGAGCTGTCCCAGCTGTGGATGTGCTTCTTGTCAGCTTCAGCTGGGGAGGAGATTTGGGGGAGCAGTGTATGTCCCTTATATTCTTTATAATTAACTCCTATAAATGCGTTCCTGTGTGTGCCTGGTGTGTCTGTAGAGACTTGGAGAGTTTCTCTCTCCCCTGCCAGCCAGGTTCCTGCCGTTGCCAGCTAAAATCATAGAATTCCAGAATGTTTTGGGTTGGGATGGACTTCAAAGATCATCCTGTTCCAACCTCCTGCCGTGGGCAGGGACACCTTCCATTAGCCCAAGTTGCTCCAAGCCCCATCCAGCCTGGCCTTGGACACTTCCAGGGATCCAGGGGCAGCCACAGCTTCTCTGGGAAACTTGTGCCAAGGCCTCCCCACCCTCACAGGGAAGGATTTCTTCCTAATATCTAATCTAAAGTAATCTCAGCAGCCATTTCTGAGATGAAAATACAAGAAATGCATGAGAGGCTGCACATCCAGCCTTAGAATAAGGTTTAGAAGTCAGGGAAAGTTAAAATATTCCAATACTTGGAGCTCTGTGAAGGCCCTGGGCTTGTGTTGGGATGAGCTTAGGGTCCCAGGTGTTTCACTTTGCAGGGCCATCAGTTCTCCTGCAGAATTGAGCAAAATCCATGTTTTCCATAGAAAAGAACAGAACCTCTTGTGCTGTGGAGTGTTTAAAAAGAAAACAAGGAATGCACTCAGGCGTGTGCGTGACTGAGGAGTCCTTGGAAGTGCTGCTTCCCCTCAGAGCCTGAGCAGAGTGGTTCCAGTCTCATGTGGTGGCTGGAGAGGCAGGATTTGGACACGTGGACATGTCTGTTTTGGTAGCACAGTCCTCCAGCTCCCCCCACCTTGCCCCAAATTACCTCCTCGGGATTGAAGAGTCCAAACTTGCAATGGGAGCTGAGCTCCTTGAGCTGGCAGTGAAGGGATGGCTGAGCCTCCAGGGAGGGGTGGGAATGACCCAGGCTGCTGACAGCAGCCTTCCAGGGCTGAAATGCTGAGGAAATAACTGAGGTTTCCTGGGGAGCAGCTTGTTTTAGGAGCTCAGACTGAGTGAGATGTCCCTCCACGTGTCCTGCAGGCCCAAGAAGCTGACGTTGAAAGGCTACAAGCCCTACTGGTGCACCTTCAAAGATACCTCCATCTCCTGCTATAAAAGCAAAGAGGAATCCAACGG
Organism: Erpornis zantholeuca; assembly: GCA_013400515.1. Taxonomy (NCBI): domain Eukaryota; kingdom Metazoa; phylum Chordata; class Aves; order Passeriformes; family Timaliidae; genus Erpornis; species Erpornis zantholeuca. The sequence goes on along the minus strand of VZTN01004832.1, from coordinate 154,625 downwards.
CACTCCTGCTCACCAGATGAACCTGAGAGGTAAGAGAAGCTGGTTTTTATTCCAGGAATAGGCTGCTCCTCCTGCATTTTGTTTTCCCACTCCTTTATCGCCTCGGAATTCCATCCCAGGGTTGGGTAGAGGTGTTTGAAGGAATGAGGTGGCTGGGTTTGATATCGTGGCAAGGAGTTGGACTTGCAGACAGTGAAATCCTGTGGGGAAGCACTGCCAGCTCCCCAATAGCATGGAAAGAGAGCTTGGAGAACCATGGAATGGTTTGGATTGGAGGGGACCTTCCAAACCTTGTTCCAAGCTCCCACCTGCCCTTCTCTGTCACTCGAGAGCACAAATGGACACACACACACACACAGGTTGAGGTGTCGGAAGAAGAAGAAGGAAGTTTTATTTTTCACAGCTTTTATACAATTCTTTGAGAGACCCCGTGGATTGGATAGGGAGATCTTCTCCTATCTATCTCTATTGGTTTGGACAGAAGTCCATCAAAACCTCTTTTATCATGAATGGAATGAAAAACAAGAAAGACAGTTAGAGAAACACATCTTATTTATGAAGGATTTCGTGGGAGCTCCAGAGTGACTTTTCAAAACAAAGCAGAAGGCTTAATTTCAGGGCAACACTTCTCCTTTTTATCAGTTATCCGAAGGATTGCACTGACTCCCAGGGCAGAAACTGGAAAAAACAGACCATTTTCTTCCTCTGCTGCCTTTATTTCTCCTCCTCTCCCTGGTGCTGATTGGGAGCAGCCTCACCCGAGAGCTGAAATTCCTACAGCTGCTGCCTGTCCTTATGTCAAGTGAAACATTCCTGCTCTGGGAGCTGCAGTGAGCTCGTTTGTTCTCCCCATGGAGGCAGGAGCAGGGGGATGCCAGGTGCCCTCAGGCTGCTGTGGGAGCTGGGCCTGGCCTGCAGGACCTTTCTGGGAGCTTTTGACAAATCTGCTGTGACGGCACTTTGCAGAATCTGGGAGGTGGCACTGCCGTGGTGGGGTCAGTTCATCATCCCCTGTGTTTACACAACCACTTGGAGTTCTCTCCAAGCACCCAGAGCAGGATGCTCACACCTCCCTGCTGGCTGTAGCAGCCAAACTCATGGAATCCTTGAATGGTTTGGGTTGGAAGGAACCTTAAAACTCACCCAGTTCTACCTCTCTGCCATGGGCTGGGACATCTTCCACTAAACTGGGATGCTCCAAGTCTTGTCCAGCCTGGCCTGGAACATTTCCATGTCATCCCATCGTTCATAAATAACATAGAGGGGTTTCAGGGTGAGAGTCAACACCCGTCCAGTCACCTTTTCCTATCCTTTCATGAAACTTTTGGGGTGTTTGCCAGCCACTGGATCCATTCCCGATTCGAGGCAGGATCCAGGTGCTCATTCTCTTTGGTCTCATTGCTTTTAGATCATGGCTTTCCCTCCCATTTTCCTGACACTTGGATAAAAGGGACATCTGGCAGGTTTTTTCTGTGCTGTGTGGAGTGTTCATCCCATTGGAGTTGTGGGACAAACCTTTGGCAGGACCGGGGATGCCACTGGAGACACTTGAATCAGAGAACTTTGCTCTTTCTTTTCCTATTTTTGCTTTCTTTGCCACTTTTTAAATCTTAGTTCCTCACATCCCTGTTAAACACTGGCTCCCTCCTTGCAGGATGTGAAGTCACCCCTGATGTGAACATCTCTGGCCAGAAGTTCAACATCAAACTCCTGATTCCAGTGGCGGAGGGGATGAACGAGATTTGGCTGCGCTGTGACAATGTGAGTTCATCTCTTGGGCTGGCCACCTCTTGGCCCTTTGCCCACCAGCAGCTCTTGCTCAGGTGCTGTTCTTTAAAAAGCAAATAGAAAATGTGCTCACCTGTCTGATCTCAGCATTCCAAAAGTGCTCCTGTGAGTTTGGAGCAGAAAATCAGCCTTGACTTCCTTGCGTGGTTTTGGCCACACGTTGGTTGGGTTCCTGCCTGTCTTTGTGCACGTTGGAGCCTCCTGAGGCTGGGAGGGGAATGAAGCTCCCTGGGGTGTTTTTTGAGGGGTCTGGTGGTCCCCCCACGGCCGTGACAGACATGTGTCCCTGTTTTGGGGGGAGCAGGAGACGCAGTACGCCAGCTGGATGGCCGCCTGCCGCCTGGCCTCCAAGGGCAAGACCATGGCCGACAGCTCCTACGGCATGGAAGTGCAGAACATCCTGTCCTTCCTGAAAATGCAGCATTTGAACCCAGACCCGCAGCTGATCCCGGAGCAGATTAACACCGACATCAACCCCGAGTGCCTGGTGTCCCCTCGCTACCTGAAGAAGTACAAGAACAAGCAGGTAGGTGCTCCTGGCGTTCTGGTTGGACTGGACACGCGTCCCGGCGGTGGCTGGTGTTTAACACGGCGTGGTTTGGATGTCTTGGATGTCTTCGCTCACTGGGATGCACGTGGTTACTAAAATGAGATGGGTGTGGTTTGGATCCAGCACCTGGGGATGGCAGCCAGCACCAGGATTCTGCTGTGTGCAACCTCCGATTGGAAATCCATTGGGAAATTGGTCCATGTTTATTTTAAATGCGTTCCGGGAATGGTTTGGCCTCTGCTGGTGACAGTTTGGCCCCAGCTGCCCCATGTCTCCCCGGTGCTGGGGTTAAAACCCCTTCCCTGCACAGAATCCATGGAGAAATCCCCGGGATCAGCGGAGTTGCAGTTGCTTGCTGAGCTTTATCCACACTTGGCTGTAGCACGGTTTGCATTTTTCTCTCTTTGCTTTTCCACTGCTTCCAAATGCCAGTCCTTGGAACATTGCTTCGTTTTTGAGTTGCTGTGACTCGTGCTTGAACTCCATCCACGCTCCATCTGATCCCTGCCTGACAGGGCTGAACTGTTCCTCACTGGGGATAAATGCAGGATTCTCTCAAAGAGAATTATATATGTCACAAGAGCAGCAAAAATAAGGAAGGCATTGCTCCGTGGCCTTTTGGTGACTTAAATCCTTCAGGCTGCTGGCTGGGGCTGGATGTGATTTCTCCAAGCCCAGAAGAAGGCTGCAAGTCAGAGAAGCCGGAAAAATATAACTTTTTATTGGCACAGCACGATGATTTCCTGGCAGTGGAGTTATATTTTATGTGGCCCTTATTATTCTCCTGAATAAGCCTTTATGTCCACTTGGATGGAGGAGAGGCTGCATAAATACACGATGTTAACATATATATATAGAGATATATATTTATATATATAAAATGCTTTCTAGGTTTCCGGTAAAACAGAGGCACCTGGAAAAATATTAGCTTGGAAAACTTGCAGGTATCCTGGTTATAAAAATAAAATCCATGGGCACGATGGGGATGATCCCAGTCAGGACATGGCCATGGTGTGGACAGTGGTCCCTCACAGACATCAGCTAAGCAGTGGATTTAGGATTTTCCTTGGTGGCCAGAGGCAAAGCTTGGAGGAGCAGAGGATGTTTGCTGGGAGGAATGAGGGATGGAGGCTGCAGGAATGTCAGGAATTCGACCGCCAGGGTCCTTCCGTGGCCCCAGCACAGGGAAGGAGGAGGAGGAGGAGGGGAGGAGGAGGTTGAGCAGCCCACAGGAGGTGCCGGAATGGGAATTGGCTGTGGGCCTTGCTCTGGAGGATTTATGGAGGTGCTGGGTCCTCACCAGCCCCAAACCCACTGTTTGGGGTTTGTCTCCACGTGCAGCAGTGTAGGGTTTGGCAGGTTGGGTTTGGAAGCACCAAATCCTAACTGAAAATAGACAAAAACTGACCCAAAATAAGGATTTTCAGAGCTCCCAGGTGCCCTGCCAGGGTTTGGCGTCAGAGCCAGTAAGGTCAAACATCTCCCTGGGAAGCCCAGCTGATGGTACCTTCATCTGCTTGTTATCCCAAGCAGCATCCCAATCATTTCTCCACATATCCCAAATAGAAGGAGCTGCTGAGCTCACAGTGAGCTCCTGAGCTTCCTCAGCCAGAGAGTGGCCTTGAGTTTGTGCAGAGATGTGGAGAGGGAAATGAGGGCACAAATTCTCCTCTGAACTGGCAGCTTCATCCTCCACCCACCAGCAGGACCACAGAACCATGGAATATCCTGAGTGGGAAGGGACCCACAGGGATCATCCAGTGCAGCTCCAGGCCCTGCACACACACCCCAACAATCCCACCCTGGGCATCCCTGGCAGCACTGCCCAAACACTCCTGGAGCTCTGGCAGCCTCGGGGCTGTGCCCATTCCCTGGGGAGCCTGCACCCTCTGGGGCAAAAAACCTTTTCCTGAAATCCAACCTAAACTATCTCAGGACCAAAACCATCTCTCCACAACTCCAGGGCCCAGCTGGGATCACTGCAGTGCTCCGGCAGGGCCGGCACAAGCAGCAAATCTCTGCTTGCTTGTCCCTGCTCACATTCCCTTTGGCTGCTTTTCCACCTAAGGAATTGTGCATGTGGTTTGCTTTGGTTTGGTTTTTTTTTGTTTTTTTTTTTTTGCTTGAACTTTGGTTTACAGTTAATTTACACTTTTTCTTTGCTTTGTTGCCATATTTCTGATCGCTTTTTTTTCTTTCTGCCTCCTTTTCTTTTTTTTTTCATTTCGCCTTGCCATCTTCAGCCAGGCTATGTAAGAGACTTGGTAAGTGACAGCAATAAAATTAAGATAAAGTAAATTTAATCTAGAACCCCTTTGGTTTAGAGAGCAGCGGTGAAAGCACTAACAAATCCTGCACCCTCCCCGTGACACTTGGGCCCTGGTTGGTTTTTATAATGGTCCCCAGTGATTTATGGGGCGAAACTGGAAACCTGACACCAGGAATTTGCCTCGTTGTTCGCTCACATCCTTAAAGTTCCCGAGAGCACCAGAGCAGCTCTGTGCCTCCAGCCAGCTCCGACCTATATTTGCTTTCCTGTGTCTGGAGATGGGGAAGCTCCACATTTATCAGCTGCAGGCTTTGAGCAGTCGGAGCTGAAATAAAACCTAAGGGGAGGAATTGTTGATTATCCGCGCTGGGCTCCCGAGTGCCTCCCAAGCCTCTCCCGTGCGCGTGGGGGCAGAGGTGGCACCGAGGTGCCGTGCCCTGATCCTGCTGTGTCTGGCCGCCCGCAGATCACGGCACGCATCCTGGAGGCTCACCAGAACGTGGCCCAGATGAGCCTCATCGAGGCCAAGATGCGCTTCATCCAAGCCTGGCAGTCGCTGCCCGAGTTCGGCATCACGCACTTCAACGCCAGGTGGGTAGGGCTGGGCCGGGCAGGGCTGCTTCCTTCGTGGATAAAGGGTTAAATATCCTGGAATGGTCGTGGAATGGGTTGGGTTGGAAAGTGTCAGGGCCTGCTCAGCCCCTGCCTCTGGTCCCTGCTCGGTGATCTTCTTTCTTAATGCTTCATGTCAGAAAAACAGAGTGAGACTTCTTTCTGCTGCTTCAAGGATTGTTTTATTTTTTCTTGTCAAAGTTTCAGAAGCACAGGCTCTGCTGTTGCTTCCCAGGAGTACAATGGCAAAATGGCAAATGGCTGCTCAGAGCAAGTGGCTTTTATACCTTTTATCAACCAGTTAACAACTTTTATGTATTCTACTTTGTCTTTAGAACCAGTAAGTATCAATTTTATTGATATGTCTCTTCTACACTAAGTTCTTTCTACCAATTAACAAATGACAGAAACTTAGGTCAGAGAAGAAAGGAAGAAGAAGGGGAAGAATGAAGAAGAAGAAGCTGACATCCTGGATTCTCCATGTTGTCTCTATATAATATATATAGCAAAATCTAAACCTACAGCTACACTCTCTGTAATACACTAAACAAAAACCTTTCTCACTTCTTTGATGCTTGCAGCTCATCCAGGATCGAGGGGAGTTTTTCCCATGGGCTTAGGTCAACAGCTAGGCTATTTTGGGGTGCTTTGGGGATAAAAGAAACCCTAAGGGGAGCGGGAGAGGTTCTCTGGCCTTCCTTGACTCTAACAGAAAGGACCTCAAAGACCATCTCATTCCAACCCCCTGCCATGGGGAAGGACATCCTTGTGCACATCTTTGCCTGAGGAAGCTACGCTGGAGCTGAAATGAAAATCACGAGTTGCATTGATTCATAAAAACAGTTCTGCAGGTAAACTCAGCTGCTGGCTTTGTGTGTGTCACAGGTTTTTCTCAATCCCTCTCGCAGGTTCCAGGGTGGGAAGAAGGATGAGCTGATTGGCATTGCCTACAATCGCCTGATCCGCATGGACGCCAGCACAGGCGATGCTGTCAAGACCTGGCGCTTCAGCAACATGAAACAGTGGAACGTGAACTGGGAGATTAAAATGGTGAGATGGGCCCTGACACCCCCTCCTATCCCCCTGCTCCTGGCAGTGAGACAGGCATCACTCCTGAAGTCCTGGAATCCCACATGGGTTGGGTTGGAAGGGACCTTAAAGCTCATCCAGTTCCTGCCATGGAAGGGACACCTCCCACTATCCCAGGCTGCTCCAAGCCCTGTGCAACCTGGCCTTGGACACTTCCAGGGATCCAGGGGCAGCCACAGCTTCTCTGGGCACCCTGTGCCAGGGCCTCACCACCCTCCCAGCCCAGAATTCCTTCCCAATAACCCACCCATCCCTGCCCTCTGGCACTGGGAAGCCATTCCCTGTGTCCTGTCCCTCCATCCCTTGTCCCAAATCCCTCTCCAGCTCTCCTGGAGTCCCTTTAGGCACTGATGGAATTTGTGTGGCCCTTAAGAAAAAACCCTGAATCTTTCTCTACTGTAGCCAGGAATTATTTTCTCCATTCTCTGAACTCCACACAATTAAATAAAATTAAACCTCAGCACTGATGTTCAGGCTCCATTCTAACCTATGACATAAAAATACAGGGCCTTATCCATACTGAAATTCCTTTCATTTGCTGTACAACTCAGGGTTTCATGTAAATAGCAAAAAAAACAACCCAGTAGCCACTTCCCCAGGCTCTGAGAAGGGCTTTTCCCCTGCTGTTACATTTGGATGCACAAATTTTTGGGCTCCTTTTTGGCAGAACACCCAATTAAAACTGCCAGGGCTATGTGAGGGCTGTTCTCCTGCAGTCTGCAGCTCATTAAGAATTGCTGGAAAAATTATTCAGCTTCCCCTTCTGCCTCAGAGTCATTGTTTTGAGTCAGTTGCAAGCCCTGATATCCCAATTACCCAGCTTGGATCCTCTGCTGGGAATCCCCATCCCTCCTGCAGAGCTGTCAGTGATGGGGGAACAAAAAGAGAATGAGCACCAATAAATGGATGGTCTGTTCAGTAACTCCAAAACAAGCTCCCCCAGCTTCCCTAAAGAATTTCTGTGGACAAAATTCAACTTGGAAAACCAGGGAATAGTAGAAAGCAAGCCCAGACCTCAACAGGTCTGTGTCCAGTCCCTGTTTCTTTGGAAGCAGGGAAAATGTGGCTATGTCCTCACCATGGAGAGGTGGGAACAGGCTCAGTGATTGTTTCTGAGTCACAGGGGAATAAAAGGGGTAATGGTAATTTAAATAAATAAATGAATGGATAAATAAATAGAAAATAATAAAAAGGGCTAAAAGAGGTATTTCGGTATCTAAATATTTGAATAAGAGTCATAGGATATTTAAAGGTGTAAGGAACTCGAAAGGATCATCGAGGCCAAATCACCATTCACAGAATCCCAGAATGGTTTGGGTTTGGAGGGACATTGAAGATCAGCTCATTCCACCTCCTGCCATGGCAGGGACACATTCCACTGTCCCAGGCTGCTCCAAGGTTCATCCAGCCTGGCCTGGGACACTGCCAGGGATCCAGGGGCAGCCACAGCTTCTCTGGGCACTCTGTGCCAGGGCCTGCCCACCCTCACAGCCAGGAATTCCTTCCCAATATCCCACCCATCCCTGCCCTGTGGCAGTGGGAAGCCATTCCCTGTGTCCTGTCCCTCCATGCCTTGTCCCCAGTCCCTCTCCAGCTCTCCTGGACCTCCTTGAGGCCCTGCAAGGAGCTCTGAGCTCTCCCTGGAGCCTTTTCTTCTCCAGGTGAACATCCCCAGCTCTCCCAGCCTGGCTCCAGAGCAGAGAGGCTCCAGCTCTTGGCCTGCCCTGAACTCACTCCTACACTGGCATCACAGAACTTTGCTTAGGCAGTAGAAAACCATCAGAATCCCCAGAAAAATGAGGGAGAAGGGAAGAAGCCATTGCCGCGGGCAGGCCCGGGCGGGGCTGAGCTGTGCGTGTGCCCCTGCAGGTGACAGTGGAGTTTGCAGACGAGGTGCGAGTGTCGTTCATCTGCACCGAGGTGGATTGCAAGGTGGTGCACGAGTTCATCGGGGGCTACATCTTCCTGTCCACGCGGGCCAAGGACCAGAACGAGAGCCTGGACGAGGAGATGTTCTACAAACTGACCAGTGGCTGGGTGTGAGCCCGGCCAGCGCTGCCCCACAGGAACCCCCATGGCCATATTCATGTCTAACTTTCCAAAGCTGTCCTTTGAGATAATGCTGCTTAATAAAGTAAGCTTGAAATGTAATTTTTTTTTTTTAAAGTCATTGGATTTTTGGTTGATTTTTTTTTTTTTTTTTTTTTTTTTTTTTTTTTTTGCATTACCAGACCAGTTAATTTGTGTGCACTAATGAGCACTTCTGTTAATTTGCTATAACCAGACAGTGTCTGGGCAGGGTGACAGTGCCCATGATCCAGACTCAGATGGGCAGATCAGGATAAAAGATTTAACTGACTTAAAAAAAGCCAATTTTTGAAGAGAACTCTAAGCCATCTTCTTGTAAAGCCATCCGGGGCTAACCTATATGAAGTCTATTTATCATGTTTAATGCATGAGTGTTTTATTTCCTCTTTTTTTTGGTGTTTTTATTCTGTACATTTGATCTGTTTGAAGTCGTCCTGCTCCCAAGCAGAGCTGCCATCTCTCCTCTCACACTACACCAGGACTCTGAAGGTGCCTGACATGACTTTGAGGATAGTTTTGTGTGGCCTCGAAGATGATCTTCTGTTAGTCTGTTATAGCTTGGTTTTATTTGTTTAACTTGCCTTTTGATAATCATTTATATTGTCTTTTTTTTTTTAATTTTATTTGTACACCATATTGTATTATGACACTTTTAGTATTCACCAGCATAGTCACTGTTCTGCCTCTGATATGCAAATTTTTTCATTACGATATGAAGTAAAAGGTTTATGAAGTAAAGGTTTTTGTGTAACTAATGTAAAAAACCACAAATTTTATAAAGTTGTACAGTTTTTGTAACTAGTCTCACAAGCCAGCTAGGATATTGCATAGATCAGCAGTAACTCTAGGATGTCTGGAAGGGGTACGGGGACAAACCAAGGAATAAAAAACCCACAAAAAATACAATTTCAGTCCAGTAAATTTTGATCTCAGTTAAAGGGGATTCCAGAGCTGTGCCACAACACCCTCAGAAGCTGATTCCTGGGGCCAGGACCACCAGGTTCGTTAAGCCATTCCCACATTAACGCTAACGAGGAGGGATCCCGTGGAATAACCAGTGTTGCGTTCCCGTAGTCCATGGTATCAAGACTATGTTCAAATACATTTTATTTTAAATAAAAGTCAAATCTTTTATTTAACATTCAGCTGCCACTCCTGGTTTTTGGGGTCTAACTGTGCTGTGGAAAGGACATAAAAGGACATAAACAACTCCTGTAGGATGGAGCCATCCCCTGCCAGCCTTGGGCTCCCTCCTGCTGCCTTATCCTGAGTTTGCTGAAACAAATACCACCAAAAAGCAAAGTTACAAAATTCAGGAATGGTTTAAGTTGGAAAGGACCTTAAAGATGATGTTGTTCCACCCCCTGTCCCAGGTTTTTTCAAGGTTTGTCCAGCCTGGCTTTGGACACTGCCAGGGATCCAGGACAGCCACAGCTTCCCTGGGCACCCTGTGCCAGGGCCTGCCCACCCTCACAGACAACAATTCCTTCCCAATATCCCATCCAACCCTGCCCTGTGGCACTGGGAAGCCGTTTCCCCTTGTCCTGTCCCTCTATCCCTTGTCCAGAGTCCCTCTCTGGCTCTCTTGGAGTCCACTTCAAGATCTTGGGTATGCTGTAGATCCCACTCCGTGGACAGGCAGGGGGGAAGCAGCCCAGGGATTCAAGGAATCACAGGATCTCGGACAAACCCACCACTAATCCATGTCCCCGAGTGCCACATCCACAAAGCTTTCACATCCCTCCAGTGACTCCACTGCTTCCCTGGGCATCCCTTCCATCAAGGAATTTCCCCTACTATCCAATCTAAGCCTCCCTCGGCACAAATTCATCTCCCAATTTCTGCACTAAGCTCCACACCGCATGCTGCACCCTTGCTCCATCAAATCCAAGAGCAGGGGTGGCCCGGTGGGGCCGGGAGGTTCCTCCCACTCCAACGGGAGCGCAGCCGGGGCGGAGCAGCGCTCGGGATGTGCCAGGGATGCTCCCAATCCTGCCCCACGCCTCCGGGCTCGTTCTTTGGGATGCGGCAAGTCCGGGCAGCCCCGAGACACGCGAACGGAGGGAGGCGAGCACGCTCCTGGCAGGCAGCGCCAGGATCTCGGAGCGGGCGAGGCACGGCAGCAACACTGGAACAGCTCCAAGGTTGGGTGTGAGATGGGGATGGCTCCCTGAGAAATGTTTGCCTCCTATTGCCCAGCCCGGGGTTAGGCAGGATGGGGAGGCGGAGAGGAAAGATGAGGGGAGAAGATGGATGGAGTCCCCTCGGAGCATCCGTCCCCAGGCACCTCCGCAGGGCTCGGCCTGGACGTGCAGCTGGGGGAGGTGATGAGGCAGGAAACGCTGAGCAGAAAAGCAGAGGAGGTCGGGGAAGGGCCATGGGAAGGCAGAGGCTGCTGTCAAGCACAGAGGGTGGGAGCTGGGAGAAGCCGGGTGGGAAGCGGTGCTGGAAGGGGTCACAGAGGGTTCGAGGTGATCCAAAGGAGGCAACTGGGGTTTTTGGGGTCTTCCTTAGATGAAAATTTCCATCCTCCTTGGATGAAAAGATGCACGTGGTAATGAGATGGAGTGGAGGGGGGTGAAAAATTATGTGGTTTTGCTAAAATCTGGAGAAACACCAGATAAAATATGGCGCAGATGGGAATGGCCACAGGTTGAGGATGGACAGGGGTGAGGAGGAAGCGTGAGGAGCACACTGGAAAAGGGAGTAAAGAGGGAGGTGGTAAGAGCTGGAGCCCATGGGAAGGGATGGATGATCCACCTCAGGGGCAGGCAGCAGCAAGGACAAGGAGGAGCATGGTTGTTTGCTCCGTGATCCTGAGCCAAAGGAAAATCAGGATGTGGTGGGCACAGAGGGTTCCCAGTTATGTGGACATCACAAGCCAGGTGGGTTTGGGGTGTTTGGGCATGAAACCCAACAGCAGAGGATGAGGAGGGTGTTGGCAAGACAAGGCACAGCCAATCCCAGTTCCCACAGCTCCAGCACTGGAAGAAGACACGGAGATTTATTTTGCTGACACGGGGAAATCTGGCTGTGGTTGTTTCTTTTGGGTAATCAAAGGAGTAATCCCAATTAAAAGCCAGACCAAACCGCAGGAGAAGCCAGCCCGTGGGTGTCCCCAGCCCCTGGGGGTGACTCAGCCTCGGGGAGGAAGAGCTGTGACCACCTGCCATCCATAAACAGGCTGCTGAGCTTGGGAAAGAGGAATTATTTCCAACTTCCAGTGATGAGCACATGATGGGGAGGGAGATTCAAAGCCAACAAGGCTGTTCAAAACCCCTGTTTAACAAAGGAAGTGGCAGAGATGCCTGAAAATGGAACAACTCCAGGCCTTCAACAGCAGCAGGGCCAGGGGGGTGATGTTCCTCCTTTGCTGACCCCACTCCAGGACCTTGAGGAGGGGGAAAGGAAAAAATAAATCACTTTTTGGCAAGGTACTGATGCAAACCGGCTGCCAGGGTGAAAATGCACCTCTCCAAATGCAGCAGGGGATTGGGATGCCTGTGTGAGGCAGGCATGGCCTGGGGGGTCGGCTGGGATTCCTACGGCGTTTTAAGCCCCGAGTAATTTAATACCCCGAAGATGGGCGAGTCCCGGAGCGGGTTTGGAGCGGGTTTGGAGCGGGGTCGGCGGAGTTTTGGATGGGGGAGAGGTTTGAGGCACACAGATACTTTAAAACATAGCAAAAAATTAATATCTCCCCAGCAGGGCTGTCCCCTGCAGCAGGGAGGGGGTGGGAGCTGGGTATGGGGACATCCTGCTGACAGGAATTAATGGAAAAGGGATATCTGGGGAAGCTGTTGGTTTGTGGGGAGGGGGAGGGCAATCACTCCCCATCCTTGGAAATTTTCAAGGCTAAGTGGATGGGGCTTGGAGAAAGCTGGGATGGTGGAGGGTGTCCCTGTCCCTAGCAGGGGGTGGGATGAGATGATCTTTAAGATCCTTTCCAACCCAAACCATTCCGTGATTCTGGGATTCTCTAACACAAACTTATCCCCAAGCACTCCAAAAGGAGCTGGGCTATTCCCTACACCCAGGACACGTGGGTTTCCCAAAGCCCTCCTACCATGGGATGGCTGCCCCAGGGGCTTTCCTGTGGTGGGCAGGGGCTGAAAAAAGCTCCTTAAATTAATCCATAGTAAACTCAAGGCAGATGAGTCACTCCAGTGTCTCAGGAAGCACACTGGAGACTTTCCAGGCCGGGAAGGGGCTCCTGGGTGGCCAGCACCACTTCCCTGTGTGCAAAGACATCTCCCAAATTCCTGGTGCTCACACCAAGGCAGAATATGAGAGTTTTATCCAGCCTGGCCCTGCCTTGTCCAACCCCTCCCAGCCCCCTCTGGGCTGAGCATCCCAGGGCTGGGAGCAGCAGGACCTTTCACCCTGACCTGCCCCACAAAGGGACCCTCTGAGGGCACTCAGGACCAGCAGGGATTTTCCTGGAATTGATTAGGGATGCAGGAAACCCAGACCTGGTGTCGCCAGAGCTGGAACCACACACGGATGTGGATGTGCCTGGTTCTGTCTGGCTCAGACAACTCTCACTTCCCAGGTGTATTATCCCTCATCTCCGATGCAGGAAGGGATGGTGAGGATCCAAAGCCTTCCAGAGTGGCACCAGAAGTGGCTTAATGGGTCTAATTAAATTCAGACAGATCTGTGGCCACGCTCATGCAGCCCCAAACCTTTCTGGAGACCAGGGTGGGGTTTATTTGTTATTTTAATTGTTTGCTTTCAGTCTCACAAGAGCCCCGGGTGCTTTGATTTGCAGCCCTGAGGCACTAAAGAGATAAAAGATCCAGAAATACCTGCTGGATGTTATAGATCTGAAACAAATAAAGTTCCCCCCCCCGCTTGCAGCTCTTCCCATAAGCACCAGTGTGCTGTGGCCCCTGCTCCTGTTTCCATCGGCATCCCAGCCTTCCCTTTGAAATCCCCTGCATCCCTCCAGCTGTTCCACATACTTCAGCCTTGAGTCTCCCCCCAGAAACTGCTCCTTTGGTTTCCATTAAGCTCTCCCGTCTGCTTTTCCTAATTCCAGGACTTTTCCCAGGCTGAAGGTCCACAATCCCTCAAGGATGCAAAACTGGATCTTAGCTGAGAACAGCTCTGCTGATGGGCTGTGGGGGGAGAGGATGGGAAACTCCAGTTTAAGAAGAACTCAACATGCCAAAATTCATCCCAGAAAACTGCCAGGGAGCTCACATCAGTGTGATCAGCATTTTCATCTGATCTGAGGAAGAGGCTGCACTTCAGGAGTTTTTCTTTTTTTTAGCTTGACACAGGAGCAGCAAAATATTTCCCAAATTCCCAAGTGACTCAGAAAGGCCAATCCCGTATTTCACAGTGGCTCAAATATGCAGGGACCTGTCAGATACTGAAATCATTCAGAAAATTTTCCCTTTGATCCCCAGCTAAGACAAAGACCTTGTAACAGAGCTCCCCTGTGCTGTCAGCTCCTGGTGAAGCTGCAGATTCCCAGCTGGTGGGAAGTCTCTGCTTGGAAAACTCCCACTCCCCCTCCTCTGAGAATGCAGCAGTTTGAGCAAATAAAGCATTTGCTCTGGGTTTTATTTTTGGCTTTTGGTCAACAGCTGGTCAGTCCCTAATGAGCGAGCTGGGCTTTGATTTCCTGCCTGGAGAAGGGGGTGAGAAATGGGAGAGGATCTGGGTTAGAAATTTGACTCGCACCAGTGATCCCAGCTGGGATTTACTCCCATTAGGCCTTTTCCTGGGGACATGTCCCAAAGAGAGGCACTGGAACAGCTCAGGAACAGGCATTGGGGGCCACAGGGGAGCTGCAGGGGCGCCCAGAGAAAGTGGAGCTCCCTGAACCCAAAGAAAGGCACCAGACTGGGCTCAGGGAATGGGTGACAGTGGCTCTCTTGTTCCCCTCGTGCACTTCTTTAATCTTCATCACAGAATCCCAGAATGGTTTCAGTTGGGAGGGACATTAAATCCCATCTTATTCCAATCCCCTGCCCTGGCCAGGGACACCTTCCACTAACCCAGGTTGCTCCAAGCCCCCTCCAACCTGGCACTGAAAACTTCCAGGGATCCAGGGCAGCCACAGCTTCTCTGGGCACCCTGTGCCAGGGCCTCACCACCCTCCTAGCCAGGAATTCCTTCCCAATATCCCATCTAAACTTGTCCTCTTTTCCACATCTTCTTTTGTTTCAGAGCACTTGAGCTCACCAAGCTGAGGTTTGAGCTCTACCCCACCCTTGGGAGATGAGACGCTGGTCCCACAGGAATGAGCCCATCTAATTCCTGCTCAGGCAGCAGGGATGGCCTCACCTGGGACACTTGGGAAAAAACAGGTTCCTGGAATCCCTGATGGCCCCCAGCAGATTTAGGCAGAAAGGCAAAGAGCTGCTGTGATCCTGAGAAAAGAGTTTTGTGAGTTTTGCTTTTGCCCTGATGAGGCAGCGAGGGCGAGGAGAGCTCTTGGGAATGGCAAACCTGGGAAGAAGCCTGTCCATCCTTCCAGAGGGACAGGGCTACCCCGAGGCCACCTCCAGCCCCCATCCATGCTGTGTCCCGCCCTGGGTGGCCTCTGGAGGGACCACATCTGATTCACATCATCTCCCAGCTGAAAATCACGTGTCAGGCACTTCCAAGGATGCAGCCTTACAGCTGGGGGCTCCCTGGAACTCAGGACGAGCTGAGAGCAGCTGCTTTATCTCCTGAGTGATTTTCCCCTTCCCATAAACAGGAGGAGAGGGTGGGAATGTGTCTGAGACTGAAAAACAAATGACAGCAGGGAGGGAGTGGGGTGGGAAATCTTTCAAAGCACTGAAGTGCTGGATCCTGGAAAAGCATTGGAGTGAGAGCAGGGAATGTTGCTTGTGGGGGAACATGGAGGAGATGAAGAGCAAGGATGCCCCAGCAAGGATGGATGTGCCCCTGGCACAGCATGGAGCAAAGGGAAGAGCCCAGCCCCAACTGCTCCCCCAGCACCCACATTGTCCCAGAAGTCCACAGGGGCTGGGAATGAGAGCACCTGGAGCCTCTGAGTGTCAAATTGTCCTTCAAGCCCTCTGTGACCAAGTCAGTCCAAATGAGGCCATAAATTAGGCAGAGTTCAAAAACAACCCTGAGGGATTTCCCACCTCCTCTTCCTCCCCTCCAGCTGTGCCACAAGGTAAGAGAAGGGAGGAAAAACTCCTCAAGCACAATTAAGGGAAGATGCTCCATGGAGCCCACAGTGAATCCCTGACGAATCATTTTCATTTCCTTTTGAGGGACCCCTTGCCCACACACCCCCAAAACACAGCTCACCTTTCCCATCCCGTGCGTGCAACACGTGTAAGCTCTCCAGGGTACGCTGGGCTTCATTACATCCAGGTCACTAAATTCCAGGGAATTACCCAGGCAGTGGCAGGGATCTCATTGTCTGCACGGCTGCAGGAGCACATCCAGACACAGGAGAAGCTGAAATCTGGTGTGTAATAACCCCACCTAGAGGGAAAAGGGACTGGGAGAGAAGGGTGAGCACAGCAGGGTGAGCACATTCCTGATCTCAGCACCGAGGAGGGATCACTGCCATCCCAGGGATGGCCACTGGGACACCAGTGGCATGATCACAGGATTGTGGCACCCACAGAATGGTTTGGGTTGGAAGGGACATTAAATCTCATCTCATTCCACCTCCTGCCATGGGCAGAGACACCTTCCACTATCCTAGGTTGTTCCAAGCCCTATCCAACCTGGCCTTGGACAATTCCAGGGATCCAGGGGCAGCCACAGCTTCTCTGGGCACCCTGTGCCAGGGCCTCTCCACCCTCCCAGGGAAGAGTTTCTTCCTAATCTCTAATCTAAACCTCCTCTATTTCAGTTTAAATGCTCTGTCCCTTGGGTGTATCTGAGACCATCAGTTCCCAGTGATCCCATGGCTGGCTCAGATCCCAAAGCCCACCCCAGGAACAGCTGCCCCTTGCTGGTCTCACACACAGGATTCTTCAAGTCCTTCACTTGGGACACTTAAATATATCCCTTAAATATACCCCCCCCAATGCTCAGGGAACAGGAGGGCAAGAGATCAGGGCTGTACTTCCTCTGGAGAAGCTTCCTGAATTTAAGGGAGCTCATGGAAATCCAACCTTTGGGAAAATACAGAGCTCCTTAAGTGTCCCACTGCTGGGACACCAGGTGGCAGCGTGTCTGCAGAGACAGTCACTGGGCAAATGCCATCTTGGTGCCACCTTGGTGGGAGGGAAGAAGGTAAAAGCTGCTATTCACTCACTAATCCATCCAGGAAAATGGCTTATGATATCCCCAGTGTGCTCATTTTGTATGGGAAGATCCTCCATCCCGAGTGCTCTGCCTGTGGCTGAGGAGAAAATGTCCTTTTACCTGCAGGGACCCCAAATCTCTGGAGTGACCTGCAATGTGCACAACCCTGTACCCACAGCACTTTGGGATCAGAAGCACCATTTGGGCTTCATCCCCCATTTCTCACCTCGAGGCCAGATTAGTGCTGGATTTGATGCCAGCTTCAATTTTATTGGATGAGCCAATGGTATTTTACCTCCCATAAAACAGCCACATCCAAAGGAGGGTGAAAGCCATAATTAAGTTTCTTGTTGGAGCTTTTTTGTGTATTTTTAAAGCCTTGACTTGGACTCTGAGCCAGGATATTGGAGCATTAATAAGGTGAGATGTTGTCAGCCTTAGGTAGGGATTTTCTCCATAAAAAAAAAAAAAAAAGGGTTTGGGACATGGGCAGGAAAGAAAAGCCCAGGTTGGACAGGGCTTGGAGCAGCCTGGGATAGTGGAAGGTTTCCCTGCCCATGGCAGGAGGTGGAATGAGATGGGATTTAATGTCCCTTCCAGTCCAAAGGAGGTTGAAAGCCATAATTAAGTTTATTGTTGGAGGGGCTTTTTTTGTGTATTTTTAAAGCCTTGACTTGGACTCTGAGCCAGGATATTGGAGCATTAATAAGGTGAGATGTTGTCAGCCTTAGGTAGGGATTTTCTCCATTAAAAGAAAAACAGGTCTGGGACATGGGCAGGAAAGATGGGAAAACCTGAAGACACTGAACACTTCCAAGCCCCATGGATGGCAGCCCAGGGCTGCAACACCCCTGTGGCTCCGAACACTTTCTGGGCAGTTAAATTACATTTGGCTGCTTGGTTAAAGATGGGATAATTATTTCCAGCGAGGCAGACACGGTCCAGATGCACTTTTCCTTCCATAAGCGCACTAACACTACCCCAAACCCCAAGGAAATGCCATTTCCCAGTCCCTGGAGGCCATCTGGATGGCGGCAGAGCTTTGCCAGGTTTCCTCTTGACTTTATTAAGCTGGAGCAGGTATTTAGCTTCTCATTATCCGTCTGCAGGAAACACTTGGGGAGACACAGCAGGACCTTTCTTTCCAAAGATAAACAAGCACTGGGTGCTCTGCAAAATCCAAGTGCCTGGGGCTGGTTTGTGCAGCTCTTCAGCCATTTCCACCCCTCAGGGTTTATTTGTGGTTGGATACAGCCCTGTCTGTGAAAGGTTAAAAGAGGCTGGTCCCTGGGTATTCCAAGCCCTGAGCATGTTTCCAAAACAGAACGTAAACACTTTTATTGTGGCAAGGATTCCTCCGTTCTTCCTGCCTTGTGTCATGTGGCTGGAGGAAGAGGAGAGCACTTTTTCCCTCCTCATAAAGCAGGGTGTGTTCAGGCTCTGACATTTACATCAAACAAGTGCACGGCTCCCTTCCCATCTTTCTGGCTGTCCTGCAGTCATGGATTTGCAATTTCCTTGCTGCCAAAGCAGCCAAAGGACATCACTTTGTTGGAGTTTCTTTTTTTCCCCTCTGCAACAGAAAATGCCACAGCGGAACCAGCAGAGAGGAGATGTGGAAATGAGGAAATCAGTGGAAAGGTGATATTTCAACTTTCCCCTTGGTCTTCAGCATCCAAATCGTGGCCTTGGAGATAGCAGGGAGCTGTGGCCTTGTTGTTGGCCTTGGACAGAATTACAGAATATCCTGAGCTGGAAGGGTCTCACAAGGATCAGAGTCCAGCTCCAGGCCCTGCACACACACCCCAACAATCCCACCCTGGGCATCCCTGGCAGTGCTGCCCAAACGCTCCTGGAGCTCTGGCAGCCTCGGGGCTGTGCCCATTCCCTGGGGAGCCTGGGCAGTGCCCAGCACCGTCTGGGGAAGAACCTTTCCCTCATATCCAGTTAAACTCCCCTGGCACAGCTCCAGCCATTCCCTCAGGCCCTGTCACTGGTCAGCAGAGAAGCAAAGCCCATCTCAAGTGTGGACTCAGCAAAGTGGCTGATCCCTGATCCAGATTTTTCCATTCTGGGAACACTAATCAATGTAATTGACCTGTTGGAGTGAGCCCAGAGGCCACCAAGATGACCAGAGGGATGGAGCAACTCTCCTACAAGGAAAGGCTGGGAGAGTTGGGATTGCTCAGCCTGAAAAAGACTTCAGGATTACCTAATTGCAGTCCCCAGTACCTGAAGGGAGCCTATAAAAACATGGAGAAAGACTATTTACAAGGGCCTGGAATGACAAGGAAAGTTTTCCCATCAAAATAATTCCCCTGCTCTGGCTTAGACTCCTGCTGCTACAAAATCCACATGCAGAAAGGTCTGTCAGCACCTGGGGTGGGAAGTAGCTTTGATCTGCAGGACTGACAAACTCAGAGCAAGAGTTTTAACCAAAACCAAGAATTTTTTCCCCCTCATTTTTCAACATCCCACTGCTGCTCAGGAGCACTGGAGGTCGGAAGCTGAGGTACACACACAGAGGACAGCACTGCTCAGCTGTTAAACCCCACAGACCAGAGGCACCTCCTGGGTCAGGATGTCTTTACACAGCGACTGTTGGGAACGGGGAGGATGCACCTGGATAAGGATTGTCCCAAAGTCGCTGCATTCCCCCTGCAGGTCCAGCACCTCTCAAAGCTGGGGAAAGCTGTGCTGACCCCATGTGGTCATGGCATGATTCTGGTTTTAAAAAAGCATGGACTCTCCACACTTACTTACACAAAATGTGAAACCCACCTCAAATCCATAAAATATTTCCATCAAGGAAAAGGCATCGAAGTGGGAGTGGAAATGTGTCCACACTCCTGACTTCCTTGCTCAATCAGGCAAAGCAGGACTATATAATATTCATTTTTAGCATGGATGGGACATTCCCAGTCCTCTGAATCCTTCAAAACGAAAGAGAAGGAATAGGAGGGGAAACTCAGGCCCAGTTTGTGCCTTTCCCTTGCAATAAGAGGTTAAATATTGCAGAGGTTCATCTGGCTGCAATCTGGGATCTTCGCCCCCAGATTTTGGGTGTGCCTGGACTGAGGGAGATCAGTGTGTGTCATCTGGTCACTCTGGGCCTGAAGAAGTCAAAAATAAGGAATGTTGATTGTTTCCACGGTTACAGAATGATTCATTCTGATGGTAAAATAGCAGGGGAGACACATGGAAAATGAAAATCATGTCTCAGAAGCGTTTTGTGTAATTATTGTGTTCACCAGTTCTCCCGCTCCAGGCTACATGTGTGCCCTGACCTCAGCTATTCATAAAACTGTCTCTTGAGACGATGTCAAATTTGGGTTTTTTTTTAATTGAAAAGGAATTAAAACCCTCACTCATGACGTCTGTCAGCCTTGGAGGCTGAACAAGGCCCGTCACAGCACAGGTCTTGTCTAAACAGAGCAACAGAGCCTCCAAAAACAATCCCACTGAGATAAAAATTATCAGAGTGAGGGCCTGGAGTGACAGAACGAGGAGCAATGGCTTTAAACTGTAAGAGGGTGGGTTTAGATGGGATATGAGGAAGGAATTCTTCCCTGTGAGGGTGGTGAGGCCCTGGCACAGGGTGCCCAGAGAAGCTGTGGCTGCCCCTGCATCCCGGGAAGTGTTCAAGGCCAGGCAGGATGGGGCTTGGGGCAGCCTGGGATAGTGGAAGGTGTCTCTGCCCGTGGCAGGAGGTGGAAGGAGTTATCTTAAAGGTCCTTTCCCACTCAGCCCAGTCTGCAATTCCATGGTTCTACGATTTCAAACCCGCCAAACGCCTCAGCCTCGGCGCATCTGAGGTGTGTGTTTGTGTGGGAGGAGCTGAGGTCTGTCGTGCCTCGCTGCCCTAGCCCTTCCCCTCGCCAAGCCCATTGGGACTTCTGTGAGGGTGAAAAGACCCTTGAGGCGGCGGGAAGCACGGCGGGAGCGCCGAGCCGGAACAGAACCCGGCACCAATACAGCGCATCGCCGCCATCTTGGCGGAGCCCTGAGGGCGGGACACGGCGCGAGGGGCGTGGCCTCACGGGGAGGGGGCGCGGCCACGCTGCTCCCGCCCNGGCCCGGCGTGGCCCTGCCCACCCTGCCACGTCCGTGCGGCGCGTGCGGCGGGGCCGGCGCGCGCGGGTGAGTGCGGAGAGGGGGCCGTGAGGGGCTGCGGGAGGGGACCCCTCTGAGGGGTCGCTTCGGGGAGAGGGTCCCGCTCCCGACGGGCTGCTTCAGCTCAGGGGAGGTGTGGAGACTCCACCGAGGGGCTGCGTGTGTCTTGGGGGTGGTGATGGGAAGGTCTGTGTGTGGGGCAGCAGGATGTCCCCGCCTCGCCGAGGGACTGCGGATGAAGTGAGGGGGTGCCCGCAACAGGCCATGCTTGAGGTGAGGGGACCCCTCTGAGAGGTTGCTGTGGGGAAGGGTCCCACCCCCGAGGAGCAGGTTCAGCGGAGGGAAGCTGTGGGGACCCTCCGAGAGACCGTGTGCGGGACCCCCCCGAGGTTCTGTGTGTGAGGCGTGGAGACTCTCCCGAAGGGCTGTGTGCGAGTGGAGGACGTGAGGGGTCTCCCCCAAAAGGCCGCATGTGAGGTGAGGGTTTGAGGGGGACCCCCTTAAGGGAGCGTGTGTGAGGTGGGAAGACCCCCTCGAGGGCTTGGTTGTGCCGGGGGTTCTCCCCCACGGGGCTGCTTCGGCTGAGGAAAGCTGTGGGGACCCTCCAAGGGCAGACTCCAAGGGGTTCACCCTGTCCCCCGAAAGCGGGGAGCTGGCAGAGGTCTGGCCAAGCACTCCCTGACCTTCCCTGGGGTTTGGGGGTGTCCCCCGGCATGGCAGCTCCGTTCAGGGGGTCCCTGGGCTTACCCTGCTCCCAGCACACGTGGGGATCCCGGGATGCTCCAGGGAAACTTGAGCTGTGCACCAGGACGTCCCCACAGGCCAGAGCTCTTCTCCTTCCCTGTACTGTAATCCTTTTCTTATTTAACTTCAATTAGCGTTATCCTAAGTCATATTCCTGCCTCCAAAAAGCAAGTGTAGCTTTCAACTCCATCCTGCATCAGCTGTGCCGGAAGTCGTTGGGAAAATGCCTCTTAGTTAGTCATTGATTACTCAAAGAGTGTTGAACATTTTAATTCTTCCCTGTGCTTTTCCCCTGCCGTGGGTGTGAGCTGGGTGTGCTGTACCCCTGAGCTGCAGTTCATGAGGTTTGCTTTATTCTGTACAGACACTATTTGAATGTTGATATGGACACTTGGGAGTTCTGGGGGACACAGGAAGAGTGACATCGGAATAGTTGAGGAACAGAGAAATGTGTAGAAATGTTTCTCTATGCAATTCATCTTTCCCGCTGTTTCATTTTGAAAATTCACATGGGATGAGAGTATGTGTTGATGTTTAATTGCTATAACAGCAAATTTTTTTACTTTTATATGCAAAATTAGGGATGAGAACTGTGATTTAAAGGCCAGTGTGTACCAGCAGGTGGCATAAAAAAGATTTTGTGTTGTTTTGTTTTATTTTAAGAAGCTTTTTTCTTCTGTTGGGTTTCTGGAGCTACTTTCACTTTTGAGGCTCATTATGCTGTGATGCTTCACATTCTGTTCTGTTCTTTCTCTGGGCCCTGAGGTGTCTTGTTTTAAGAAGTGTCATCCCAAACACTTTTTTGTTTCTGCTGTTTATTTGGCCTGCTCACTGCTGTGTGACTGCTGTATCATTCATGGTGCAGCTAAGGTAATCTGAAGATTTACAAAGAAATTAGAAGTTTTCATGAGCTTTGCTCATACCAGAACCCTGACCAGGTATTTCACAGGGGACAGAGTAAGAATTATTTTCCTTTATCATAGTTGGAAGGGACTTTAAAGCTCATCCCATTCCACTCCCTGCCATGGGCAGGGACACCTTCCACTATCCCAGGCTGCTCCAAGCCCTGTCCAACCTGGCCTTGAATGCAGTAAGACAAATACATCTCTTTGCTTTCTGGGATCCAGAATAACCCCCAGTTCCCCAATCTCTTTAATCATTAACAGGTGTCTCACTGTCACCTTGGCACTGGTGTTTTCCCTGTTAATGGACACTGTGGGGCTGTGCTTGGCAGCTGGGCTCTGCAAACACACAGAGCAAACAGGACAGCCCAGGAGAGGCACTTTGGGCTGCATCTGTGGCATCACCTGCTGTGGGATGTGCTGCCTTGTGCCTGAGAGATTAGGGATTTATGGGATGGGTCTGCTTGGAAAAAAGTGCATTATTCCCACTGCTGGTTTTAAATCGAACAGGAGTGCAAATAATGTCTAGACAGGCTGTTGGGAGGTTTCTTGAGAGTGATGCTTTCCTATCCAGGGGGCTGTAAAGATTAAATACCCTCCTCAAAGCCTTATCAGACTGGGTTTTTCCCAGCTAAACGCAGAGCTCCATGTGTTGACTCTGGCTGACATGTGCTGTGTCCAGCTGCACGCTCTCTCTTAACCCAGCAGGCTCAGCAGGTGAAGGCTGAGCAGCTTCAGCTGCAGATAAAGTGAACACCAGTTTATTCACCTTTGGTGAAATCCCTGAGGAAAACCCCACGGTGTGCTACAGCCAGGGGAAACAGTTTATTTAGAGATGAAGCCATGCCTTAGCCGTGTCTGTCTGTTCCAGATCTCCAGCTGCAGCCATGATGCCTGTGGCCACTGTGATGCCCGATGACACGCCCCTGTTTGACCCCAGAATCCTGCAGGAACTCGACTGGAGCGAGAACACCACGACCTTTTCTCCTGCTATTTCTCCCCTGGATCCAGGGGATGGGCTGGTCCTGAGACCACTTTGCACAGCTGATATAAATCGAGGTAGAATCCTGGTTTATCATCTCCAGAAATGACAGTTGGAGGCTGAGTTGATAACTTGTATTTCTGCATGAGCTCTCAGTAGATTGGGATTGCTCATTTTCCTTGATTTGGGTTATTTTTATCAGGAAACAGTTTGATGGAATTATAGAACATCCTGAGTTGGAAGGGACTCAGAGGTATCATTGAGCTGCTGAACCTGCACAGGACACCCCAACAATCCCACCCTGTGCCTTGTCCAAATGCTTCTTGAGCTCTTGGGGTTGTGACCACATCCCTGAATTTGAGCTTTTAGCACCATGGACTGCTGCTGTATTGGGTGATCAAATGAAAATTTGGTTTACTGTTCTCATCCTAAAATTCAAGTAAACTCTTCCAAATAATCCACAGCTTCCCATTCACCATGGTTTTGGAGAGGGAGCACAGTTGTTCATACTGTTCCCTTTAATAACAAAGCATCATGAACAAGCATCTTGATGCATGAATTCTCCCTCAGTTCTGGAATTTGGATAAATAGGTTGGTTTGGACTCATTATTTCAGGCTTACTCTTCATAACCAATCCTTCAGCATTCCTCAATCCCATTGTGATGGGCTGGTGCCATGGGGATGGTCCCTTTCCAGACAGCTGTGTTGGATTGTTCTGTGCTATTTGGAGCTGATGGTGTGTATGTCCCTCACTGAGAGTTGTTTTTCCCTTTCTTTTCCTACCAGGCTTTTTTAAGGTTCTGGGTCAGCTGACAGAAACTGGAGTTGCAAGCCCGGAGCAGTTCATCAGTGAGTGCATCATTGTTCCTTGGCATTTCCACAGAGCCTGCAGGGAATCACAGGATACTGATGCTGACAGCAAATCTGCTTGGGTGTGAGGCTCCAGAGTGCCTGATGCCAGAGGGAGTGATTAGTTCAGCTCCCCTGAGGCAGCTTTTGGCACTCAGCCTTTGGATGCAGTTGCAGCTATCCCCAAGGGCTGCCTGCCCGGGACAGGCCTAAATTGTGAAACTGGTTTTTAGACTGAGCTTTACATACGTGGTAGGATGGATTATTTGGGCTGAATTTGAGTTGCTCCAAGCTCTGTCCAAGCTGGCCTGGAATACTCCCAAGGATCCAGGGGCAGCCACAGCTTCTCTGGGCAATCTGTGCCAGCCCTCCTCACCCTCTTAGTGAAGAATTCCTTCCCAACATCCCATCTAACCCTGCCTTCTAGCAGTGGGAAGCCATTGGCCCTGGTGCTGTCCCTCCAGGCCTT